>JAJSOF020000015.1:122113870-122201370 GCA_025594305.2 Periplaneta americana | reverse complement strand
TATCAATCGCTTTGCTAAATTGCACGAGAAGCAAACGCGCTGTGAAAAGAGCCTTTCTCGACACAGACGTTAGTGAACCATGTGAGGCTTCCCATCACTCCTTTCGCTCACCGGGGTGTCCCAGGTGGTTCGGTGAAATCCTGTTCGTTAGATTCCTTTCCAAAACAGGTTTATAATCATACAGTAGCTATGTTTGCAAACTACAAAAATCTGACGAAACTGGTAGGTAGTTGATCCATCACTGTGATGTAACAAATCATATATCTTTTTCTTCTTCCTTTCATGGGTTAGGCCATTCGGCCTGTTCCAGCCTCATTCCGTCTCTGTCTTAAACATTCGGTAGCCTATCCGTTGGACCTCTGGGTTTATATTGTTGTTTATTGTTAGTAAAATAACATGTACAAAAATACAGACTTAATTCTTCCCTGAAGGAATAAAAACTCATGCTCAGGAAGTAATCCAAATACATACTTAATACAAATAAAGATAATTATTTGACACAAAGTGGGTTAAGGAAAAAAAACAGGGATAGATTAACTTAAAAAAATACAATTTCAATTTTAATAATTTAATTTATACAAATAGGCCACACATACATATTAAAGCAATATATATTCTTTAAAAATTAAATTCCTAACACTATTTTTTAATTTTCTGATACAAACTCACATGCAATAGTTGCGACAGTTTCTACATTGGACAGACAGGCAGATCATTCCAACTCGATACAAAGAACACATTAAAGCAATAACCATAGGACACAATACATCTACATATCCCGAACACATAACTAATGCCAACCACACATACAATAACATAAATACAGACATGGAAATCCTACACATACAACCCAAAAACCAAAAACTCAACACACTAGAACAATATGCAATATACAGACACACTAAAACACACCCTAATCAAATTCTCAACACACAGATCAATTTCAGAACACACACACTATTTGACACAACTCTTCATCACACGAACGCACCCATACAACAGGTAGCGAAGTTGAGATAGCGCCGAGATCTAGTAGGCTCTGAGGATGGTGTCAAGTAACACCGAAACAGCTGTAAGCGGCACATGCTTACATAATTAACACGAGTAAGATCGCCATTTAATCAATTATAAATATTGATTATTCTATTACAAATTCAGGTGAGAATGATAGTTCGTAAAACGCCGTTAGATTTAATAAAATTGTCTTATTCTTTGATATACTGTACACAAAATAGGAATTTCATAGTATCCCACTAGTCTATAGCTTAGCGGGAAACGAAACAGCACTTTGAATTAAAGATCATAAATCAACTGGCTATCAAAGGTGATTTGTAACCGAGAGTTGAAATTCTGAGAGCTGTATGTTTCATAATGTGGCCATTATGCTGCAGAAAGTATACGGTGCATAATTCACTAAATTGAATGGATGAGCAGTACATTTCAGTTCATGACTGACGGATTAGTGTTTAAAGTCCACTATCAGCTTGAAAAGAAATGCCGTCAGTAAAAATAATGGTCAGAATTAGCCATTCTGCTGCAACTCCAGTAGTGATAATGGCGGCAGCGGAGCGTATAATGCGATTTTGACACGTGCGAATTCGAGTCGGCAAGCACCGGTAATCTCTGCGTGGCCCATGGTCAGTGAACCAGATGCAGCATCTGCTGATGCAGAGCGGCTAAGTGGCTATAGCCTAACTCTCATCCGTGAGTTAGAGTTCAACGGAACCTTGTAGCTGCTACGAGTATCTTGAGTTACTTCTGTAAAAATCGTCTCAACTGACGGCAGTGGAAGAGTGACGCTTTCTTATTTAGAAGAGATCCGGGAATTCTTTCTTTGCAAAATAAATTCTTGTTACTGTTCAAGTATTTGAGATTTCTAACTTCAGTATTGTACAGAGTGTTTCAAAAAGATTCTCAAAAAATTCGTCGGGTTGTAGGAGCCGTTTGAGATAAGGAATGCATGTCCGCTGAAGTTTACTTTCAGAATTACGTCATTTTAAAAGTGCTAACTTCTGCAATTAAGCATGTTGCTTGAAATTCAAGGCCCTTTTGGTGCCTGATAACCGGTTCATCTCAGCTTAGTCCCATGTCCGAAGAAAGCGAACTAACTCCGTCCTGGAATACATATAAACTTAGTCTCGGGCCAAACCAACTCAACTGAGTCAATGGTCAGACATCAAACCCAACTGAGTCACGGGCCAAACATGAACTCAACTGAGTCTCGGACCAAACATGAACTCAACTGAGTCTCGGACCAAACATGAACTCAACTGAGTCTCGGACCAAACATGAACTCAACTGAGTCTCGGACCAAACATGAACTCAACTGAGTCTCGGACCAAACATGAACTCAACTGAGTCTCGGACCAAACATGAACTCAACTGAGTCTCGGACCAAACATGAACTCAACTGAGTCTCGGACCAAACATGAACTCAACTGAGTCTCGGACCAAACATGAACTCAACTGAGTCTCGGACCAAACATGAACTCAACTGAGTCTCGGACCAAACATGAACTCAACTGAGTCTCGGACCAAACATGAACTCAACTGAGTCTCGGACCAAACATGAACTCAACTGAGTCACTGGCCAAACGTCAACTCAACTGAGTCACGGGCTAAACACCAACTCCACTGAGTTACGGCCCAAACATGAACTCAACTGAGTTACAGGCCAAACGTCAACTCAACTGAGTCACGGGCCAAACAGCACCTCAGCTGATTCACGGGCCTAACATGAACTCAACTGAGTCACGGGCCAAACATCAACTCAGCTGATTCACGAGCCTAACATGAACTCAACTGAGTCACGGGCTAAACATCAATTCAACTGAGTTACGGCCCAAACATCAACTCAACTGAGTCACGGGCTAAACATCAACTCAACTGAGTCGCGGCCAAACATCAACTCAATTGAGTCGCGGCTAAACATCAACTCAACTGAGCCACAGGCCAAATATCAACTCAACTGAGTCGCGGCCAAACATCAACTCATCTGACTCACGGGCCAAACACCAACTCAAAGAATATACTAAGCAAAATGTTCCATCCCATTTTCATGGACTTAGGACTATCTGCACAGTATCTGCAGGTATGGTTGAAAGTTTTTTCAGCATAGACCTATTGCTTATTGTATATGTACAGGGACATCATTTTATTTTTACTTCAATTTTTATTGTACCTGAGTTTTTTAATGTACTTCACTCCCACCCCTCTACTAATAAACTTCCAACAGTTCTCCTCACAGAACCAAGCGTATACAGTCAAAGTCGCCTTAACGTAGTAATAAACACAAACAGTATTGAGTTAGTGAGTATAGTACGTTCCACAAATATGTTCGCGTTTTCCAGTGACGAAAGAGCTTTCAATATTGAATCATATTTTCGCACAGGTACTGTCCGTTTGCCTACGTCGCATCCCGATTTCCCTCACCCGCAACTGTTTAAAATAACTTAAATAAAAGTAATTAACTGTCACGTGATTTCCCCCTTTCTACGATCCTGCGACATAACCACTTGGACGGACAGTAGATAGCATGTTTGAGTAATGTTATCTGTGCGGGTCGGGCAGAGGTGAAAGTTGAATTTACAGTACGTAAGGTACTCTTTTATAGAGTAGGTACAGAATTATTTCAACATGAGTTACTAGTACGAAGGACGAAACTGGTAATTGGAATTAGATGCAATAGTCTGTAGTGCGATAATATGAACAAAAGAACTGAAGCCTGTATCTAACTGAACGGCCACCATTTTCAAAAATGTATTTAAATATCCATATTATGATTATTTTTCAATTTAACTTCATTCTCTATATTGTACGCTAATGTGCTGTAGACAGTATAATATACACGCATAATGAATATGTTCGCATGGATAACTCAGTTCGTGAGTAAAAACACTCATTGTTAATACTGTACTGTATTTGGATTAAACAAAAACCTAATGAAAATGATGAAACTCAAAATTACGATATCTCCTAGTTTACATAAATGGATGAACTACTTTTCTTCCCTCCTGTACCTAGTAAAGTGATTTGTTTGTATATTACGCCAGTATCATCGAACTTCAATCGTGGAAGGGGGTAGCAAACGGTGTTTTCGGCTCTGAACCATTAACCCAAAGGTATAGCCAGGTTAATATTAAAAATGTTAGTAAAAATAAAATGATGTTCCTGTACAAATTGTAGTTAAATAAATTTCAGTTAAATAGAGATAGGAATAAATTTAAAAGTAACTGATGTCACCAAGTCTATGCGAGATAGTAGCCCGTTATTATATTTGACTATTTGAGCTCTATTAAATTCTCTTTTAATAGTATTTTATTTCATATATGCACATTAATGCGAAATTTAAAATAAGTGTCGCTTTATAAGTTCTTCAGCAACTTAATAAATATAAACATTTTTGCTTAGGAGAATAAATTATGTTGTTGATTTTTGAGTGAAATGACTCTCAGAAATTTGTAGTTCTTACTGACTGTGATTTCTCGCGCATATATTTGGCAGATATTCAGAATTTAATGTTATGTATGTCTCTAGTAGATAATCAGAGAACTGTTGAACCCTTGCGTCATTTGGTTGAGTTGTCATTAATTCAACTCTAAAACAGTTGTACAAATCTTCTGGTGGTAAAAGTGGTAGTCCACAAAATAACTTAACGGAAGTTAAGGAATGCGGCGCGCGCAGTTCACACTCGGGCGACTTCATATATTGCTGCAGAAGGAGGGAGTCTTTGAAAACCGGGATTAATACAGATGTTTCAGGTGAATAATAATGTGAATGTTTTTAATTAATTTAGCATTCTCATTAAGGGGAGAGGATTGTATTTTTTAAAACTTTTTTCCTACTTGGTGTAAAATATTAATTTTTTGTATGTAGAGAGCTCATAGCTGTGGCAACTCGACCAAGTAAAAATATTTTTAAAAAATTATTTGGGGGCCCAAATTTGAAAAAAATATACCCGATGCAGGATTGTACTAAAACCGAAATATCTAAACCGTTTTTAAAGATAGATTCAAACAGTTTTTTGCAATGTATTTGAAAAAGCATGTTCTACAAACTCTCTGTAATAGAATTTTGATATTAGTCCCTACGTTTGTAAAATAAACAATTAAAATTTAATAACAATTTTCTGATTTCCTTTCTTGCAAACAAACGGACGTATTTTTAAATTTAAATCAATTAACAAAATTCTGTTACAGAGAAAAGTTTCCTAATAGTCGAAAGAATGTGCGTTCTAAATTTCATGCATGTATCTTTAATAGTTCAGAAATTATATCGATTTTTGTCTGGCAATGTGGCAAAAAAAAATGAAGTTACTGGAAACCGATAAAAGCGGGCGTGTGATTTAAAAATACAGAGCGCAGGAAGTTTAAAAATGACGTGTCAACATTCGATAAGGGCACAAATACCCACAAAATGTTATTCAATGCATTCCACACATATCAAAGAGTATTTTAAAGAAATTTTTTTTTATAATTTAATTTACCGGAAACAACAATAAAAGTGGGCGAGTGATTTAAAAATCCATAACGCATGAAGTTTAAAAATGGCGACTCAACATTCGATAAGGGCACAAATACCCACAAAATGTTATGCTATGCATTCCACACATATCACAGAGTATTTTAAAGATTTTTTTTTTAATTTACTCATTTTTCACCAAAAAATACCATCCTCTCCCCTTAATATTTAATTGATTAAATCTTCATAATTTCCACGTTTATGTTTAACATTCAGAACTCGCTCAATTAAAAAAAATATGACATGTTTATATGAACCTTTTTCATTACAATGATGTCAGATCCTATAGTATGATACAATTTCGTGAATCACTCTGTATATACATTAATTAACGCTAATTTCTTTCGACGGTTTTTTTTTCCTATTAATTCAAAGAATTTCTTGGAAGGGCACTGTACCTCTTGGCTCTAATTTTGTAACATAAAATACTGCAAGACCTGCAGTGTTCATTAAAATACGCTTGATACCTTTGATGTTTTTGAAACCGTGCACTTCAAAGTTTCCTCTAAGTGGAATTTCCTGTTAGGGAGGGTGAGAGGAAATGTGAACTTGTTTCCATACAAGATTCCTTATTGTGACTCTGAAGAAAGGGAAACAAATACAGGCTTCAGATTTTACATAGGCGTGCTGCTGTGTTATAATGAACGGGGGGGGGGAATATATCCGTAATACAGCATCCGAAACAGTAACAAAAAGAAGAATGTTTTTATTTTCTTTATTCCTACGTCCAGGACTGTTTCTGTTCTCCCAAAGTTCGGTATTAAATCAAGTACCGGTGCTGTTGTGTCCTTAAGCTCAACAAAGCAGTGTAACACTTGCGATTATTTGAAACAACTTCAGCTAATTAGAACAACGTTATTCGTTCTTGCTCGCGTTTTCTTAAAGTTAGATTATTATGATTCATTGCAGGTATATTACACTATGTGAATGCAATTTGTATTTGATTTATTTTTCCATTTTTTTTATTTATTTTGTTTATATACTTTAACGGTCTTACTAATAAACCGTGTATAGTTTTTATACGAGACTTATGCAGCGTTGAGACAGAAAACGTTACTAATAAACCATGCATAAGCGATGGATGTATAAACACTCTGTAACTATACAATGGGAATTGCTTTGCAGTAGTTATATTACACGAAACCCCTTGTTTAAGCGTTGTATATAGAAAAAAAATGACCGCCCCTCTAACAGCTGTTCGTATCGACTGTCATTTTATGTTGATGGATGCCTTGTAACCACAGAAGAACACACAAAAGAGCACAGAATAAGTAGAACATATTATCACAGTCTACTACATACAGTCGCGAAGCTTGAGGTGATTTTTTGCAAATCTCGTGATAAAGCGCTCCAAGCGGTTAGCAACTAGAAACAATAGACTGTCCACGGTCGACTTTGGACTGTGTCGTATTTCCATCGAGTGCTAGCTCGTTGCGTATTTCATATTGATGCTTGTGAAATGTTCGTTATTGGTTGTAATGAAAATGTTAATGGCTAAAATACAATAATTGGAATAATAGTATTTTACTAGAGACGTAGAAAAATTAAGTTTGTTTTAATGAAATTTATTGATCACGTTTTAATTTCAATTCTGGTGGGATTATTATTACTTATTATTCTTTATGAATTGATTAGTAGGCCGATCTATCGAACCCTTATTTAGGGCGGCTTTTGTTTCTACAAATTATCTTTACTAGAGACGTAGAAAAAGTCTGTTACAATAAAATTTATTGATCACGTTTTATTTCCAATTCTGGTGTGATTATTATTGCTTAACCTCATCCCACTTTGTTAACTACGTAAGCCTACACTACAAGTACCGGTACACGTAAGTTACTCCATTAATTCATATTTCCATTATTATTGTTGTAAAGGGAAATGCAAATTAATATTTATTGGTTTCATAGTTAATTATCGCTATAATCTTGAATGAGTGAAGCTATTATAGTAAATTCAGTTCGTTTTGCAGAAACAAAAATAATTTTAGTCTATTTCTTGCAGGTATCTTCGAGTTTATGGTGGAATTTAATATACTTCATTAAAATAATAAATTAACTTTATGCATTTAATATTTCAATAATGTAAGGAAGGTATTAATTTTTCCAAAAGAACACAACGAAAGTGTAACATATTTTTCGTCTACTAGGAGAGAGATCTGCGATGATGAGGCGATAGTAGAGATCCTAGTGGTGGGCAACTACCCATGTTTGCATTTTTACTACATATTGAGCTTCGCGACTGTATATAGTAGACTGTGATATTATTGCTGTAGCTTGTACTCTTTGACCAAAATATAGTGTGGTAATCGATCAGAGCCAGTTGTACTATCGATTCTTAACACGGCACACTAGAGCGCTCTACCGGATGCAATAGAGAATCTCAGATATTCTATTACCTTTCGTAATGAAGTAATGACGAAAACTATGACATATCTGTGTAACAGTTATACTGTTATACACGACGTATGTAGTGATTATTAGTAAGGAATTTACACACGACTTATAAACGAGCTACTCATTGTATAAGTATAAGAGAGTTAAACGTCTGTATATAGAGTTTTTATTAGTAAGCCCGTAAAAATATACATTAAAAACCGTTATATACATTTTGCATTTGTGTTAAATTTTTATATGAAAGCTGATCATCTTATCTCTTTGTAGTCTTCGAATATTTCATGAGCTTCCATTTTCGTATGAATTCTGCTCTCTTTTAGTCTCGACATATAACTTATGACAATTTATTACTGTAATTATGCTACAATAAATCTTTTATCGTATACAAAATGAACTGTAAGTTGTTGTTCTTTAGTCAACTGTCCGAAGACAGGTCTGAACCTCACAAGTGATACCAAGAAGCCACCACTTACGAGGCAACTAGACCAGGAAGTAATGTCATTAATTTCAGGAGGTTACTCTTTGATATATTTCAGACAAAAAAACTAAATACAATAATTTTACTCGTTTTTGATTCCTTTTCCAGATCAAAATTGTTTTATATGAAACATTTCTTAGCGTGTTTTGAAGAAAGCCATTGATGTAATTTCCAATATGTTCATTCAATTTAAGAGTGCAGTCTAGTATGATAATAAGTGATTGAAAGAATTTCAGTTTTGTTCTTTAAATGCGCAGAAATTTGACCCGAGCTATATTTTTCCGCATTATTGTATTCAATGGAAAATAATGGAGCGTGTGAATTGGACGGAGAGGATAAGAAAAGAAGCTGTGCTGGAAAGAGTGGGAGAAGAAAGAATGATGCTGAAACTGATCAAGAATAAAAAAAGGAGTTGGTTGGGTCATTGGCTGAGAAGAAACTCCCTATTGAAGGATGAACTGGAAGGAATGGTGAATGGGGGAAGAGTTCGGGGCAGAAGAAGATATCAGATTATAGACAACATTAAGATATATTAATCATATGGGGAGACAAATAGGAAGGCAGAAAATAGGAAAGATTGAAGAATGCTTGGTTTGCAGTGAAAAACCTGCTCTTGGGCAGAAGATTATGAATGAATAAATAATAATAATAAAATAATAATAATAATAATAATATAATAATAATAATAATAATAATAAAATAATAATAATACTTTATTGCCAGAACAAAGATACATATTTCTTTTTTATATAAAACACTCTAGCACCCCAGAAAAAAAGTACATACTCGTGCTCAGGGGGCATTCCATATAATGTTAAGACATTTAATTAAATAACAAAGTTAAAAGTAAAAAAGGAAGAAGGAAAAAACACAGGTATCACAATAATTGAACTTCAAACTTTTTCTCTAATCAGCAATTTTTAATTGATTTTATGTTCGACCATGTAGTAATTATACACCTGGTAGCAGCCCTTTAATGCACACCATTAAAGTACACCTATTCATTAAAGTTCAGTTGTTCAGCCAATCAGAAATCACCATTGTAGCATTATAAAAGCGCAAGTATCGATTATTCTCTGATATGCAATCGAAAGACAACTACCGAAACGTCACGGAGGCTGGAAATCCAATACTGTCCCAGAAGGTTATGTTCTGTTACTATAATAATTAGCGTTAATTGTAAATAATATTCAAATAAATTCAATTTGTCATCTCGTTTTTCAATGTCTAAATCAATTTCCAGGTTATATCAATATTAATGTTCATGTTACTCTGTAGATTATATCAAGGTCAATGACATTCGTTCCTCGGAAAAAATCAATACTTTCGCGTCTGCGCACATCTCACAATTTAGAAGGTCAGTTCCACTCCTCACTTAGATAACCATAACATGAATATTTATGAATAATTTCAAGTTAAAAATATGGTCGAGCATAAAAGTCGTATGGAACTTGCCTATAATGGTAATTAAGACGCTCGTATGAAAATTATGAAACGAGCTTGCGCTCGTTTCATAAACAAACATACTCGCGTCTTAATTACTACCATTATAGGCTCGTTGCATAATGTACTATTTTAAAATAAGGAGTATTAGCAAATTGTATGTTTGAGAATTTAGCTATTATCATGTTATAAAGACTTGGATCGAAGTTGCTACTGTGATTATATGCTACAGTTGTGGTAGATTTGGGTACTGTCAAGTATATGTTGTCTGAACGTTTGGTTTTGTATTTATGTGAATATAAATTAAATATATTTCGGTTTTTATGTACGAAATTTAATAATACATTGAGGGAATGAATGAATGAATGAATAATGTTCAGTAACTAAATGTGATTCTTCCCACGAATTATTGAAGCATATTGGCTCTGATATCTGTTCTTGTGTCTTCCATTGCGAACACTACCACGAAGGAAGCGCATGAAACGCTACTCCCACTGAAGTTCACTGCGTGTGACGTTACTACTTTCCCCTTTACTGCTCTGAACGCTTCTCTCTCCCTCCAAACTGCCGAGCAAACTTGCTCCGACTCCTGAATGCTGCGAGCTGATGATCCCTGTCTTAAAGATACTCCATACCCTACCCTTCTAAGCACTGTCACTACAGTAGTAAGAGAGATCTAGAAGATCGGTGGTATTTCAATTGATATTTGTTGAAATATTAAATTCTGAAACTCAGTGTTGAAATACAATAATAATACAGTGAAACCTCTCATTTACGGACATCGAAGGGACGTAACAATCTGTCAGCATCTGAGAGGTGTCCTTTATTGGGAGGGAAGCTCCCCAATCTAATAGTAAATTTATAATATGGATTATGTATCCCTTGACGCTTTAAATGAAATATATTACTGTAGTTTAATTCTAAATATAGTCTACTGTACTACAGTAAATCCTTTGCAATTTTAAACTACAGTAGATAAGACCGAAAAAGGAAAATACAGTACTGTGCCATGCAATTTTATTCTAGGTCTACAGTTATGCAGTACTGTAATTTATAGTTTTCAACTTAACCTTTACGTTCAGGCATCATGTCTCTCGAAACAGAACAACTGATTGAAGTGAAGAGAATAATCCTACTAACCATATCATGTGTCAAATACAATTTCACGATCGCGGAAACCTTCGACCCATCAGACAGATTAAATTTTATGACTTTGTTTACCCACCCGCTTTCAGCTAACAACAAGGGGTAGTTAGCTGTGCTAGAGGTAGCCTACAAGACCCTTATTGTCTGCTTTCATGTTAAAGAATTTCTGTACAGTTCTCAAAACTAAATTTTTCACTTTTGTAACACATTAGGTCTTGAAATCCAAGTTCTGTCCGCAGTCAGGAGGTAAAGCAAGCTTTAGGACTGTGAAAGAGCTGTCCGTGTCCGTGTCTGAGAGTGTCCGTAAACGAGAGTTAAATTTATCATTATTTTTATATTATTTCAGTTGGGACATAAAAATCTGTCCGTAATGAGAAGTGTCCGTATCTTAGGGATGTCCGTAAGGAGAGGTTTCACTGTACTTCGTTTTATTTCGCTGCAGTTATTCTGAATGAAGAAACGTAAGTTAGCATGTACGACTGGAATAATATATTTACCTTCGAGGCATCGATCATTGCTTCCGTCTATTGTTCAAGAGAAGAAAATTTAAGAGAGAATATTGTACCGATATCTCTTGGTGAAGTAATGCTGCATTGTTTCTGAAATATAAGATGTTACTATATGCTTCATGCGTAAAATACGCGTGTTACGACTGGAATTTCTGCATCCTAAAGCTACCAGCTGCAAAAACACTTGTCCGTACCTCAGAAACACGATGTCGGGGTGAACGCCCACCGCTGCAAGAGGGAAGGGAATTGATTGAAACGTGCGCGTGCACTTGTTCCCCAAGAAATGAGATGTTGTGGGGGAGTGGACTCGTTATATGGTCCCTTATTTGTTCAACTTACAGAGTGAAATCGAGACTTTGGGTGCAATGGACCGTGAGCTCGCTCAGGCTCCCCGAGTAGCGGAATGAATTCCCATTGTTAACATTAGAATGGGAATCCTCGTAATGGATTTATAATGCCACATTTGAGCCCAGCAGGAAAGAGGATTCCTCCACTTCAGTTTGTACTGAACAATATATGCAAAATGGACCGGAGTTATTAGTTTGCTGAGGAAACAGACGGGAAACGTAGAGCGGAGTTTAAAAAGGTTAATTAACAACGCAAATTAGAAGAAGAAAAGTACACATAAAGGGTTTTGCGAGACATCACACTTCACAGTTGTATGTATTCTGTAAATAAAACTAAAATAATAGAGGTGAAAAACCTTTCAGAATGATAAGAAATAAATTAAACATTAGAACAAGTAAAACGGCACACGGTTAAGAGAGGAGTCTTGTTTCGTATTTCTACTCCACAGAATCCTGGGACGGACCATAGATGAGCTATTCTCTGGCGTTGTGTTGCAACCAACTCGCACCGTGGAATGGCTTCAAATTAGAGCTTTTTAAAATTAAATTTACACGAAAACCGTCCACACTATTGAAATACGCCAAAGGTATGAATTATTATTATTATTATTATTATTATTATTATTATTATTATTCCCAAACTAGAAAGGAACAGCTGTCTTAATTTAATATTTGAGGAGAAAATTCGCCCGGCGCCGGGGATCGAACCCGGGTCCTTGGTTCTACGTACCAAGCGCTCTAACCACTGGGGTACGCCAAATTCAATCCACAGCACCGGTTCAAACCTTCCTCCTTCAATGTTTCCCTTTGTGGCCTGACTCCAAGTTAGACGTATATGTTGACGTATATGTCCAATATCAACTGCCATTATACTAGGAGCGCACTCAGCTGAGTGACTTGTTTGGCCGGGATTCCGCAGTTAAGTGCACAGGAATCTGTACAGACATATGCATTGGAGCTATGAGAATATTATAGATTTATTAATTTGTCCTACAGAATAATATCTGTAATATTTGAGGAGAAAAATTCGCTCCGGCGCCGGGGATCGAACCGGGTCCTTGGTTCTACGTACCAAGCGCTCTGACCACTGTCAATATTATCCTTCTCTACATTAGTCCTCCTGTTTCTTGATGTCCATATTCCTAACCTCCACCCAGCTAAGTCTATCTTCACTTCCCTGCTCTGTTGATTACTTTTACATATACTTCCTGTTCCCATTATGTTTTTATGTTCTTAACATTACTTAATAAATTGAATGCATTTAAATTTTGATACAACTCGTGTCTCGTAATTTCATGACATATTTCTTCTATGATCTTACAAATTACATCTAAATTCATTACCCCAGCTTCATCTCATATATATTTCAGACCCAATTCACGCAAATTATTCTTTAAGTCTGATAGCCAATTGATTTTAAATCATCGTGCTAACCACACCATGCCTCCATCTGGTTGGATGATCGTCCGTCTCTGCTCGGTATGTGGACATGAGGCCAGTAGCCGGCTGGTCGGTCATTGTCCTTCATGAGCTGTCGTGCCTCGGATTATTATTATTGTTATTATTATTATTATTATTATTATTATTATTATTATTATTATTATACTTTAAGCAAGTAAAGGGATAGGTTTGGAAGTAAATCCCGAAAAGACAAAGTATATGATTTTGTCTCGTGACGAGAATATTGCAATAAATGGAAATATAAAAATATGAAATTTATCCTTTGAAGAGGAGAAAAATTCAAATACCTCGGAGCAACAGTAACAAATATAAATGATACTCGAGAGGAAATTAAACACAGAATAAATATAGGGAATGCCTGTTATTATTCGGTTGAGAAGCTTTTATCATCCAGTCTGCTGTCAAAAAATCTGAAAGTTAGAATTTATAAAACAGTTGTATTACCGGTTGTTCGATATGGTTGTGAAACTTGGACTCTCACTTTGAGAGTGGAACATAGGTTAAGGATGTTTGAGAATAAGGTGCTTAGGAAAACATTTGGGGCTAAGAGGGATAAAGTTACAGGAGAATGGAGAAAGTTACACAACACAGAACTGCACGCATTGTATTCTTCACCTGACATAATTAGGAACATTAAATCCAGACGTTTGAGATGGGCAGTGCATGTAGCACGTATGGGCGAATCCAGAAGTGCATATAGAGTGTTAGTTGGGAGGCCGGAGGGAAGAAGACCTTTGGGGAGGCCGAGACGTAGATGGGAAGATAATATTAAAATGAATTTGAGGGAGGTGGGATATGATGATAGAGACTGGATTGATCTTGCTCAGGATAGGGACCAATGGCGGGCTTATGTGAGGGCGGCAATGAACCTCCGGGTTCCTTAAAAACCAGTAAGTATTATTATTATTATTATTATTATTATTATTATTATTATTATTATTACTATTATTATTAATTGGATTTTAAATTAGTGTCCTGAAGAAAATGCAGAGACTTTTTCTCGATGGTTCTATCCTCCTTGGCCATAATATGAACTAAGAATTTTATCTTCCTTACTAGGCATTATGATAGGCAATTAACAAAAACTTTTGTAATGACTATCGATAGTAGGAACAACAGTCGATAGTACTATCGATACTATCGCCCATCTCTACACATACTCAACAAACCTGCAAAGGTCCTGTAGTGCACGACGCTAATGTAGATATTTGTAAATATTTTGTTGTATGTTGTCTTCGTTGAAGGCCCAAGCTAGAGGCATGAAAACTTTAGACTTATGGACGGGCAAGCTATTTTGTATTTAATACATTCTGATAGCGATAGCCGGGAATCGAAACCTGATCAGAAAGCACGCGTACTGGTTGATCGCAGCATATATTTTGAGGTGTGATTGAGCGGGTTGCAGGACCCACTCCGCGGAGGAGACAGTTGGCGACAGTTGACCTGCATGCATCGACAACGAATCCCTCGCTGACATAGCTGCAAGCCACAATCAGGAATGCCCATCAATCATGTACGGCTTGTGGTCAGCGTTGAACAGCCGTGAAAGCCTCTGGGGACGCCCTGGTTAATGCACTCACCTTCCCGGAACTCGTCTGTACCCAATACATGTTGATATCCGTTGTTAATAGCAAATTATTGTAATGCTTTGTGCCTTGTACAGAGCGCATTATGTCTGGTAGAAAAAAAAATATCTGATATTTTTGACTTGAGTCTAGACTGCGGAACTTATGCATATTGAAAAAGTAAAAGTGGATCCTTGCCGATCAGAATTTTTTCTTTGGAATGAAGCCAACTTTATTTTGTGCGAGATCGTGCGTATTTGCTTGTTTTCCGCACAGAACCAATACGCGGTAAGTGTGAAATACCACATTCAGTATTCCCAACGTAACACACATAACAATTTCCCTCTTCTTACCGCTTAAGCACGACATTCATTTTACTGCTTTAGGCTTTTAACATATTATTTTTAGAGACGTTTAACATAGTAATAATAATTATAAATTGGAAACTTACCACTGCAATTTCACCTAAATTGCAATGTTAATTATTGTTTTTAAATATTTGCAAAAATTAAGTAAAGTCTACTACTCCACGAAACTTATTGCATTCCTGATACAAGTAACATTAAGGAAGCCGTGAAAAAATCAACAAGATTCCAGATGCCGATGTTATTACTGCAATATGTTATATAAATAATATTGTTAAAATATTAAAATGAAAAATAAATCATTACATAACCTTACCGTTTGTTTTAAGTTCGCATTTATAGACTGGGAGAAAAAAAAGACAGACGTATATCACGGCCTGCTGGAGTATAGTAAACACAGAAAACATTTTATAGCAACAATGTTGAAGAAATATATTTTGGTTTTCCGAAGTTGCCGTCATTAAACAGAAACCAACATGGAGATTTCATTGCAACTAATTATAAATTCGTCTTTCAGGTATGTAATAAACGATCTTCGCACAAAATAATGTACGATACACGAGCGGTATGTTTGTTTTCATGTTCTCGGAAATTAAAAAGCTCAACTGCGTTTCGCTTTTTCAATCTTTTCCTCGAACATGGAAACGTCAACATACCGCTCTTGTAACGTATATTACTATTTCATAACTGCATATTTCGAGGGTTTTCCCCTTTTAAATGCATATATATTTTTATTTTGCATATTTAAATGCATATATTAACATCTTTCCTTGCTTTGCCCGACTTATTATCTAATTTCAAAATGTATCTCTAATAAAAATAAGAATAATGTCCAAGATATATATATATATATATATATATATATATATATATATAAATATATCTGAGAGATATAACCAATAATTAGTTATACATCTTGATTACATAACTTTTAACACAGTATCACTTCGGAATATGTATGGCAAGACTTTCCTGTGTTAAATTTTAACGTATCTATTTATGGGTCATCTTCAGAACTAGTCGTTGTTGGTCTTGGCGCCACTTGTTCTGTTTCCTGTGAGGGTGTGTTCCTGTGGTATAGTGTAGAGTCAAAGAGTGTGTGTGTTTTGAAGTTGAGTTGTGTGTTGAGAATTTCGTTGGGGTGTGTTTTTGTGTGTCTGTATATTTCATATTGTTCTAGTGTGTTTAGTTTCTGGCTTTTTGATTGGATGTGTAGTATTTCCATGTCTGTGTTGATGTCTCTGTGGGTGTGGTTAGTATTTGTGATGTGTTCTGCGTATGTGGAGGTGTTTTGTAATTTTGTTATGGCTGTGATGTGTTCTTTGTAACGTGTTTGAAACGATCTGCCTGTCTGTCCTATGTAGAAGTTGTTGCAGGTGTTACATTTGAGTTTGTATACGCCTGTGTGGTTGTATTTGTTTGTGTTGTTTGTATGTTGGGATGTTTTTGTAGAGTGTTATGAACCAACAAGACTACAACGAAGAGCTAAACACAATCAAATACATAGCACAAGAAAACGGATACAACCCTAACATAATAGACAGACAAAACATAATCATAAAAAACATAAGAATACAACACAAACACAAGAACACAAAAAATACACCACACTAACATACGAAAACAAAAACACACACAAAATTGCAGCCTCATTCAAAAAATTAAATTACAACATCGGATACAAAACAAATACTCCCCTATGTGTTCTACTACATTTTGCACCCCTCACTAGATTGTACTATTAACGTATATTACGCAGTCCATTGACGTCGTTGTTTACATACAAACTAAGTCTGTCTACCATGTTCAAGGAACTCTATAGTCAAGTTGTGCGTCCATTGGTTGCTAAAGTGTCCCCGATTCTAAGCCTGTTTACATAGTTTGAATTCAAAAAGCCACTAAATGTAAAACAAAACGTTTGTTAAAAGTTAGTGTTAGGTTGAAAATTGCCTATATTTGCTACCAGTTACTGTCAAAATTCTTCAATTCATGAAAGTGGATATAGGGGATTTTGAATCTATAGGATTCATCTGCGTAATGCAGTGATGTCAAAGCAAGCGCATTTTTCTGACCTTGAAGTCGTGCGCGGGCAGCAAGCGCTAAGTATGGAAAGAGGAAGGGTTGTGTATATGAATAAGCAACCTGTTAGGTTAAGAAAACAGTGGTGCACAAACTTCAAACGGAACATGAAATTTTATTTCGTTATTTTTATATGGCTTCTTTCTGTTTAATATTATCTATATTGTCTGTAAAACAAAAGTACTAACACTGATTTCTTAATATTGCACTTGTGTTTTAAATCTTAATAACATAATAGAGAGTTAAGAAGGAATATTTACTTAAATTCCATAGTAGTATAATATTATACTGTATTAAGTGGATGAAACACATCATTCATAAAGAAAGTGATATTCCAAAGAAAGAGATTGAGCATGACATGATAAGTTGGAATTTATAAATTATGGTATCTTTAGCCTTACAAAAGTAATCAAAACAATATTACAGTGCAAAGCAAAGTTACCTAGATACTGTATCTGTTTTAAGTGTAACTAATTTATGTAACAAAACTCTTATCGCATTATGCTTTTAAGGTGATATTTGTGAGCAATTTCCTATCATCAGAATATTAAATTATTTTCTCAAAATCTGCTGAAGCTATAGAGCTGGGTATTTTACAACACATGGGCACGTGTCTTTTGCTTATGATGTAACAGTAGTTGCTTTGTTAATTCATTTCCTTACAAACATTTCCCATGCGAATATTTTCAAAATTTTCAATACACTATTTTCAGTAATAGGACGTATTTGCGGTATATTATATTTACGAAAACATTCTGTAAGGCTACTAAATAAATAGGCATATATCTGAAAATTTTACTTTTCTATAAAACAAGTTGAAAAAATATTTCTTTTGAATAAAAAAATCAAACTTGTGAAAAATAAGCATTAAAATTAAAACTTACATTCTTATAATGCACTTATACTTCTCAGACAAATCTAAAAATTAACATGGATACAGTTTTAATAAGTTCTCTTCCCTTTATCTATTGAATCAGTGCTGGCCATCCCTGAATATAGCTCGACCAAGCGGCATATACCACCTCTTTCTTCTGTCTCTTTCCTTTCCGCTGTAAAGCGCTCAGGCTCTCCTGGGCTCTAAAACGCGCTCGCTTGCTCCTGTGGGCATCAATTGACATGCCTGGCGTAATGTATAAGTTGGGTCGTTTTCTACTTTCACATGAGATTAGATCTGTGTAATGTTTCAGGGGCAAGGGCGAACATACACGTCGCCTGGATATCATTGAGACTTTTACTCTTATTTCGTGGAATCAAAAATGACTATATTTATACTCCTGCGACAATAAAGTCACATGGAGTGTACATTTTCACTACAACAAGTTTTACTGCACAACCAAGCGAAGAACCAGTACATGATCGATCTGCCTACAAGTTTAACCGCCGACATTCCGGAAGAAAAAGTAAAGAAAAGATTTATTGAAGGAATGGGTTTCTGAAGACAAATGTTTTTCTACTAATGGGAAAATCATTTTTGTGCCATATGTGACAAACAGGCAAGCTTCAGTCATCTAATAACTTGACAATGTATCTCCATTGGATATTTTTTTCTCCAGAAATGAATTTTGTTATTAGTAGCTTAGGCATCTTCCTAGCAATATACAGGGACATCATTTTATTTTTACTTCAATTTTTATTGTACCTGAGTTTTTGAATGTACTTCACTCCCACCCCTTCTACTAACGAAGTTCATCCGTCCTCCACACAGATCCAAGACCGCATATACAGTCATAGTAGCCTTACCGTCACAGTACGTTCCAAAAATATGTTCGCGTTTTCCAATGACGAAAGAGCTTTCAATATTGCAACATTTTCGCACACGTACTGTCATCCATTTGCCTACGTCGCATCCCGGTTTCCCCCACCTGCTTCTATTGGCCTCTCTGTAAAGGCTAGTGGCTGGGCTGTCTTAGCTCTTTTCTGAGAACATTAATTTCTGTTAGGAATTGGATATCTACGTAATATTATACACATACAACTGTTTAAAATAATTGAAATAAAAGGGCCTCGTTAAGTAATTAACGGTCACGTGATTTCCCTCCTTTCTGCGATCCTGCGACATAACCAATTGGACGGACAATAGATAGCATGTCTGAGTAATTTTATCTTTTCGGATCGAGCAGAATGAAGATTAAATTTACAGTACGTAAGGTACTCTTTTACAGAGTAGGTACAGAATTATTTCAACATGAGTTACTAGTACGAAGAACGAAACTGGTAATTGGAATTACACACATTAGAACTGAAGCCTGTATCGAAATGAACTGCCACCATTTTAAAAAATGTGTTTAAATATCTATATTATCATTATTTGTCAATTTAACTTCATTCTCTGCAGTGTACGCTAATGTGCTATAGACAGTGTAATATACACTGCATAATGAATACGACCGATGGACAGCTCAGTTCGTGAGTAAAAACATTCATTGTTACTGTACTGTATTTTGATTAAACAAAAACCTAATGAAAATTATCAAACTCAAAAGCGTAATATTTCCTAGTTTACGTAAATGGATGAACTACTTTTCTTCCCTCCTATACCTAGTAAAGTGATTTGTCTGTATATTACGCCAGTATCATCGAACTCCAGTCGTGGAAGGGGGTAGCAACCGTTGATCCAAAGGTATAGCCAGGTTAATATCAGAAATGTTAGTAAAAATAAAATGATGTCCCTGTATAATTCGTTTTATTTACTACGGTGTTGATTTAGTCAAGTTCCTTTTTGTGGTTAGGTGCTGTTTGAAAGAAATTCCAACTCCTACAGCATGAAGGGACGGCCCAACATTGCAACCAAAAATTAAAGAGAAGATCAGGCCTTATCCTTGACATGCTTTCAGACTTTGGTTGAAAAAGAATGAATTTCATAAAGATTTCTCCGAGGCTGCGTTTCATGTCTATTTGAATAACGTGGGTTTTAGAAATTTTCTAGAAAAATACACCAATAGAAATATCCCTGGCGAAACAAGGTTTATACGACACAAAAAGCCTCTAACGTATGTGGAGTAACGGCTGCTGATCCAGACCTGCGTTCGGGCTTGAGTTGGATCTCGCTTTGGTCTTTGGTTTCTTCCGAGGTTTTACACAGCCGTGGGACTGGAGCCGGATGGTCTATGGCGAGCCCTTGGCATCAAACCCTTTGATTAGATTACCCTCCTTTGATTTGATTACCTGGTTGGGTTTTTCCGAGTTTTTCCCTAAACCAAAAGGCAAATGCCGGGTAATATTTTGGCGAATCCTCGGACCTCACCTCATCTCACTACATCTCGCCAAAATATTGTAAAAAAAATTGCACAAAATTGTAGAAATTGTAGAAAATTACTAAATTGTAAAACTATAAAAATTTGTAAAAATTCTAATTGTAATATTGTAAAATTTTGACTTGTTCCACAATTTAAAGCTTCAGTGCTCATGTAAAATCTATGGAATAAAATAAATGAATAAATGAGTGAATGAATGAATGAATGGCCACGAAACCAGGTGGCCCGGGTTCGATTCCCGGTCGGGGCAAGTTACCTGGTTGAGGTTTTTTCCGGGGTTTTCCCTCAACCCAATATTAGCAAATGCTGAGTAACTTTCGGTGCTGGACCTCGGACTTATTTCACCGGGATTATCACCTTCATCTCATTCAGACGCTAAATAACGTAAGCTGTTGATAAAGCGTCGTAAAATAATCTACTAAAATAAAATAAATAAACAAGTATATTATTTACTCCATATATTTAAATTTCTAGCGCGTACTTCATCACTTTTTACTGCATAGTTGAACGGATATTTTTTGGCGCATAAAGTTTCGTGGTCAAATGATGTCTATTAACCATTTGAACTGCAGATCATCGTTTTTCCACCAACAATAGTGTCGATTATCAACGCGGTACACTCGAGTAACTAATACGACGTGATAAGTTATTTGACTGAAAATAAACTTTATATAACGACGGTTTACAAGGAAAACACAGTAAGTAAAAAAAATATTACTTCTGAGGAAAAGGCGTTGGAAAGTTCTTGACAAAACTGAATCCTCAAAATATTAATTTTAGTAAGTTCTTTCTCTTTATGCGTATTTAATGTTATGCTCGACCATGCCGAAATATAGTAATTAGGCCTATACACCTGGTAGCAGCCCTTTAATGGACCTCATTAAAGTACACCTATTCATTAAAGTTCAGGTGTTCAACCAATCAGAAAATACCATTGTAGCAATATGAAAACGCAAGTATCGATTTCACCAATTGCACAATAAATAACCTACATTTGAAATAAAGTCAGTTCTGTTTCTATAATAATAATTAGCGTTAATTGTAAATAATATTCAAATAAATTCAATTTGTCATCTCGTTTTTCAATGTCTAATTCAATTTCAAGGTTATATCAAGATTAATGTTTATTTTACTCTCTAGATTATATCAAGGTCAATGTCGACATTTGTTTCTCGGAAAAAATCAATACTTTCGCGTCTGCGCACATCTCACAATTTACGAGGTATTGCGCAAGGTCAGTTCCGCTCCTCAGTCAGATAAGAATAACATGAATACTTATGAATAATTTCAAGTTAGAAATATGGTCGAGCATAAAAAGTCGTATGAAACTTGCCTATAATGGTAATTAAGACGCTCGTATGAAAATTATGAAACTCGTCTGCGCTCGTTTCATAAACATATTCGCGTCTTAATTACTACCATTATAGGGTCGTTGCATAATGTACAATTTCAATTCTACGTTTATACATTATGTACATTATATGAAGGGGTCAGAACCATAGTGAGCCAAGCGCCATTTACTAAAACCGTAGAAAACAGGGGTGAAAATGAAGTTATTACCATAATTCAATGGAAACATATAGCAAGTAATATAAAATATACACATTAAAACTATATGATGTCAATCTCCATTAAACTATGGCATACCCTTAACTTTAACTCTTGTTTTCAGTCACCGGCGTGGCTCAGTCGGATAAGGCGCTTGCCTGCCGATCTGAAGTTGCGCTCGGGCGCGGGTTCGATCCCCGCTTGAGCTGATTACCTGCTTGGGTTTTCCGAGGTTTTCTCCAACCGTAAGGTGAATGCCAGGTAATCTATTGCGAATCCTCGGTCTCATGTCGCCAAATACCATCTCGCTATCACCAATCTCATCGACGCTAAATAACTTCGTAGTTGATACAGCATCGTTAAATAACCAACTAGAAAAAACCCTTGCTTTCTCCGTTTTTAATAAATGGCGCTTGCCCCACTATGGCTCTGAACCCGTCATATACGCCTTTTTCTCAGAAGTAATATTTTTTACTTAATGTGTTTTGCTTGTAAACCGACGATGATCTCAATACACTAGCTGCAAATCTGTTTTCATAAATTCTCTGTGAACTTCGCTCCCGTACCGAAAGACAGGTCTTGCTACGGTCTTGTATAAACGAATGCAAGTATGTCTTTGGACGAGACAAGGATTAATTGATGTGTCTGATTGAACCGTAACCGAAAGAAACAAATAAAATAAAGTTTTTTTTTGTAATTGTGACCACTTTTCCCTTCCCATTAATTACGAATGATTCTATTGAGAATACAACCTTGTTGTGTTTATCGTTCTGTTGAAATATATTCTATTATGGAAATAAATGATTATCTGCAGATTAATTTCGGTTGTACAGCAGCTGTAGTGAACGTGTACAAAAAAAAAACGTTGAACAAATTCCAAACGGTTTAAGAAATGAGATACTATGGCCGTCATCTTGCTCAGCATGTCCCTGTCCTCAAAGCATAAATTATACCTCCTTGTCGGTGCATAATTAAGCTGCTCCTGGCTTTTTGAAGACCTGTAAGAGACGTCGGATGTAAATAGATTTTTTGTATTCAGCTAGCTTACTTATATTTAATTTGCCACACCGTTAAGAAAAGTTGCAAATCCAGAATTGTGTGTGCCAGAAGTTGCAAGTATGTTAACTTTACAGATTTTTTTCTCTGTACATATTCGATGACATCGAACCCAGAAAAATTCACTCGTAACAAATTTGCAGATAGTTTTTCGTCATAATTATGATAATTATCTTCATGTCATAAACAAACAAAAGATTCACGTGTCCCTATCAACTACCTGATTGTGACTGATATCTGTGGTCCCGCTAATAATTCAGGATGTTATGAGTAAAAGGATGCTTCCGTTGTAATAGTGGTAATGAAATATTTAAGTCACTTTTTATGCTATTAACTATAAAATAATAAGCAGAGTCCGTATAGGGCAGTTTCTGTCTGATTCTTTTCTATTTCACTGCGGGCTACAGCAAGGAGATGCACTATAACCTTTAAATTTTAACTTTGCTCTAGAATATGCCATTGGGAAAGTCCAGGATAACAGAGAGGGTTTGGAATTGAACGGGTTAAGTCAGCTTCTTGTTTATCCGAATGACGTGAATCTGTTAGGAGAAAATCCACAAACGATTAAAGAAAACACGAAAATTTTACTTCAAGCAAGTAAAGGGATAGGTTTTGAAGTAAATCCCGAAAAGACAAGGTAGGCCCTATATGTTTATGACTCGTAACTGAACTTGGTACGGAATGGAAATATAAAAATTGGAAATTTATTTTTAGAAAAGATGGAAAAATTAAAATATCTTGGGGCAACAGTAACAAATATAAATAACACTCGAGAGGAAATTAAACCCAGAATAAATATGGAAAATGCCTGTTATTATTCGGTTGAGAAGCTTTTGTCATCCAGCCTGCTCTCAAAAACTGAAACTTAGAAAACAGTTTTATAAAACAGCAGATTACTTTTGAGAGAGGAACAGAGGTTAATGATGTTTGAGAAAAGTGCTTAGAAAAATATTTGGGACTAAGAGGGATGGTTCACAGGATAAAAGAACGTTAACAACGAGAACTGGAACTGAATTCTTATTAAAATAAATGTATTTAAATGTGACGTATTCAGATGGGCAGTTAATTGTGAATGCTCATATTTAAATACATTTATTTTTGGGAGGCAATAAAAGCCTTTGTCGTTTCCGTTTCAGGTTTATTGAAAATAATATTAAAATGAATTTGAGGATAATGGAGAAAGTTATGATGACAGAGAACTGGATTAATCATTGTGTTCTTCACCTGACATAATTAGGAACATTAAATCCAGACGTTTGAGATGGGCAGGGCATGTAGCACGTATGGGTGAATCCAGAAATGCATACAGAGTGTTATTTGGGAGGCCGGAGGGAAAAGATCTTTGGGGAGGCCGAAATGTAGATGGAAGGATAATATTAAAATGGATTTAATAGGTGGGATATGATGGTAGGGACCAATGGCGAGCTTATGTGAGGGTCGGCAATCCATCATTAGGGTTCCTTAAAAATAAGTAAGTAAGTAAGTAATGTAATAATAAAATGTCAATTGTTTCACCTAATCATCCACACCAGTAGCAAATAATAATAATAATAATAATAATAATAATAATAATGATAATTACTGTCATTACAGTCATCCACATTAGTAGCAAATAATAATAATAATAATAATAATAATAATAATAATAATAATAATTATAAATAAACAGTTATATTACCGGTTGTTTTGTACGGTTGTGAAACTTGGACTCTCATTTTGAGACAGGAACAGAGGTTAAAGATGTTTGAGAAAAGGTGCTTTGAAACATAGGCTATTTGGGGCTAAGACGGATGAAGTTACAAGGATAAAAGAGTAAGTTATACAACACAGAACTGCACGCATTGTATTCTTCCCTGACATAATTAGGAACATTAAATCCAGACATTTGAGATGGGCAGGGCATGTAGCACGTATGGATGAATCCAGAAATGCTTACAGAGTGTTATTTGGAATGCCGGAGGGAAAAAGATCTCTGCGGAGGCCGAAACGTAGATGGGAAGATAATATTAAAATGGATTTAAGGGAGGTGGGATATGATAGTTGGGACTGGATTAATCTTTCTCAGGATAGAGACCGATGGAGGGCTTATGTGAGGGCGGCAATGAATCTCCGGGTTCATTGGATTTTTTTCCGAAAATGTTTTCAGTTGATTGACAGCGCAGATATAACATCTCACAAAACGTACACTAAGAGAAAAATATTTTAACCCATGGCATTTCGTTCTTCCTTCGTCCCTCTACCACCGCCTAAAGTACACTCTTTTTAGTTTAGGGAACAATCACACGTCATTTATTGGTCTTCTGTAGGAACGGGATGATCGTAAAGCGCGCGCTTCTACAATCTTCAGCAGTTCTCCGTCAAGTCAGCGAAATATTGAAGAGCACTTCATCCTTCCACTGCTTCTATTCACGCGGAGAAACTTTCCTTAGAGAAAGAATACACAGAAGAGCCACAGCTTCAGATTCTCATCTGAAACCATTATTTATTTAGTCCACTTGTTATCAACTTCCTGCATTCTGTCAAGACCTCCGAAGAAAGGATGACAAAGTTAATAAATTAATTTAGAGTTTTATGAAGTTTAAAAGGTTATGAAAAGTAGTAATTAAGTTTGAATGGTTCAAATGGAGAAAGCTTTGTGTTATCTCTCATTTTCTATTTCCAAGTGAATAAACAGATTAGTGCATTCCTTTTGTATATAAAGCTTACGAGACAAATGATTCAGATAATTTCCATATCTTTTGTGTCTTTAAAAGTCTCGCGTCTTTCTACAAAGTTACAAGTCAATTAGACGATTTTAGAGTAAAAAGTCTTAGTATATTATTCACTCTTTGTTGAAAGACATTTCCTAATAGTGCTGAAAAGTCACAAAGACAATGGAACGAGGGTGGAAGTGGGAAGATAGAAATCTAAAAGTGTCTTAACTTTTTGTACGAGATTTTGGAACTGAAATGAATATTAATGTGAGATCTAGTTGGCTATGTGGCTTACTCCGAGAAACTGTTATAATGAAAGGATGACAGAATTTTGAACACATGCAAATAACGGTGTCTATTTAATAAAGACGAGGAGAAAATAGTAAATATATATGAATTTAAAATTTGATTATTTTAATAAACAATTTCAAACGTAAGTTTATTATTTAAATATTTATATTTGTATTGATTTTTAAAGCTATTATTTAAGCTACTCATCTATCGTATTTTTTTTCCTTAAACAATTCGATTCTTTTCAAATTCAAATTCAAACTCAAATTTATTTACAATTTACATTTGAAATGAATACATATGTATGGATACCCGAAATGAGCATATGCTCGTGCTCTGCGAAGTCCAGTAGTCTACATAAATTTTACAGGGATCAAATAATAATCCTGATGATAGAAATAATAATAAAAATAATAATAATAATAATAATAATAATAATAATAATAATAATAATAATAATAATAATAATAATAGTGATAAAACAAAAATATTTACAATAATAAAATAAATGCTAAGACGGATAAAATAAAATATAAAACCACTAGCGAGAGTTAACACAACTTAAATAAGCATATAATAACCGGAAAAAATGCCAAACTCGAAAATCAACAGAAAAGTTCGTTGTATCGCAGACGACAGCAACCGCCGTATTGACATTATGTTGTGCATTAATGGTAGTAGTGGGGAGCTGAAAGTCTACGTAACTGCCGTTCTCTTCGAAACTTCTCGACAATCATGGGAAGTTAAAGGTGCAAAAACAAAATGTCTACGAGTCAAACTGTTCATTATTACCAGGATAAATACAAATAATACTGAAATATATTAATCTAATTTCAGTTATAGATCTCCCCTTTTTATTTTTATGTCATCTGAAATTGCGAACTTTCTAGTTTTCAAAAAATTATCAGTTTTGTCTCTGTGATGTTTGATTAATTTTTATTGACCGAAAGCACCCTTTCTTTAAACCGGAAGTGCAGTTCTGCAAGTGTCGATGCGTCACAATCTGTCAATTTTATTTATTTTACGTGTAATAACAATTCGAATTTGGAGATAGAGTTTCACTGTATTATTTTTCAACAGTCAGAAAGCTGTGTATTTGGTTTACAATTTTGCATACCGTCAGGATGTAGATGATTTTTTTTCATGTTCAGTTTTACAGTATTTTACAACATTAATGTTAACACAAAGTGTACTTCGAATTGAGATATTTTCATAATTCTTGCATCAAAATAAAAAGTAGCTGATTAACGTAGCTAAGTGCCAAACTACAAACAGTTCTCTACTGCTTAAGAAAGTTAATTTAAAACTCCAATATCTTAAAGTTTTAATTTTATGTTTGGAATTTTCAAAACATGACATTTTTCCGTAATAGGATAAGATAATAATAATAATAATAATAATAATAATGATTTATTTAACCTGGCAGAGTTAAGGCCATACGGCCTTCTCTAACACTCAACCAGGAGTAAAGACTGCGTTACAAAAACACTATAAATTTACAAATTACACTACAATTTTAAAATGCAAAACTAAATAAGATAATAATAATAATAATAATAATAATAAATAAACAAAAATAAGAAGAAATCAGACATAGTATATAACATACAGAAAGAAAGAAAAAGCATAATAATATGTGAACAGCAGGTCAAAATAAATGAGGCATACAAAAAAAGACAATTATTCATAATAATAATAATAATAATAATAATAATAATAATAATAATAGTAATAATGATGATAATAATAATAATAATAATACTAATAGTAGTAATAAAATAGTGCAGTACAAAGTATACAGTGAGTACAATATTTCTAAGTACACACAATAAGGAAAATTAAGATTATATATAGCTCAACTTATTAATCACATTAGAGATATAACATTATCGGAAAATATGAAAACAAAAATATAAAATAAGTTGAATATCATTAGAACATAAAAAATGTGAATACGTGGAAACATGCAATACAACACTTGTCATAATAGTAAGTTAGTTTGGCAACTCGTCATAAGATAATTTTCTAACTTGGATTTGAAAGAATTCAATGTTCGGGAAAAACTGTTTTTCTTATTTTGTGTTCATTTAGGAGTAAGACTTACAGTTAATTTATATATATATATATATATATATATATCACCTAATAAAATTATAAAAGAAAAATTGACTTTAAAATAGAAATTAAAATAAGAAATATTTCTAATGAAGATATTTCAAAGATTCTAGGCCATGTTGTTCATATTACATTCAGGAATAGATTAAAAAAGAATAACTCAGAGTTATTGACATTTGTGAAAACTATCAGAGAAAATTAATTTCAAAGCACAAAATGCAGCTGCCATTTTGAGTTATTGCTAATTTACTTCAACGCAAATTTTTCGTCTCGTTTCTCTTACGTAACTGTATTAATTATACGAAATGTCAAAATAGTATACAGTTGCAGAAATGGCGTATATGAACCATATGGTATTTCAAGGTTAGACATTAATACACGCTAATCCCATATTTATCTATCGTAAAAACCTTGGCTTCTTGTTTGATAATAATCTAAATTGGAATTTTCAAGTTAAAAAACGATAAAAAAATCTGTTCTCCATTCACTGTTTGAGTCGCTTCTTTTAGACAGCATCCTTACCCTAGTACAAACCTAGTAATTTCACTTCGGTTATTGTGACGTTTTGATAAGTGACCTAAGTTCTGAACTGTCAGTCAAGTTACAGCGAGTTCAGAATACGTGCGTCAGATACATATCACCGTCCTTCGAAAGTCTTTCGTGGCTCCGACTTAAAGAACGTAGAACTTTACACTCTTTGTCTTTACTCTTTCGAATTCTGCACACTTCAACACCAAATTACCTTCGTCTCGTTTCTCTTATCTATACTCTAACCACGACGTAAATACCAGATCACTTATCTGTGGCGCGTCAAGTATACCTCTTCATAGAACATCTCGATATTCATCATCTTTTACAGTATCCACCTCGCGACAATGGAATTCCCTGTCACAAAGTATTAGGGGCTGCAAGACAATAAACACTTTTAAAAACAGCTTAAAAGATAACCTTCTTAGCATTTCACTCCAATCACACTGACTTAAACTATCACTGTCTACATTGTTACTCCTTCCTTTAGACATACATCCTAATAGTGCTATATTTTCAAAATTGTCTCATAATAACCTCTTTCTTTATCTAACACTCTATTTATTTTAGCTTCTTCTGCTACATATTTGTATTGCATTGTTTAATTAATAGTTCATAGTATTTTATTGTTTAATTCGTAAATAACTTTGTATAAATATAACTTTATTTAAATCAAATTGTTGAATTCTTAAGTTCATAATATGTTGTATACTTTTTCTGGTTGAGTGGAAGAGAAGGCGTTACGCCCTTAACTCTGCCAGCTAAAATAAATTATTATTATTTTTATTATTATTATTATTATTATTATTATTACTATTATTATTATTATTAATTAATTAATTAATTAATTACTGAGAAAAAATATTCAATTTCACCCACCTTTTAGTACTTAAAAGTACTTAAAGGTGTATGTCGTCTCTTAAACTAGCTGCAACAGTGTCGCAGAATTTATCATTTAAGCGTGTGCCTGCATGCGATTCTGAGATTCTACGTCGTTTAAAGGCTAGAATTGCCCGCGCTGAACATGTCTGGTCCAACCACTCAGCCACCGCAGAAGTTTGCCGAAGACATAATCCCTACAATATAAAAGAAATAAAACTCGTATGCAAAATGTCACCAGCCATACGTTAGAGGAGAGATTGCCTGCAGCATCCGTATCTTCAGTTCAAAGCGCAATATATACAAGCAGCTGCGTGATTGATTCCGTTTGCTCGGAGCTCTGCCTTCATCTCGGTGATGGAGCGACTACTCCGCCCGCTTCCGGAACCTTTGATTTGTTCTTCCAATTTCGACTGAGAGGATTTCTGCAAAGAAAATACTGGCAGTTACCTTTTTCAGCAGTAGGCATCCTACCTAGTCTAGCTTTCACAAAATCTAATCTATACTTACTTACTTACTGGCTTTTAAGGAACCCGGAGGTTCATTGCCGCCCTCACATAAGCTCCCTATCCTAAGCAAGATTAACCCAGTCTCTATCATCATATCCCACCTCCCTCAAATCTATATTAATATTATCTTCCCATCTACGTCTCGGCGTCCCCAAAGGTCTTTTTCCCTCCGGCCTTCCAACTAACACTATATATGCATTTCTGAATTCGCCCATACGTGCTACATGCCCTGCCCATCTCAAACGTCTGGATTTATAGTCGCGACGCTGTTATTCCCGGCGTGACTCCTCCTCTCTGCTTACGTCTTAGGAAGTGAAGGCTCTATAAAGTCTAGATAGGTAGTATCGTTCGCCATTTTTGTTCTTTCGTTGCCGAGCTACCAGACGAGGAATCTATTTGCCACACCGTTAAACATTATCATGTCGTAGTTCCAATGATAATAAATGAAACGCACTGTAATTCAGCAAATAATTGAGCGGCAAATAATGTCTTAGTGTGCTTTCTGCGAACACCAACGAAAGAGCCAAAATGGCGGGGATTATATTAAGTATTTATCAAGCCTTAGGAAATAAATAACGTCTTCATAAGCGAATCACAAGACGCACACGTTTAAATGTAGCCGATCTGCAACGTGATTGGCTTCCGGAAATTAGAGCGACGGGAATATAATAATAAAACTGTAAACAAAATTTTTCTGGTAATTTTCGCTTTTCCAAAAATAATTGATGTCAACATGTATAATGAATCCTAGGCCTCACTTCATCTCGCCAAAAAATTCTAAACTTGTAAAATTTTGACTTGTTCCACAATGTTAATGTAATATCAATGGAATACAATAAATGAAATGAAAATGATGACGTATCTCTCAGCAACGCCCACCAACCAAATTAGAGATTTGTATGAAAATTAATTTCCGTCCAATGAGAAACGAACGGATGTTCTTACCTTTAGCCTTTCTTTTCTTCTCACTCGTTCGTAGGGACTTTTTTTTTGTCTTGTTTTTTTAACCTTACCTTTTGTTTTTCCTCTATTATTTCCCTAATTTAGAGATTATACAGGGTGATTCACGAGGATTTACCGTCACTTACGGAGCTTATTTCCGAAGACATTCGGAGCAAAAAATGTCATAAATGTGTCCTAATCTCAATATTTTCAGAGTTACACTAATTTGAAGTTGTTAGTGAAATATATTTTTTATTTAGTTTTAATGGTCAAAGAATATTACAAATACAGAATGAACTATTCAGAAGTATCATTTCTTTAATTGGCTAGTGTTCTGAAGCTAAAAATGTGTTGTTAATTGTTTTGTACAGATTTTATTTTTCAATTTTTAACTAATAATTACATTATTCTTACGCATGTATCACAAAAAGTGCTACAAATCGTATGAGTTTAGGAACTTGATTGTTGATAGTTTATGTATTCTAATGTACAGTCCTCAAGAATTTACAAGAGTGGAGTAATTTGTAACAATTGTGTAATAAATGTGTAAGAAAAATGTAATTTCGTAGTTCAAACTTGAAAAAAAAAATTCTATACGAAGCAACTATGGAATTCACAACAAATTTTTAGCTTCAGAATACTAGCTAATTAAGGAAATGATACTCCTGAATAGTTCTTTCTTTTCCTGTAATATTTTTTTTACCCTTAAAACTAAAGAATAACTGTATTTTACAAACAACTTCAAATTAGTGTAACTCTGAAAGTATTGAGATTAGACAAATGTTTATATGGCATTTTATGCTCAGAATGTCTTTGGAAATAAGCTTCCTAAGTGACGGTAAATCCTCGTGAATCACCCTGTATATACAATTTCATTTGTAATTTTTTTCTGTATAAACTTCTTCCTTTAAGGACGGCATACATTTCCTTTATTGCTATTTATTACATAGCATCGCCTGCAATTTAGATTGAATTTATTTCACTTGACGTGTACTTTTCCTTTACTTTACCTTTCGGTCATAGGATCTGTATGTACTATATTCTTTTCCTTATATTTTCTTCTGTGTTGTCTTCATCCCTTGAGGATGAATATATTTTCTTTGATTTGCATTTGTCCTATATTATCTTTCGCCAATATTGGAATTGAATACATTTCCCTAGTCTTGTGTTTATCCTTTGCTATATCCCACCCGTCGTGCTATGTCCTTCCTACAAGGACCGTAGTTATTTACTTCGTATGTGTTTTCTATTTTATCTTTTTCCCCTAGGGACCGTACGTTTTTGTCCTGCGATGTGTCATTTCTACAGAAACTGAAAGAGTGTTTTCTGTTTCATGTTTATTGAATGCTGTCTCAAGCGATTCTCTTGTGACATACTGCATAAACAGACAAGGAATCGTTCTGTGTGTGAATATCTGTGAATTTGATTACAAGAGGACATGGGGCACAATTTTATGAGGAAGATAACAAAAACAACAATTTCAACCATCTCCATAGAACGTCGCTTTACTTCTCTTAATGATCTTTTTATCGTCAAGAATAATCGATTATTTTGAAACAAAGAAGTTATGTAAAGGATTAGATGCAGTCAATCGTGTACAATGTTGGACTTAGTTCACCGGCTCTGGCCGGAGGAGAACATCACAGGGGAAGCTGGGATTGGGGATGTAGTGGAAATGAAAATAGATTCTGACGGATTAAAGATCCATGTTGAATCTTTCGTACACTACTTTTAACACTTGAATATAAATAATTTATTAAATGGCGATCTTACTCGTGTTAATTGTGTAAGCATGTGCGGCTTACAGCTGTTTCGGCGCTTCTTCACACCATCCTCAGAGACTACTAGATCTCGGCGTCATCTCGAACTTCGCTGCCTGTTGTGTGGGTGCGTTCGATTGTTGAAAAGTGTTGAAATGTGGTGTCAAATAGTGTGTGTGTTCTGAAATTGATCTCTGTGTTGAGAATTTGATCAGGGTGTGTTTTGGTGTGTCTGTATATTTCATATGGTTCTAGTGTGTTGAGTTTTTGGTTTTTGTGTTGTATGTGTAGAATTTCCATGTCTGTACTTATGTTATTGTATGTATGATTAGCATTAGTTATGTGTTCGGCATGTGTAGATGTATCGTGTCCACTCGTTATTGCTTTAATGTGTTCTTTGTATGAATTTGGAATGATCTGCCTGTCTGTCCAATGTAGAAACTGTCGCAACTATTGCATGTGAGTTTGTATACGCCTGTGTGGTTGTATTTATTTGTTTGTGTTGTTTGTTTGTTTGTTGAGATGTCTTTGTAGTGTGTTTTCTGTTCTGTATGCTATGTTGTATTTCTGTTTTCTGAATGTGGATGCGATCTTGTGTGTGTTTTTGTTTTCGTATGTTAGTGTGATGTATTTCTTGTGCTTGTGTTGTGTTTTGTGTGTTTTTGTGTTTGTTGAGTTTTTATTTTGTCTTTCTTACAGAATAGAAAACATACTACAAAGACATCTCAATACACAAACAAATAAAGACAACCACACAGGCGTATACAAACTCACATGCAATAGTTGCGACAGTTTCTACATTGGACAGACAGGCAGATCATTCCAAATTCATACAAAGAACACATTAAAGCAATAACGAGTGGACACGATACATCTACACATGCCGAACACATAACTAATGCTAATCATACATACAATAACATAAGTACAGACATGGAAATTCTACACATACAACACAAAAACCAAAAACTCAACACACTAGAACCATATGAAATATACAGACACACCAAAACACACCCTGATCAAATTCTCAACACAGAGATCAATTTCAGAACACACACACTATTTGACACCACATTTCAACACTTTTCAACAATCGAACGCACCCACACAACAGGCAGCGAAGTTCGAGATGACGCCGAGATCTAGTAGTCTCTGAGGATGGTGTGAAGAAGCGCCGAAACAGCTGTAAGCCGCACATGCTTACACAATTAACACGAGTAAGATCGCCATATAATCAATTATTTAGATTAAAAGTCTGACCATTCAACTACCGCAGAGGTTACAGATCTCATATTATATCTTTGCTGGACAGTGGCCGTTAAATTTCAAGTGGCTTATCTTACGTGGGCGTCAGCGTATTGAAAAGCATTACAACTCTCTTCCCATCGGCTCACTTCCCCACCGCAAATGTGACGTTGCACAGAGGCAGAAATAAAATACGAGATGTGTAATGTAGGTATAGTGATTCGTTAATATTTATATGAAGCTTGTATTGTAGACGTTACCAATTCGGAAGCTCGCCAATAGGGCTGTGGTTTCAAGTAGCTTTGGAGTGAGTAACAATTGACGCATTCCTATCTAGCGAATTTTATAACCTTGTACTTGCTATTTGGGAAAAGGAAATTGTACCAGAATAATGGAAGGAGTCCATAATAAAATTATTGTACCAATCTTTAAGAAGGGGACAAGACTAACTGTAGTAACTTTCGAGGAATATCACTTTTGTTGACGTCGTACAAAATTTTGTTCAATTTTGAGAAGATTAACTCCATATGTAGATGAAGTTATTGGGGATCATCAGTGTGGTTTTATGCATAATTGATCGACTATTGATCAGGTTTTTTGTATTCGGCAGATATTGAAGAACAAAATGTGAGTATAAGGTACAGTATACCAGTTATTCATAGATTTTAAAAAGGCATATGACTCGGTTAAGAGAGAAGTTTTATATGATATTTTTTAATGAATTTGGTATTTCCAAGAAACTAGTTCGATTAATTAAATTGTGTCTCAGTGAAAGGTAGACCTACAGCAGAGTCCGTATATGTCAGTTTCTGTCGGATGCTTTTCCAAGTGTCCAATTTTGGACATCGTTTATATTAACTATTGAAATATTTCCTTCTCGTGATATAAACCGCAATGTGGGACGTCAGCTCTCAGAACCTAATTAACAGATTCTGCCCCCACATCACGGGAGGCCTCAGGGACGCAGCGAAATCTCTCCAGGGTTCTAACCCCTAGACGGATTATTGTAATGCATTGCAAATCGGATTCCGGAATTTTGTTATTGTCACCTAATATAACCAATAATACTAGTAGATCCTTTTTAATATGAGGCCTTATGGTGATAAATCAAATTTCAGTCCCGTTAACTATGCTTTCTGCACTTTAAAGAAGTCCAACCATATAATTCTGCATGCACATTTATTTCTAATGATGTAATTGAAACTTTAGCGTATCTAACCATCAAACGAGAGGAATCGGGTTAGATTTCCAGCAGAGAAGGCAAGAATTATCTCCGTTCCTTATTTCATGTTTTTTTCTATATTTTCTTAAGCTATGGTATAGATTATTCCGACTAAATGTCTAGGAATTCACGTCACCGTGTGCTTGTATTTTGTTCGGAATTATCACAAGGAAGAGAATGAAACTTCTCAAAGGTTTTACTTTTTATGTAGTAGGTCATGAATTCATGATAGTGGCGATGATGCTGATAATATTGACATTATTTGTGCAATTATTACTATTACTAGTGTCATCCATGGCGGTCTGATGATAGCATACTTTCCATCGAATTCAAGGCTCGCTGGTTGTAACCCGGCTGAAGGTAGTAGAAGTCCTTAGTTTGGCTTTCTTCTGACTTTATTTTCAAATTATCAAAACATGTAACACATTACGATACATCTACCTGTTCCGTCAACTTCCAGGCATGCCGTAACAACGTTAATTTAACCTGGGCCCTCCCCGTCCAACTCCAAACGTGAGATAGTGCACCGCAGCGGGCCTTACAGACATCCTCAGATATGTCCACGATCGTGGGGAGGAGGTTGGCCGTCTTAGTGCAAAAATCAGCTCAGCTCGGACCTGAAAGTTTGAAGTCTAATTTCACGTACAGGGATATCATTAATTTAATTTTTACTAACATTTTTAATATTAACTAGCCTATACCTCTGGATCAACGCCGTTTGCTACCCCCTTCCACGACTGGAGTTCGATGATACTGGCGTAATATACAAACAAATAACTTTACTAGGTATAGGAGGGAAGAAAAGTAGTTCATTTACGTGAGCTAAGAAATATTGCTCCTCTGAGTTTGATCATTTTCATTAGGTTTTTGTTTAATTAAAATACAGTACAGTATTAACAATGAGTGTTTTTACTCACGAACTGAGCTGTCCATGTGGACGTATTCATTATGTAGTGTATATTATACTGTCTACAGCACATTAGCGTACACTATAGAGAATGAAGTTAAATTGAAAAATAATCATAATATGGATATTTAAACACATTTTTGAAATGGTGGCCGTTCATTTCGATACAGGCTTCAGTTCTAATGTGCATATTATCGCACTATAGACTATTGTACCTAATCCCAATTACCAGTTTCGTCCTTCGTACTAGTAACTCATGTTGAAATAATTCTGTATCTACTGTATAAAAGAGTACCTTACTCACTGTAAATTCAATCTTCACTTCCGCCCGATCCGAAAAGGTAAAATTACTCAGACATACTATCTACTGTCCGTCTAAGTGGTTATGTCGTAGGGTCGCACAAAGGGGGGAAATCACATGACAGTTAATTACTAACTTAACGAGGCCTTTTTATTTAGCCTAAGTTATTTTAAACAGTTGTATAATATTACGTAGACGTCCAATTCCTAACAGAAATTAATGTTCTCAGAAAAGAGCTAAGACAGCCCTGCCACTAGCTGGCGAATAAAAGCTGGTGGGGGAAACCGGGATACGACGTATGCAAATGGACGACAGTACCTGTGCGAAAATGATTCAATATTGAAAGCTCTTTCGTCACTGGAAAACGCGAACATATTTTTGGAACGTACTGTTTACTATGACCGTAAGGCTACTATGACTGTATATGCGGTCTTGGATCTGTGTGGAGGATGGTTGAGCTTCATTAGTAGAAGAGTTGGGAGTGAAGTACATTAAAAAACTCAGGTACAATAAAAATTGAAGTAAAAATAAAATGATGTCCCTGTCGTAACTTCATATTACAATACTCGACTGGTTATCAAACTCGTATTGTAATATGAAACGTTACGATACTCGTATCGTAAATAACTATAAACGTAACTTTGATGTAATCTTTGAATATTAAGTTTCTGCATTCGGTATAAATGTTTAATTCGCGAGAGCTTTATACTCCTCTTTCTTTACTGATGTTCAAGCAATAAAGTGTGACGTGAAAACCTACATTCTGTCAAGAGTTTTAATTGTATCTGAATGGCAATTACATCGCAGTCCTCGGGAAACATCTGAGTGACTGTAGCCTGGAGTAGGCCGTTACTTCTTCGCACATCATTCCTACATTCTCTCCAGACAACGATTCACAATGACATTCATCTTGTTATAGTCGTCGGAAACGTGAGAGCCTGACATTAAAAATATGTTATATCTATGTAGGTTTATCTCTGGCGGTTGAGGCATGCACACGAAGAAGCCATCAAGATGTAACGATCGTGTTTTATGGATTTCTCATTTTGTTCAAGCAGTTGCTACTTCGCAAGACAGTTTATTCTCTACTTCTCTTCTGCAACAAAATGATTTTATAATGACCTCAAGTTAGTTATATACTCTCTGGCTCCTACATACTGCAGACAGCAGGGCAAATGACGTCATAATGTAAAATCGATACGCAGTTTAATTTTGAAAACAATGCCTAAGGGATTGACATCATGTTGCAGAGTATACAGTAATACGTGATGCTGAGCCGCTTTTGTGATAGTATGCGTGGTTGTTGGTTTAAATCAGGTTCTGGATTGCTGTCCTTCAGTTTGGATATATACATCACGATATTATTAAGTATTACTCATCTACAAGGCAGACATTCCCGTCATTGTGTTTACTATGTAATTTTCTTTGTGAGGCCGAAATGTTAATAGACATATCCAGCAACAGTGTTTACCCAGAGTACATACAGTTATCTTCGTAAAAAATTTATCCTTGCAGTATAATGGACGTTAGCTAAATAGTTTGTAGTCGTGTGTTTCAGGGCATTCAGGCCCCTAGCATTTTTGTAAAAAGTGTCTAGCGAGAAACATTCTTTGTTTTGAAGTAAATTAATTTTTTTTATTTTTATTTATTTATTTATTTAACCTGGTAGAGATAAGGCCATCAGGCCTTCTCGTCCCCTCTACCAGAGGATTACAACTACAATATTAAGAATACAATTACAATTATAATTACAATTAATATTAAATTTACAAATACAATAAAAATCGAAGTACTAAAAGATTAACTGATTAAAAAAAGCTAGACAGTTTATTGTAAAAGTTAAGAAGAGAGAAGCATTTCTTTTATTGATTAAGTAAAAATTAAACCTACTCTACGCAGTAAGAAAATGCTTAATAAGCTTGCTTTTGAACGCTACTAAATTCCGACAGTCTCTGATGTCACTGGGTAGGGTATTCCACAAGCGCGAGAGCGAGATTGTGTATGATGATGAATACGATGATGTCTTACGGGTTGGTATGGCTAGTATGCGGCTATTTTGCGTGCGTGTGAAGAGATTATGATATGATGACAGGTAACTAAAACGGGAAGCAAGGTAGGTAGGTGTAGAAGTGTGAAGGACTTGGAAAAGGAGAACAAGAGAATGAAAATTTCTACGTTCGTTAAGCCGTACCCAGTTTAGAGTTTGGAAGGATGTGGTCAGCGCGACGGACATCGCAGACGAAGCGAAGACAAGAGTTATGAACACGTTGTAATATTTGCGACTGGTTGACATTGAGGTCAGTCAGTAGAAAATCACAATAATCGAAGTGGGGCATTACTAGTGTTTCCACTAGTATTTTCTTGAGTGATAGCGGAAGGAATTTTCGAATGTTGTTTAAGGAATGTAGTATGGAAAGCACTTTTTTGGTATTATGGGTTACTTGGTTATTCCAGTTTAAATGCGTATCAAAGTAAACTCCAAGGTTTTTAACACAGGAAGCAAAAGGGGTAAGGTAAGGTTTCTTTTTCCTTCAACAACAGTCTGGAGCATTATCATGATCATTCTCATGAAAGAGAGTATTAGCGTGTTTGGACATTTCTGCAATTTTCCTATAATCTCATCTATTAAAATGGTTCTACCAGTCTACCATGCAGTCCTCGAACTTTACTTTTACTTTATTTTATTATTTTTATTTGATGGAAAATATATCCATATTTTTTATAATAAGTTTAATTGTATTCTTATTTTATCTGTTATAATGCAGCAATGTACACTTCTAAAAAATGAATTCACTAATCTCAGCTTTCTATTGGGTTGATGCAAAAGTACATAGCCTTCTTTTGCGCTGTGACAAAAGTTTTTATTCCAGATGAATAGATCTTTCACCGTATCTGCAGCTCATCTCTGGACTCTCTACTACAGCATGCCACAGACTGTCGGACATTATCTAGTTTCAAAAATGAACTAAAATTGCACTTTTCCAATTCAGATTCACTTAAATTATAAACCATTTTCTCTACGACAGTTTTGTAAATAATATATTTTTCTTTCTTTCCTGCTCACCAACACTGAATTCTCTTATCACCAGATGAATTTATTATCATAGTCTTTTTATTGTGACTTTTATTTAAATTTATATTTTTTTATTATCATAGTACATTAGATTTGTTGTATTCTTCCTTACGTTTACCCTGTTAACTATTTGTACTAATTGAGTTGCTGATGATATATTCCAGTCTTTAGATATGTACTTTACATTTTTTATTAGCCTATGGTATTATTTCCATTTTGTAAAGTGTCAACTATTATGTTACTATTTTCTGTAATATGTTAGAATTTTGTTCTGTCATATTTTGTTAAATTTTACTGCTTGTGTACCTGGTAGAGTGTAAGAGAAGGTCTTATGGCCTTAACTCTGGCAGTATGTATAAATAAATAAATAATAAATAAATAAATAAATAAGCAAATAAGCAAATAAATAAGTAAACAAGGAAATAATAAATAAGTAAACAAGCAAATAAAGAAATAAATAAGTAAACAAGCAAATAAATAAGTAAATAAGCAAATAAATAAATAAATAAGTAAACAATCAAATAAATAAATAAGTAAACAAGCAAATAAATAAATAAGTAAACAAGCAAATAAATAAATACGTAAACAAGCAAATAAATAAATACGTAAACTAGCAAATAAAGAAATAAATAAGTAAACAAGCAAATAAAAAAATAAATAAGTAAACAAGCAAATAAAGAAATAAATATGTAAACAAGCAAATAAAGAAATAAATAAGTAAACAAGCAAATAAAGAAATAAATAAGTAAACAAGCAAATAAATAAATACGTAAGCAAATAAATAAATAAGTAAGCAAGCAAATAAATAAATAAGTAAACAAGCAAATAAATAAATAAGTAAACAAGCAAATAAAGAAATAAATAAGTAAACAAGCAAATAAATAAATAAGTAAACAAGCAAATAAATAAGTAAACAAGCAAATAAATAAATAAATAAACAAATAAACAAGGAAAAAATAAATAAATAAGTAAGCAAGCAAATAAATAAATAAATAAATAAGTAAACAAGCAAATAAATAAATAAATAAGTAAACAAGGAAAAAAAATAAATAAATAAATAAGCAAGCAAATAAATAAGTAAGCAAGCAAATAAATAAATAAGTAAACTAAAAAAAATAAATAAGCAAGCAAATTAAATAAATAAGCAATAAATAAATAAATAGTAAATAAATAAATAAGAAATAAACAAGCAAAAAATAAATAAATAAATAAACAAGCAAATAAATAAATAATAAATAAATAATGCAAATAAATAAATAAGTAAACTAGCAAATAAATAAATATAAATAAGCAAGCAAATAAATAAATAAATAAGCAAACAAATAAATAAAGAAATAAATAAGTAAACAAGCAAATAAAAATAAATAAAACAAGCAAATAAATAAATAAATAAGTAAACAAGCAAATAAATAAATAAATAAAAAATAAATAAATAAATAAATAAACAAGCAAATAAATAAATAAGTAAACAAAGCAAATAAATAAATAAATAAGTAAATAAGCAAATAAAAAATAAATAAAATAAGTAAACAAAGCAAATAAATAAGTAAACAAAAATAAAGAATAAATAAGAAACAAGCAAATAAATAAATAAGTAAATAAGAAATAAATAAATAAATAAAATAAGAAATAAATAAATAAATAAAAACAAGCAAATAAATAAGTAAATAAAATAAATAAATAAAAAGAAATAAAAATAAATAAATAAGTAAACAAGCAAATAAATAAATGAAACAAGCAAATAAAGAAATAAATAAGTAAACAAGCAAATAAATAAATAAGTAAGCAAATAAATAAATAAGTAAGCAATCAAATAAATAAATGAGTAAACAAGCAAATAAATAAATAAATAAACAAGCAAATAAATAAATAAACAAGTAAACAAGGAAAAAATAAATAAATAAGTAAGCAAGCAAATAAATAAATAAATAAGTAAACAAGCAAATAAATAAATAAATAAATAAACAAGTAAACAAAAATAAATAAATAAGAAAAAAATAAATAAATAAATTAAACAAGCAAATAAATAAATAAGTAAACAAGGAAAAATAAATAAATAAATAAATAAATAAATAAGTAAACAAGCAAATAAATAAATAAATAAGTAAACAAGGAAAAAATAAATAAATAAGCAAGCAAATAAATAAATAAATAAATAAGCAAGCAAGTAAATAAATAAGCAAGCAAATAAATAAATAAGTAAACAAGCAAATAAATAAATAAGTAAGCAAATGAATAAATAAGTAAACAAGCAAATAAATAAATAAATAAACAAGCAAATAAATAAGTAAATAAGTAAACAAGCAAATAATTAATTAATTAATCAGTAATATATTCTCCTACATTATCTATTATTGTTTGCCAACGCAGGGTTAGTTTTTGGATTCCGCGTCTGAAGAAATCTGCTGGTTTGGAGTTAAAGAAGTCGTCAAACCAAAAACTGTAAAACATATTCGTTATCACAGGAGTTTCGTTGAAGATTTTTGTATAGAGAGAAAAAAAGGCGGAAATATAAGGGCGCAAGCTGTGCAAGTAAAGGGAATGTAGAATTGCCTCCCAACCACTCTTCTAGATAGCTGCTTTCGTCATCTTAACGGAATGGGGCGTGCATTTTTGTGTTCAAGCAGCAGCACTTGAGGCAGCCTTCCCTGTCGTGTTTCTTCATTTGCGGCAGCAAAGCGTCTGAGTTGTTGGCAATAAATGTCAGCAATTGTGACTATGTTTTTGGGAATCAATTCGTAGTTGCCTTCTTTATTTCACCAGTCGCATAACATCATCTGTGGATGGAGTGCATTGTTGAAACAATAACCAGTTTCTTTCAGTGTTTTCTCCGATGCCATTCTCCCCATACACGGCACAAATGTTTCGAGCCGTCTCCGTTACCTTTGATCGTTTATTAAACACAAACAGAAAAATACACAGGAAATGTTGTCTTTTTTCACTTGACTCCATCTTCTTTAGCCCACAAATAGCACAAACCTTCTTCAAATCCGCAAAATTCAAGACGTATTTACAAGAGCAACAAATCAAATAATAAAAGAAAAAATGATAGACGTTAAACAATCTCCTAAAAACGCTACAAGCTTATACATCAACCTAACACTTTTTTATTTTCTGTATGGATCAAACATGTTTTGTTTTGTATAGTGTGTACTAAATTATTTTTATATAGGTGTAATATATTAGATATTTTCTTACATATTATGTATTGCGATTAATCTGTACCAAATACTACTTATATACGAACAGCAATAATAGACAAGAGTTGATTTTCCATAGCCTATCAGAGACCCGGAAAAAATCAAGACAAACCCAAGTGATATATGTGAACAGACACCGTTTCTGAGACAGATTTTCTAAGGATTCTCCTATTTTATTTATTTCTTTTATTATTCAATTATTTATTTATTTTATCACCCATTTAAACATTTATTTATTTATTTATTTATTTATTTATTTAATCAATCAGTCTTTGTTCATTTAAATGGATTAGATGTGTTCCAGTTCTTAATTTCACTTCTCTGTCAAACATTTTAATAACAATTACATATTGAACCTATAAGTATCCTCTGTACACCCTTATAATAATAATAATAATAATAATTAATAATAATAAGGAGAATAATAATAATAATAATAATAATGAATAAGTATGCTCTTGATTTAAAACTCTTACTTTAGCTTTTTCTCTTCTCTATAGCTACTCAATCTCTTAAAAATTATTCTGTTAACTTCATTGAACTTTTCATAGTTTCCTATCGTGTCCGATAAACATTTATAAATATCCGTTTCAGCTTTGACTTTCTCTTCCCATTTAATTTAACTCTAAAAGAAAACCCTAATTTATGCAGACTGTCTGGAGTTTATAAACTGATTCACTATTTTCTAAGCTACTGTTTTAATTTTGAAATTTTTGTCCAAACCGTTTCTCAAATCATTTTTGCCTGACACTTTAAACAATATGCATTTCTTCCGCTAGTCCACAAAAATTCGTTCATTTACTTTCTCCCACTTTCAATTCTTATCATCTTCTTTTATCACTGAAAACAAGTTAACAAAGAGTGTTTCAGTGAATGTGTCAAATATTTACAATGACTGAAGATAAACGGAAACAATTTTCATTTCATCTTCTCGTCACATTTAACGGGCAATGGCATTGATGGTATCTCATACTACATGTTATTCTACATAAGTTCAGACATAATGATAAAGAGAAGAAAGGCCGAGAGAGGAGCGAAAAGAAAGAGATAAATTTATTCAACCAATGGAGGCAGAAATTTGATTGATTGAATAGCAATTTTATACTCTCCTTTCTCATCCATTTTCCTCTGAAGGTCTTGCGAGAACGAAATACTTACCAGAAAAGATCTCCAATGAATGAAATTTCATCTTATATCTCTCAACAGTGAATACTTTGGCTGAATAATAAAGACTGTCGTTGAGTTTATAAATGTTTTTTCCTAATAAATTTTAATTTTGATACTTTTAGTTTCCTTCTTTATTTTCTCCAAAAACAATTCGGATTTTGCAGTATATAGGGTAAATGGTATTTTTTTTTACTTTTTTTCATTTGGCTGAAAATATTATTTTTGACCAAACAACCAAGTTCGAATTCAGGTGAGTCCTATGTGAAATTTGTTGAAGATAATGACTACATTCATATTTTGAGAAGGTTTTCCTATCATTATCATTATCGTCATGGTTCAGTGAATTCACCTCTGCACAGAGCTGATATATTAAAAGTTTTTAAGATAGGCAAGTCAAACAGTTTTTTGCAATGCTTTTGCAAAAGCATTACAAACTGTTGTAACAGAATTTTGAAAGGCACGTTTGAAAAATCAAAATGATCAATTTTCAATTTCCATTCTTAAACAAACAACATTTTAAAATTCCACTTCAATTAACAAAATATCTGTTAACATAAATGTTTCAATCCGTTCTAAAGAATGTTTTTCTTAATAATTATCAAATTTCCTTCAGTAGAAAAAAAAAAATGACGAGCCTTACTGAGACAAAAAAGGCTTGATTTAAAAATGGACATTCCAGGAAGTTAAAAATGACGGGGACATCTGATGAATATGGTACCTTATAGAATATCTTCATTATAATAGCCTATTTTAAATATTTTTTCTTCTGTGGGAATTTGGACTCATTTTCAAAAAATCGAATCATCCTTTCTTCTGTGGGGTTCAAATGTTGGACAAGTATTTTGTCCCAGTGACAAAAATCGAATCAGCTCTTTCTTCTGTAGGGTCAAATGTTGACAAGTATAGCAAGATGACAAAATCGAATCAGCCTTCTTCTGTGGGGTCAAATGTTGGACAAGTATAGACAAGTGACAAAAATAAATCAGACTTCTTCTGTGGGGTCGAAAAGAAAGAGATAGAATGTTGGACAAAAAAATGGACAAAAAAAGAATTTGATATTTTTGTGGGGTCCAATGTTGGACAAGTTATATCTGAAAAAAAAGAATCATCCATTTTCCTGTGGGTCTTGCGAATGCTGGACAAGTATGGCAGAAGAGCAAAATCGAATGCCACCATTTTCTTATATCTCGAATATTGACAAGAACTTTGGCTGAAAATAAAATCAGTTTCTTTTCTGAAAAGTCAAATGTTTTTCGCAAGTAAATTTGACAAAAATCGAATTTCCTTCTTTATTTTCTGCAAAAATGTTCACAAGTATATAAGTGGTAAATGCCTTCAGGCTGAAAGTTGAGACCAAACAACCAAGTTCGAATTCAGGTGAGTCAATGTTGGACAATTTGTTGAAAAAATCGAATCACATTCTTCTTGAGAAGGATTTGGACATCATTATAGTCATGTGACAAAAATGAATTCAGCCTTCTTCTGTGGGATCGAATGTTGGACAATTTAGTAAGTGACAAAAATCGAATCAGCCTTACTTTTTGAAAGGTCGACGTTGGACAAGATGATCAATCAAGTGATAAAAAACAAATTTACCCTTCTTCTGTGGGATCGAATGTTGGATAAACTATATCTCGTGGAAGTTACAAAAATCTTTCAATCAGCCTTCTTCTGTGGGGTTAATGTTGGACAAGTATAGTAAGTGACAAAAATCGAATCAGCCTTCTTTTGTGGGACAAATGTTGGACAATGGACATTCCAGTAAGTGACAAAAATCGAATCAGCCTTCTTTTATCGAATGTTGGACATTTTATGATTGACAAAATCTAATCAGCTTTCTTCTGTGGGATCGAATGTTGGACAAGTATAGTAAGTGACAAAAATCGAATCAGCCTTCTTTTGTGGGGTCGAATGTTGGACAAGTATAGCAAGTGACAAAAATCGAATCAGCCTTCTTCTGTGGGATCGAATGTTGGACAAGTATAGCAAGTGACAAAAATCGAATCAGCCTTCTTTTGTGGGGACAAGTATAGCGAATGTTGGACAAGTATAGCAAGTGACAAAAATCGAATCAGCCTTCTTCTGTGGGATCGAATGTTGGACAAGTATAGCAAGTGACAAAAATCGAATCAGCCTTCTTCTGTGGGGTCGAATGTTGGACAAGTATAGCAAGTGACAAAAATCGAATCAGCCTTCTTCTGTGGGATCGAATGTTGGACAAGTAAAAATAATCAGCCTTCTTCTGTGGGTCGAATGTTGACAAAATCGAATCAGCCTTCTTCTGTGGGGTCGAATGTTGGACAAGTATAGTAAGTGACAAAAATCGAATCAGCCTTCTTCTGTGGGATCGAATGTTGTTGGTATAAGTAAGTGACAAAAATCGAATCAGCCTTCTTCTGTGGGGTCGAATGTTGGACAAGTATAGCAAGTGACAAAAATCGAATCAGCCTTCTTCTGTGGGATCGAATGTTGGACAAGTATAGCAAGTGACAAAAATCGAATCAGCCTTCTTCTGTGGGATCGAATGTTGGACAAGTATAGTAAGTGACAAAAATCGAATCAGCCTTCTTCTGTGGGGTCGAATGTTGGACAAGTATAGCAATGTGACAAAAAAGTCGAATCAGCCTTCTTCTGTTGGACAAGTATAGGGATCGAATGTTGGACAAGTATAGCAAGTGACAAAAATCGAATCAGCCTTCTTCTGTGGGATCGAATGTTGGACAAGTATAGTAAGTGACAAAAATCGAATCAGCCTTCTTCTGTGGGGTCGAATGTTGGACAAGTATAGCAAGTGACAAAAATCGAATCAGCCTTCTTCTGTGGGATCGAATGTTGGACAAGTATAGCAAGTGACAAAAATCGAATCAGCCTTCTTCTGTGGGGTCGAATGTTGGACAAGTATAGTAAGTGACAAAAATCGAATCAGCCTTCTTTTGTGGGGTCGAATGTTGGACAAATACGGAAAGTGACAAAAATCGAATTAGTTTCTTTTGTGGGATCGAATACTGGACAAGGATAGTGACAAAATTCGAATCGGCATTTTTTTGTTGTTGTGAGATCGAATGTTTGAACAAATACGGCAAGTTACAAAAATCGAATGAGCTTTCTTTTCTGGGGTCCAATGTTGGACTAGTATGACAGGTTCGAATAAGCTTTCTTTTGTGGGTCGAATTTTGGACAAGTATGGCAAGTGACAAAAAACTTAGTATGTATTTATTTACACTGCAAGTGAGCAAACACCAGGTGGCAGTGGTAACTTAATTACACACAATAAAAATAATACACAATACAAATAATACACAATAATTACATTATTAATAATAACAGATAAAATAACCTAATTAATAAGTGAACCTAATTTTCTCTTGCAACCCACATAGGGTATATATATATATATATATATATATATATATATATATATATATATATAGGCCCTACATAAGTTGCTACTGATAATCTTTCACTTCACTCTCATCTCACTCACTGTAGTGGCACTATGACACATTTCACTGACACTTTAGAACACATTTCACGACACTATATAACACATTTCACTGAGACTATAGAACACACTATAAATTATCACTGATCGAAACTATTCACTGCCATTGTAAACCATAACTTCACTGATAACAGTTCAAATAAGATATACAATTACATTCTTACTCATTCTTATAAGCAGAATTACATTAAACTGAACATTTGTAGTCTAAGACCCTCTTACAAGCTATTTTAAAATAAGTTACAATTCAAACCAAGGGAATAACTCGTCAATCTAAGTAAATACATGGCACTTATGTAATGTAACGGTTTTTTTTACACTTTATACACTAATTTTTAATTTATTTTTAAATCTGCTTAAGGAAGGACAGCACTCAAAGACCGCTGCAGGTAGGTCATTCCAATCATTTATAGTTCGATTTAAAAATAAGAATTTACCTACATCCGTCTTCTATTTCCTACATTTAATTTTAAAATCATGATCGTTCCTACCATAGTACGTTTGTTTCTCTAACCGAGCCGTTATATCTACCCACGCTTTTTGACCTAGGTGTGCTCTGTACAGTGATGTTATTCTAGTTTTTCTAAGTCTGTTTTCCAGTGCTTTCTATGTAAGTTCTTTTATCGTATCATTCCCGTCTCCTCTTTTGCCCTTAACAAATTTAGCTGACCTATACTGGATTCTTTCTAAGGAATATATCTGATTTATATTATATAGGAATCCCAACATGTAGTTCCGTATTCCATAAGTGGTCGCACTAACGTTAGGTATGTTATTTCCCTCGATTTGGGGCTAGCCTTTCCCAAGATTCTCATAATAAAGTGAGGTGCCCTCAATTGCTTTACCCGTAACATTATCAACATGCTCTCCCCAAGAAAGTTTGGAGTAGAATGGAGGCAGGATCCAATGAAGTGCGTGAACTCTAAGAGTTACTAATTTATAAGATATCATCATCATCATCATCATCACCATCATCATCATCATCATCATCATCATCTAGGCCTATTCTTCTGCTCCCAAATTTAGCTCATTCTGTCCATGAAGATTATGGACAACGCCAAACAATCATTTAAATTTTGACATTTCGGTTATGTGGTCACCGTTATACGGCAACCACAAGACAAGGAACGTAAATTTAGTCCCTTTGGGAAAATATAGAATTGTTATGAGCTTGGTTGGAACATCGTCAAGAGTACAGCATGTCTAGGAATCTGCAGTAATGAGGCTTCGGTTCCAAGAACTCCCAACAAAATGTAATTACGAAGTGTGAAATGTTCCTAAATGCTTCGTGTGCATAAGAAATAAAAAAGAGACTCGCAAATATGAAATTATAGGTTTGTTACGACACTGAGCTGCAAACTGACAACGAAGTCTGAGGAATTGTGAAGACGATCTGCAGCACGCACTGTAATTTGCAGATCATACCATACAGTATACCAACACCCTCTGTCGCACGCGTGCGAAGTACAGCACGGAAACAATTTGAACTCATTATACTCTGTGAGAGTTGATTTTTTGCAAAATACATGTATTTAGCAGTGCTCCATCGGGATATAGCATTATGGCATTTCCTTATTTCAAACAAGCAAGCCATAATACATACCGCTTACTAAAATTCATCAAGAGAGACCGAAAGAACTCACTCGGCAGAGGCGCTTGCCTGTCGATCCGGGGTTGCGCTCTGACGTGGGTTCGATTCCCGCTTGGACTGATTACCTGGTTGGGTTTTTTCTTAGGTAGGCCTCACAGTAATTTCAGGTAATTTATGGCGAATCCTCGACCTCGTCTCGCCAAATACCATCTCGGAATCACCAATCCCGCCGATGCTAAATAAGCTAGAATTTGATATAGCTTCGTTAAATAGCATCGCCACAGATACACTTGAGTGTACTTGTCACTATATCTTGTCACTAGAAAGTTATTGAAATTTATATTTTCCCGCCATTCACAAAATTATTTGATATGATACCTCTTGCACAAAAGGAGAGATCTATAACTGAAACTCTATTAATATATTTCAGTATTATTTGTATTTGTCCTGGTAATAATGAACAGTTTGACTCGTAGACATTTTGTTTTTTCAGCATTAACTTCCCATGATTTTACGAGAAGATGAGAAGAGAACGGCAGTTACGTAGACTTTCAGCTCCCCACTACTACCAATAACGCATAACACAATGTCAATACGGCGGTTGCTGTCGTCTGCGATACAACGAACTTTTCTGTTGATTTTCGAGTTTGGCATTTTTTCCGGTTATTATATGCTTATTTAAGTTGTGTTAACTCTCGCTAGTGGTTTTATATTTTATTTTATCCGTCTTAGTATTTATTTTATTATTGTAAATATTTTTGTTTTATCACTATTATTATTATTATTATTATTATTATTATTATTATTATTATTATTATTATTACTATTATTTATATCACCAGCATTATTATTTGAACCCTGTAAAATTTATGTAGATTACTGGACTGTACCCGAGCACGAGCATAGGCTCATTTCAGGTATCTATTCATATGTATTCAATTCAAATGTAAATTGTAAATAAATTAAAAAAAAAAACTAAGTGAAAAAGACACAGAAAGATTGTATTAAAACGGTATATCAATGTTCAAAAATACTTCGAGTATTAAAAACATAGAGGGTGTTAAAAAGTATCCAATATTTTAGGAGGTGCTAGTATACATCAAAACAAGAAAATAATGTCTAATAAACATGTGCCTTACAACACATACTTTCTGAGATCTGCCTACACTTATTCATAGGAGGTGCTCAATGTGATGTCCATTCATGGCAATGCATTCCTCTGCCCTTCGGCGTAAGGAATCACGGACATTTTGAAATTAACCTGGTTGCTCTTGATAACCAAAAGTCTAGGGGATTTAGGTTTGGGGAACGAGCATGCCAAGGTGTGGGGCCTCCCCAATCAATCAAGCGATCCTGAAAATGTCAGCGTCAAGTGTTCACGCTCATTGCGGAAAAAAATGTGCTCGTGTGCCATCATGCGTGAACCACATCTGTAGTCTTTTCTGACATGGCACATACTCCAGCAAGGTAGGCAATACGTTAATAATAAAGTTCTGATAACGAGGCCCAATTAATCTCTGTGGTAGCACGTATGGCCCTTAAACTATCGCCAAGAACGCATGCCCATACGTTGATTGAGAATCGGTGCGGATGCCTTATTTCTTCAACTGCATGGGAATTTTTATCAGTTTACACATGCTGATAACGAAAATTGACAACACCATCTCTGCTGAACCCCGCTCGTATCCGCAACCAAACTTTTGTTTTCAGTATTCCTTGCGACGTATCATTATTCCATGCCAGGGGTGTCAACTACGGTATGATTATCTGGTAGCCTGCTGTATTGTAGGGCAGAGAAATGCATTGCCATAAATGGACGTCACATTGAGCACCTTCCATGAACAAGTGTTCAGATCTCAGAAAGTATGTGTTGTAGGACCCAAGTTCATTATATATTTTTTTCTTGTTTTGATGCATACTATCACCTCCTAAAATATTGGATACTTTTTAACACTCTGTATATCATTAAAATATTAATTAATTCATAGTGTTTTGCCCAAGGGTAGTATTTCACTGCAAACCCAGCATTCTGCAATCATTCTTGTTTTCCGTCTACCTCTTACAAGGGAACAGTCATCACTGGAAGCCAATGTTCGAAAATTTGTTACTAACGGCATGCATTTCACCTACAAAAAATTTTGGTAATTCCGAAGCCTTTTTGAAATTAAAGCTGAATTTTAAATTTATTTCTTCACTTGATAGAGTTCGCTTGAACTCTCTGTGCCTTTTTTACTCTCGCTTTAGAGCACATGAACTTTGACATCCTTTCAACCCGCAAAATTAAGCTTTATGTTCTATCATACTGCCTGATTTTCTGTTTTAGAGTATTTGCTGCAGATACACGATGTCAACGCTTTTACAAATGGTGACATTTCGCTTTCACACTGTTCAAACGGAGCACACAGACCTTCACTGGCGTCATTATGTTGAACTGAATGTGTTCGTATGTAGTGTTTATGCGAGGAAAAATGGCTATGCTTGTTGCCAAGTTGAATAGGCAGAAGGAAGCGGTAATTGTCAGTTAACGAGACTGTGTGCTCACATGAATATTGACACTGCCCACCCACTGGCTGGTGTCACATCCTGCAAAACACTAAGATTCCTTGTAACTATCGAGCTCACGATGTATGGTAAGCTATCTTAGCTACGTACACAAGGTTCTGGCCTCCTGCAATATCGTTTCATATGTACTTAGTTATCACTACTACTTCCAGATGAGTTCACAAATTGTTAGTATGTATTTGAATTGCCTCATCAATTCAATTCAAGTCAATTTATTTGGCCATTAGACATACAGTTTTAGGCTTCGTCAGAATACATTGAAAAGACATATAAATACATTTTAAAAAACACTAATAAAAGAAACAGTAAAATTTAAATAATACAGCGAAAACATGAAATAATTTGAAACTTTCAAATTGAAGAAAACTAACTAAATTGCAATTAAACTTATTTATTAAAATACAATTTCATACAAATTTGTGTTGAAAAACTCAGCAACAGAATAAAAAGGATTATTTAATAACCAGTTGTAAAATCTAATTTTGAAGCTATTGATTGGTAATTTATAATATTGACTGGGAAGCATATTATATAATTTCATCCCCATAATTAAAAAGTTTGTGTTGCTCTTGTGTAATCTACAATATGGAATATTAATTTGTTCACTATTTATAATTTCATGATCATGTATATTGGCCACTAATGAGTAATTGTCGATATTTTGTCGAGTGTAAAGTACTAGATCATACATGTACAAATTTATGATTGTTAAAATCCGTGATTGTCTGAAAAGTGGCCGACAATGTTCCAGATAGTTTGATTTACACAAAATTCTAATGGCTTTCTTTTGTAAAATCAAGACGCTTCCAATTTTGGTTCCATTTCCTCAGAAAATTAGAGCATATCGAATTATCGACTGAAAGAAACTAAAGTAGGCACATCTTAAATAATTATGAGAAACGCAAGTAGTTAATTTCTTTAACATTTATAAAACTCTTGATAGCGTAATATTTTTCTCTGAACACCACTGCCACATTACCGTCACTATTACTACGCAACTTCCTTATCATCACCATTATCAGTATAGTCATTCAGTCATGTTCAATATTTTCCTTGTATAGGCCTACTTACTTACAAATGGCTTTTAAGGAACCCGAAGGTTCATTGCCGCCCTCACATAAGCCCGCCATTGGTCCCTATCCTGAGCAAGATTAATCCAGTCTCTATCATCATATCCACCTCCCTCAAATTCAATTTAGTATTATCTTCCCATGTACGTCTCGGCCTCCCCAAAGGTCTTTTTCCCTCCGGCCTCCCAACTAACACTCTATATGCATTTCTGGATTCGCCCATACGTGCTACATGCCCTGCCCATCTCAAATGTCTGGATTTAATGTTCCTAATTATGTCAGGTGAAGAATACAATGCGTGCATTCGTCAAAAGTCAAGAGTATAGATAACAAGGGGAAGAGACCTATCATATACAGACCCAGGAAAAAAATTTTGGGCCACCTCAATTTTCCAAGTTGCAGTATGTTATAACTAGGGCTAGGATTTTGATAACCTATAAATCATGAAAAAATGTCCTAAAAACAATGCATTTATGACCTAAAAATCTTAAAAAAAAATGCCCTTAAAAATGCCCTAAAAATTTATCTTACATAATTGGCTTAGTAGGAAAAGAGGTTTTGTACTACTTAATATTTAGACTAGTAATTAAATTAAATTTTACATAATTTTTTCTAAGTAGTACACTTTAATTAATCATTTTACCTGATGTAGTTTCCATGTATGATCGTTCACCTCTGCGTCGGCATGTGGACGTGAGGTCAGCAGTCTACTGGTCGGTTTTGGCCCTTCATGGGCTGTAGCGCCATGAATTTACTTTACTTTTAGTTTCCATGTAGTCTACCACAAGGCAACTCTTGTCCGGAATTAGCATGTACTCGTATAGAGGAGTCTATATTGAAGGAGTGGTTGGACTGATCCATTACATGGGGTTTACTACGTTAAAATGGCAATATTTGTGTAGAAAAACGATTAAAATATTATACAAAATAATGGGTATTAATGAACAAAATATGTAAAGAAAATAGCAAAGAAAATAAACATTATTTTACATTAATAATGGGGATTTATGGCCAAAATTAAATGAAAATGACTAAAAAATGACCGAATAAAACAAAAGATACTCTTATGAGTTGAAACAGGAAAAAATGAAAAAAAAAGCCCTAAAATATGTCTTAAAACACTCAGTTTACCACGTAACATATAAATACTAAAGCAGCTATGTTTCTGGCTTACTAGAAAAAAGATGCAATTTCATCAAAATCCTATCCCTAGTTATAACTAAAACTTGGAAAAAACAGGTGGGCCAAATTTTGTTTCTGGGCTGTTACAACTTTTCTGAAAATCACAATTAGAACAAATATTCAGTTGTAAATTACAATAAATTCTAACTCACTTCTAGGTAGACCTAACAGATTTCCAATGGCAGAAAGAATACGGATTATCCTGGAAAACGATGGATTGAGTGAAGCCGGAACGCACGATTGGACTGACTAAAGGCTGGTTCACAATAAACCGGGAACGGAAACGACAACGAGAACTAGAACGGAAATATCGTTAAAATAAATGTATTTAAATGTGAGCATTCGTTGTGAATGCTTACATTTAAATACATTTATTTTAACGATATTTCCGTTCTAGTTCTCGTTGTCGTTTCCGTTCCAGGTTTATTGTGAACCAGCCTTAATCCTTGTGAAGTTGGTGGTGAAAATGCTGGTGCTAGGTGATAATTCAGGCTCAAATTTTTTCACCGCCCGCTTCTGTCGGTCCTTGCCAAGTGCTGACCCCATTGCGCCCCACCCTGTGGCGACCTGGCCCTCTCTGCATTGAGTGAACATTCACAGCTTGTCATAAGTCATTGTATTACCAACTTATTTTATATTCTCACATATTTCCTAGTGATTTATTACCCATTGTTATGCCGTCACTGTGCTGAGAACTTGGTCCATGTGAATATGATATTCATTTTCGTAGCTGCGTACATTTCAACGCCGATACCTGATGCTGTAGTAACCGTAAGGAAATACTGTACCAGCTGCTGTACCTCTGAATCAGCATCTATTAATTTGTTGTGTTCCACACGTGGGATCGACGGGCGCACCTTCTTAGCTGATACAAAGCCTCCTGCGTATCGACGTTGCTATCCAGAACGTCTTCTGCGTGGCCTGTATTCTAATATTCTTCACAATGCTTTTGTGTGCCAAACATGATTGGTTATTGTATGCTTCTCATGCAAATGGAGGTTGGTAATGAGTGTGCAAATTTGACAGTGATTATGACGTAGTAGGCCTATGTCGATACCGACTGATTAAAAAATCATGTGTCTTCGCGTTCTGTTAATTTGAATTCATTTTTATCGAAGTATGAAGAAAATAATTTGAGAGGCCTTTCGCTTCCAGTTCCCTGTAAAATCATTCTTTCACATTCCGCTTAAATAAGAAAATTACTCTAAGATCCCGCGCCGTAACGTCGTGGTATACTCTAATAGATGATAATAATAATAATAATAATAATAATAATAATAATAATAATAATAATAATGGTTCATTTAATCTGGCAGAGTTAAGGCCATACGGCCTTCTCTAGCAATCAACCAGGAGTAAAACTGTGTTACAAAAAACACTACAAATTTACAAAGTACACTACAATTTTACACACAAAACAGAATAAGATAATAATAATAATAATAATAATAATAATAATAATAATAATAATAATAATATAATGTAGACAACAAGTAAGTAGAAATCGGACATAATACATAACATATGTGTATGTATGTATTTATTCACACTGCAATGGGTATATACCCGGTGGCAGTGGTAACTAATTACACTCAATAATGACAATAATAAACTTAGCAATTAAAAATACAGTTAATAATAATACCAATAATTAATACTAACAATTTATAATAATAATAATAATAATAATAATAATAATAATAATGGCTCATTTAATCTGGCAGAGTTTAAGGCCATACGGCCTTCTCTAGCAATCAACCAGGAGTAAAACTGCGTTACAAAAACACTACAAATTTACAAAGTACACTACAATTTTACACACAAAACTGAATAAGATAATAATATAATGTAGACAACAAGTAAGTAGAAATCGGACATAATACATAACATATAGAAAGAAAGGAAAAAGCATGAGACATACAAAATATAAAAATATAAGCCAATTATTGATAATAATAATAATAATAATAATAATAATAATAATAATAATAATAATAATAATGAAAAATAGTAAAAAATAGTGAAGTACGAAGCATACAATGAATACAATATTTTTAGGTACTCACACAGTAGGGAAAGTTATTTTTATATATATGTCAAGTTATCACATTATAGATATACCATTATCGTGAAATATGAAAAAAAAAAATAAAATAAGTTAAATATCAGTAGAATATATAAAAAAATGTGAATACGTGGAAACATGCAATACAACACTTGTCATAATAGTAAGTTAGTTTGGCAACTCGTCATAAGATAATTTTCTAACTTGGATTTGAAAGATTTAAATGTTCGGCAGCCCTTGACTTCAGGCGGCAGAGAGTTCCAGTGACGAGAGGTAGCAACAGTGAAAGATGAGGAATACAGAGATGATGTGTGAAGTGGAATTTCTAGCTTGTTATAGCGTTGTGATCAAGTATTAATATTATGATAGCGAGAGAGAGTATGAAAACTGGCGAATAAATAAGAGGGGAGTGAAAATCGGTTGTAGGAAGAAATTGAAATGTGTTTTTTTAGATTAATAACGTTACATTTGTTACACATCTCAAGATATTGTCCTACATAGCTTCAGAGCGTCTCTGAGAGCGTGTGTTTGCATTGCATAGGTATGTAATAGTGTTTAATATATTTCAGTAAATGCATCTTTATCTTAGCTGTAATAGTTTCCTCATTGTATGACAGGACGATATGTGATGGTCCCTGAAAGAAAAGGGCTGGCTCCTGTTTTGTAAGGCCTGGAAACGCATTACGGAATGTATATCCATACTGTTTTGCAACATAAATTTTCTGCACACTGTTGGAACGTGAAGATGCTTACGAAATTGTAGGCCTGTGTGTATATCTGTAGCCTATGTTTCTCCACATTTCATATTGACTGTGTTACAAACCACAATACATAAACTCCTTGGTTTTTGTGGGTTGACTGAAACACACGATGTTTTAATACGAACCACAAAATGCGATTCGTCTAGGCTTGTGTTGTGGCTAAGGTTTGCCATGGTAGCAACAATATTGAACAAATGATCAATAGAACTAGCTATAGCAGAAGCAGCACGTAAATGCGAGTGCCTCCCCTTGCACTCTGTCATAACCACACAGTTTTTATTGGCCTGTGTGATGTTCTGAATAGATAGCGACTGAAAGCCGTTCATTTTATTTTCCATTCCTGAGAACGTTGCACGAGCTTTATATTGTGATTTGTATTCATTCTCTGCTGCTAATACATAATTCTATATAAGCATATCTATTAATGAAGCCGACAAATGAGATATAGGCTACTGTAATATTGCGCTCAGTGACAGTTGTCCACTTCTTTATACAAAACCTTCAAACATAACTTAACTGTCAATATCTTTAAATCATAAGACTTGTGATGTTCTCTAAAATTAATATTGGCAAATTTCATAATTTCAACCGCGGTGTACGCAGCGTCAGCTCTTCAGTTTTAACGCTGGGTGGAATCTTGCGTAGGGCATAGATGCCTTTTATTATCAGTAGGGACCGGATTTTTATGTAATATCAAGATGTGAAATATGTACATATTTATGTAAGAAAAATAAGCTAAATATGTACCAAAATATGTAAAATCATGAAAATATTTAATATCAATATGTGGTAGGTATAGGATAGGTAAGACTCTCCAGTTGTAATTTCATAGAGCACTCGACTTTTTTACCGCACACTTGACACATTACTATTTTTCCGTCTGTAGTGAAAGCTTCGTCCATTGCAATCCATGATTTTATTTTTGTCGTTAGGGTTGAAGATACAGGGGCCATTTTAGTTAGTTAAAAGCAGTAGATAAACTCACATGCACTTTATAGGTACTGTAAGTACTAAAACTAGAGAACTGAGTGAAAATGAATGACACAACAGTACTGCAAGCACTATTTCGCTTTACTGGATTAGGAGAAAATAAGAGGAGATGTGGGACACATGCATTTTAGCTGCTCCCTGTAAGAAACAAAGTATCTACTAAAACCTCAAACTATAGGCATTTACAAACTGTTGTTTGAAAAGTGACATTCCTGTCTCATTCAGAAGGGTAGGAGTATTCCAGCCGAGAACCATACTTTCTAATTGCTCGGAAAATCCTATTTCCGTATAGGTATACTAAATTTAAAGTAAAGAGGTCAAGCAATAACCTGAAAAGCTATTTATTTTAATCTTTCAACATCTTTCCAGTTTGAATAATTTCAAGGGCAAAAGTTGTTAAAAGCCAGTATCGATAAACCACCTCTGGTTAACGTATCAGCGCTCTTAAACTGAGCTACCCAGGAACTCCATCCGACACCGTCCCAACTTTCCCTTTATATCCAAGCAACTCGCGTGGGCTGACGAAACGCCAGAGACCCAATCGAGTGCACACATTTTATCTGCGTGACTTGGAATTGTGGTTTTCTGTCAACGTACCAGTGACGTATATATTATGCAAATCTAGTCTTTCAGGTAAAGCTCCCTGTAAAGCAGATTTGAATAATTTCGAGGTCAACCAGAGGTCCCGGGATCGATACCCAGCCCCGGAACAATTTTTCCCTTGAAATTAATTCAAATCTGCTTTACAGGGAGCTTTACCTGAAAGACTAGATTTGAATCTTTCCAGTTTGTTCCTTTACTCCAGCTTTTTTTCAGAAGTCGGCTACTTTATTGCGGCTCATGTCAGACATGACATGGGTTTCCCCTGGAAGGATTAGGAAGAGGGTGGGTAAAGTTGGAAATTGCATGGGAACAGCTAGTTAAGACGTGTGCAGAACAACTATAATTCCAGACAAATCATGTCTTCTTCGTCCACTGCATGAAGGAACGCTACTTTCTGAGTGATTTTTACAATACAAGAAGTTGTATGAGAAACGTTGCCTTTTGTTCACTCATGCTTACAGTGGGCAGTATGGGGTGAGTGCCTCTATTGCTTCCTGGAACTAAGGATGTTTCGTCCCGAAATACTGTATATCCTTTCTTCGGTAGGTAAAAAGTTTTTTTTAATTATAAACTTCCTCAGTAGAATTTTTTTTCCTTTTCGAGAAGTAAAAATCAATAAAACTCCTAAATATGTAGATTTATGTAATTCCAAGCCATAATATGTAATGTGAGGTAAATATTTTAAAATATGTAGTATAAAATTTTAATATATTAATGGTAATTACAAGATTCACAAAGATATGTTATTTATATACGGTTAGGTTAAAAGGAATATAATATGTAATTACATAAAAATCCGGTCCCTAATTATCAATGTGGTGTCCTTTGGTGTCTTAAATGGGTACTCATCTCTGATTTTCCGGGATGTACTGTAAGCTTATTTGAAAATATAAAATGTCACAGAATAGTATTAAAGAGTCATCTTCAACGTTCAATGAATATTCCCTGTCTGCAATAGACCTAAATTCTGTAGTGAAAAAGCAACAATTACACATAAAAGTATAATTAAACTAGTGGCTTGTGCAGCAAATGCTGCAAACTAAGTTTATTAGACGTTCAAATAAAAATTTTCCAGATTTATTTTCAATGAAGAATACCAGGCATTTTGAAAGTTATTTGCTTCCATAATAATGAAACATACTCCTTCTGAATAATTTTTTTATGTCAAATACTTTTCCCTGAACCCATCCACCTTAGTTTTTTAGTTTCAACGCGAAAACGCAAGTAACAATGTCAGGACGATCAGTGGGTTTTTCATATAGGTAAAGCAATAGCTATTTCAGGTTATTGCGGATTGTAGGTTTGTGGGCCTCTTATTTTATCAGTAAGAAATACCTTTTGGTCTTTTCTTGGAACTGTAATTTTTGCGCTCTCTCGAGCAAATACTGAAGAGAATGACGCATATAAATATCTACACCACACCGCCATTAAGTATATGAAAAACATCCAACCCCACTTGATTAATAACTGTAAAAATTTGATGTTTTTATTAACAATATTATCTTACGTAAGTTTTGTAGCCGCCACTCAGTAAATTATAGAAAATATCAAGGTCTTATTTATGATATTTTCTACATCTACTTATATTACCCCAAAAGTTTCACTTTCATATCATTAATATAGGTTTAATATGTATAATTAATGAAAAATAGTCACATCATGGCATTAACTATAATAATATTTCATTTCTAATGGTAATACTATCATCAAACCACCTTAGGTTTAGTAGATTTTAATATCCAATGCATATTATCTGTACTCAGAAAATTACACACCGCAAAATCGGATCTGTAAATTATTTTAGTAAGTCTTGAAATTTCTAATAACCAATTGAATTTGAACTGTAAATATGTCAGCAATCCTGCAGGTCATGGCCTTCGTGTAATAGCCTATTTTTTGTTGTAGTGTTTGTTTTCTTTTATTCTGACAGTTCTCACAATTGACGAAAGATGGATTTTGGAAAATAGGAAAATTATGTAGGAAAACTAACGCTTCACTGAAAGTTACTATTTTTCTGAAAATTCTTGGATGCCAAGCTTCAAAATGACAGGTCATTCATTAAAATCCGTTCAACCTTTTCCCGCAATTTCCATTACCAGTTCAAATTATATACTGACATAAAGTCAGAAAATTAAACAGTTCTAAATCTACTTCAAAACTATTATCTCATTAAAATAGCGCGAAGCCATTGGATAAGTGCGAATAATAATAATAATAATAATAATAATAATAATAATAATAATAATCCATGGCGCCACAGCCCTTGAAGGGTCCAGACCGACGAGCCGGCTGCTGGCCTCACGTTCATGCCGAAGCAGAAGTGGACGGGCTATTGGATAAGTAACAACAATGACTTGGTTGGTTAAAATTTAATTTTTTGAACGTTCCTTCTATTGAGAGGTTTAATAACTAAGAAGAATGTAATCGAATAATTTTATCAACACCATTCGTATTTTTGTTTCTGTAAATTAATGTGAAACACGACGATGAAAAATATTGAACGTTGTAATTGACTGGAAACAGTACCACCATTTCAACAGCACTGTTCATTATTATTATTATTATTATTATTATTATTATTATTATTATTATTATTATTATTATTATTATTATCATTATTATTATTATTATTAGCTAAAAACATACATAGATGTCACAGGCTTCGCCACAGAAAACAAAGCATGGAGCACAATGCATTGTATACAACCCAAGTACCGGGATGTAGCAGTAGTGGAAAAAAGGACAACATAACAACAGTAAACAAATAAACAATGACAAACAAACACAAAATGAAAATAAATTACAAGAACAAAACACACAAAATTGCATCATCACTCAGAAAATTGAAATATACACTAGCCTACAGAATATACATTATGTGCATCTTCCAGCCTTCTGGATTCATCCTTATTGTTCATAATCAGCGTTAGGACAATCATTTTTCTAGTAGTTTAGCTTCATTGTTAAATTTTTTCATTTAAGCTAAATTGCTGAGGAACTGTTTTCTTTCTAACGGTAGATGTTAAATAAATGTTAAATGTTATGTTTTATTTAACGACGCTCGCAACTGCAGAGGTTATATCAGCGTCGCCGGATGCGCCGGAATTTTGTCCCGCAGGAGTTCATTTACATGCCAGTAAATCTACTGACATGAGCCTGCCGCATTTAAGCACACTTAAATGCCATCGACCTGGCCCGGGATCGAACCCGCAACCTTGAGTATAGAAGGCCAGCGCTATACCAACTCGCCAACCAGGTCGATCGGTAGATGTTGACTTACTTTAATTTATAACATGCAATAAAATACAATAAACAATCACAACAGTTGTATGAACACAATTGTACTTGTCGGGCTTCTTTCATTGCTAAAATCGGACATGTTTCGGGGATTGCATCCCCATAATCTTTGATGGGTAAGCCTGTAACAAAAATATTTAAAATTACGATATTTTGTTTGAATTTAAAATATGTTGAACATTACAATTGTTTTCAATTTGGTACAAGTAATGAGTCCTGCATCCCATACCTAAGTGAGAAATATAACATTCCCACTAGTCAGTGCAGTGTTTCTGGTGTTTTGTTTGGAGCGCGTGGCACACTGCCTACATTCACATGTGATATTTTAAAAGCACCTGGTCTCCAATTTTCTGAAATTCAAAAAATGTCATTGAATATTCTTAAGGATCCAATCCAAATATTACATTACCATTTATATTTTGGCCATTAATGATTCTATTGGATTTGCAGTTAACTGGGTTTTTTTTACCTTACAGTTCATGTACTTAATCATTTTTGTCTTGCTAAATTATTCTGTAGTATTTTTATTCTGAATCTTTATATTCACCCTCATTGAGAGCAGATTATTAAATTAATATTTATTATATAAAGTAACTTGAAATTTTACATCTTGGGACGATGGGGATGCAATCTCCGAAAATGTCTGATTTTAAAAATAAAAGAAGCCCGAGAACTTCTTCATACAACTGTTGTGATTGTTTATTGTATTGTATTAAGTTTTATGAATTTTAATGAACACCGTTTAATATTAACCGAATTGTGGATGTTATTGTCATTACTTTAATTTCACAAGTATCCACATTTTAGAAGAAACACCCGCAATAATAATGATGGTAGACATTTTGTCACAGAGCATTGCCCTTTGTTTGATGCAGCATGGGAAGTGGTCTATAACGCACCAGTAGTGATGCTTATGATCAGGTTTTTCTCCGGAGCGGTTGTTTGTGTGCTTTCAATCGGAGACCTCCTGTTACCTCCGATTGAAGCCGCGTAGGTTTTATATGTGCTGTGGCGGAGACATACACTTTCCGCTGAGCATTCCTTTAATCGGATCAGGTAGTGATTCGAGTCCGCTGACGTCCGCGTTTCTTTTAATATAAGTGTGTAATTTTTTGTTGTTTATTTTCTCTTTTTTATTTACCTCTCTCTCTTTCTTCGGCTCTTCTTTTTTCTTGTTTTGCTTGAAGCACTACGTTAGCTGACAGATTTTTTTTTCTAGTTTTGAAATTCATAGTATACTGTATATGGAAAAGCGTATTAGTTTTATGTCATTGATAAAATTAATAACATTAAAATTAACTGAAATCTATCGCAGAAGTAAAGCTTTTTAGTAGCTAATGTAAACATTTATAATTTTCCTGGAAACACTCGTTTATTCACAAACAGTTTTTGTCAATTATTATTCTAATCGGTTTAGTTTAACGTAAAATATATTAAGGGAGTTTCAGAATGGAACAAAAGAAACGTGTGGTATCAATGGGTTAAAGTTTACTGTCCAAAATAATTTATTAAGATTCTTCACCAGACAGGATTGTGATCATTGTGTTAAAGGGTGTCAGTATTTGAACTGTCTCTTCTGAAACGCGTCACTCTTCCTCTGTAATAAAAAAATATAAGCGGATATCAACTTTATTACCAAACGTTTCTTGAGTTTCAGAATGAAACTCAATATTTTAATCTAATAACTCAAGTTGCCTTTTAAATATTCCATATAAGATACGTATGATTTTTATTGCCTCGAAAGTTACGTTTTATAGAAATTTCAAGACTTTTTCTCTACACTGTGGACCTTTGGGACAGTAGCACTAAAGCAGTTTAAAAAATCGTATCAAACGTTTTGCGTAATTTTAAAACTACGAAAACAATAATATCACTAATTAACCGTCAATGTGTATCTGAATGGTAATAATTTATTTTTGACAGCAAGTACGAATACCACAACCGCGGTTCTTAATGTTAGCCTAAACACTTACATACCTACATTTTAAAACTTAGACCTACTCAGCGAATCTATCTAACCTGGTCCACGCCATAGAGATTTTTTCAAATACGGACCTGCGGAGCGTTTGGCTTTTCTGTCAACACAATCACCAACTCATATTTCATTTCAACTAAGCGACTCATCACTGAAGTTTGGACTTTCATCTCGTAACAATATGCTGGATCAATCTTAGAGGGTCCTTTTTTGCTGAAATTCTTCTGCTTTTCAGTTTTTCATTCACAACGTTACTGTGTCTGCACACAAAACCACGAAATTATTTATTAGAACTTTTATATATAAATCAAAGTAAACTCGCTTTTTAAAAGAGCTCAAAAGTGTTTTGAACAGTTAAATTTACTTAATTACTTTCTTCAAGCTCGCGATTGTGCGATCGCTTCAAATGGTCTAAAAAATTCGAAGTACCACTACCCTTAGAGTAAATTCGTCCACAAAGTTCACAGCGTGCGACTTTATTATTATCTTCAACTAAATTAAAGAATTTCCATGCGACGGATATACGATTTGGTGCCATTTTATTCCACTCACAACTACCCTCAGTCCGTACGCGCCGGTCGTCCTTGAGCTCTACGTCCTCCAACTTCGCTTCGCTCCGAACCACCGCATCCCTCCGTATGTTCCCTGTTCCACCTACGGTAGTACCGGAGATCACCGGTGGAGAGCTTTATTCGTAATCTCAGATTCCTCCGCGGTAGTAGTCACTCCGATGAGCAGCACTACGCACCAGTATGATGGGTCTAGACCTAATTATTATGGCGAATGTAACAGTAGTGGAATTCCGATAGGAAAAACGAGAGTAGCCCGTGAAAACATACTGCCGAACGCCGTTTTTGTTCACCACAAATTCCTCGCGTACAAACCGGGATTTGAACCCGCGTTACCAGTTTTGAAAGTCGACGCTCTGACCGTTTGGATAACGGTGAGCCAGCGGTTGGCTATTTTAATGGCATGAATTACTTCGCAAGTGCTCACTGTTTCAGTAGGCCTACTGTTTTATATGAGTTACTTCACATTTAAAACATGACGAGAAAAATTAAAGATTTTTTTTTAGTACAGTAATTAGAACTTCTTCGTAGTAGGTTACATATTTATGTTTATATAACATGTGTATATTTTATGCAAACATTGGTCACAGAATGACAACTTTCTTTTCATTCTCTGCTTGAGAGATACCATGTTCCATTAGTGTGCTAGAATGCCAATGAAAAATATGTTGAACAGGTATAAATGTTACACTTTATTTATGACACTACAATAGTAAGACGAATACACATTGTGCCGTAAAAGAGACGATGACGTATTGGTTTGACTAAAAATTAAATCAGTGAAGGACAAACTGTCAACGTATAGAAAGAATAGACCGCAGCACATGACTAGAATGGACAACACAAAAATTCCAAACAAGATTCTAAATTATCTACCGAAAGAAGGCGACTGAAAAAAGACCTCTTGGGAGGCTTTTTCGTAACTCCGTTGAAGCCGAAATGAACCTCTGTCCTGAATTTGTTGATGATAGTGGTGGTAATGGTTAAGATTAAATTACGTTTATAAATGCATTTTAAAAGGTGAAATATTTTGTTTGCTTTTATTTAATGCATATCAATAAGAGTTTTCCATTTTTTAGATATTATATTAAAGACTATATTGTGTCATTCGTATTTATTTGAAGTTCGTCCAACTTCGGTTTCGCAGAATGGCTTATTTAATGGTTGAGTTGTTTGGATTTTCTCCATTGCTAATTTTCAAAAAATTGTAGCACAACGTTTAGAAGAGTGGATCTCTCTTCGTCGTCAGGTGAAAACCCACTGTGGGGATCGTTAGCCTGTCTGACTGATTATGAATAGTTTGAAGAATATTGTTAATTTATATTAATAGTTTAGGTCTTGAAGAAAGTGAGATATTCCGTTATTATATTATATACGTAACTAGTGGCTTGTGCAGCAAATGCTGCAAACTAAGTTCATTAGACGTTCAAATACAAAATTTTCAGATTTACAGTATTTTGAATGAAGAATACCAGGCATTTTGAAAGTTATTTGCTTCTGTAATAATGAAACATATTCCCTCTGAATGTTTTTTATCCCAAATACTTTCTATTGAACCTATCCATCTTCAGTTTTTGAGTTTCAGCGCGAAAACGCAAGTAACAATGTCAGGACGATCAGTGGGTTTTTAATGTGGGAATAAGGGAATTGCTATTTCAGGACATTATGGATTGTAGGTGAAAGTTAAAAAAATGTCTGGTTTGCTATGCTTTCGAACAATATACATAGCATCTTGGTATAGCCTAGCTATTGCATGTAGAGCTTGAAATGAAGAGGGTAAAATCATTTTATCCTGCTAAGAGATCTTGCTTCTTATCTTATCAGAAAGTAATACCGTTTGGTCTTTCCTAAGGAACTGTAATTTTTGCGCTCTCTCGACCCAATACTGAAGAGAATGACGCATACACACATCTACACCACACGCCATTAAGCATATGAAAAAGACCCAACCCCACTTGATTAATAACGATAAAAATATTTGATTTTTTAATAACAATATTATTATCTTACTTTTTTTTTTACCTTGGGGATTTAGTGAAGTAAGTTTTGTAGTTATATATACTATACAGACACCACTCAGTAAATTATAGATGTGAAGATATAATTTAAGATATTCTCTACATCTACATAACCCCAAACGTTTCACTATCATATCATCAATATAGCATTAATATGTATAATTAATGAAAATAGTCACATAATGGCATTTAATAATAATATTTCATTTCTAATGGTAATAATGTCATCAAACCATCTCAAATTTTGTAGATTTTAATATCCAATACACAGCTGTACTCAGAAAACTACACACCGCAGAATCAGACCTGTAAATATCGAGACCTCATATAATGAATATGTGATGTATTTTTAGTAAGTATTGAAGTTTTGAATAACCAATTGAATTTGAGCTCGAAATATGTCAGAAATCCTGCAGGTCATGGCCTTCGTGTAATATCCTATTGTTTATTGTAGTGTGTTTGTGTTTTGTTTTATTCTGAAAAGCCATTATTTCTCAAAACTGACGGCAGGTGGATTTTGGAAAATAGGAAAATGATGTAGGAAAATTGATATTTCACTGAAAACTGATATTTTTCTGAAAAACTTTGGGTTCCAAGCTTCAAAATGAGGGGTCATTTATTAAAATCCGTTCAGCCGTTTTCCCCTAATTTCCATTACCAGTTCAAATTATACATATACTAGTGGCTTGTGCAGCAAATGCTGCAAACTAAGTTCATTAGACGTTCAAATAAACATTTTTCAGATTTATTTTCAATGAAGAATACCAGACATTCTGAAAGTTATTTGCTTCCATAATAATGAAAGATACTCTCTCTCGAGCCAATACTGAAGAGAACCACGCATATAAATATCTACACCACACCGTCATTAAATATATGAAAAAGACCCAACCCCACTTGATTAATAACTATAAAATATTTGATTATTAATAATATTATTATCTTACGTAAGTTTTATAGCTTTCAGTAACATATACTATATATAGGTACTATATAGCCGCCACTCAGTAAAATATAGAAATCAAAATCTAATTTAAGTTATTCTCTACATCTACTTATATAACCCCAAAACGCTTCACTTTCATATCATCAATATAGCATTAATATGTATAATTAATGAAAAATAGTCACATCACGGCATTAACTACAATAATATTTTATTTCTAATGGTAATAATGTCATCAAACCACCTTAAGTTTTGTAGTTTTTAATATACAATACACCGCTATACCCAGAAAATTACACACTACAGAATCGAACCTGTAAATTATTTTTTAGTAAGTTAAATTTTTAGTAACCAATTTAATTTGAGCTCTAAATATGTCAGCATTCTTGCAGATCGTGGCCTTCGTGTAATATTGTTTACTGTAGTGTGTGTCTTGTTTTATTCTGAAATGCAACACGGCCGACTTGATGCTCGCTTCGCTTCTCCTGAATGCAATTAGCTAGTTCTCAAAACTGACGACAGATGGATTTTGGAAAATAGGAAAATGATGTAGTAAAATTGATACTTCACTGAAAACTGATATTTTTCTGAAAAACTTTGGGTTCCAAGCTTCAAAATGAGGGGTCATTTATTAAAATCCGTTCAGCCCTTTTCCCCTAATTTCCATTACCAGTTCAAATTATATAGATGTGAATATTATGCATGATTCCGAAAAAGTAAACTCATCTCTCATTAAAAAGTAATTATGCAAACATTGTAACGCTTTTATTTCTTCCCTGATTATTCTTCGTGAAATGTTGACTGAAAGACAAGTTTATTTACAGCCGTCAATTGTTACTTTTTTGAGTAGGGCCTATTCCGTTCTCAGAACGTTATATGTAAGAACTACTTCCTCTTGGCATTTTAAATATCGTAGAACGAATCCTCCGCCCCTGCAAAGTACGACACAGTAGCATATGTACGCTTTTATCTTAATTTTGAGCTGTCAGCATGTAGCTGTTACTTCATTTGTTCTGCACTTCACTGACACACGCAAAGCTCTTATCATAAGTACACTGCGTTACAAAATTAAAACCATTCTACTTCTCCTGAATGAATAACAATGCATTGCTTAGTGTGTTTTCGTGTCATACCAATTACATACCCTTCATGCACGATTCATTATATATAATTTGTGGAGATACGATCGCTGCATACTCACAATAAAATTATTCTCTCAGGTTTCTAATTACTGTAGCAGCGTAGGCTACAAGTCTGTCTGTAACGCTATTCGCTAACAACACGGTCATTTGTTACGCTTTTATATTATTAATCTGTCCTCTACTGTCTCGGTGTGGAGAGGTGTTCATATTTCATTTCAACTGTACAGTAGAAGTACAAGTGTCAGAACTTAGTGATGGGTCGTCAACATTATAAATATTCTTTTGTTTACAAATTATGAACACTTCAATTTTGTTACGGTCAATGAATTTTGACTGGAATCGTTTCGTTCAGGAATTTAGGCCTTTTACATATGGTACTACAGACGTGGACACATTATTAGACTAAAAAATTTTCTTGGAAACATAATATAATTCGTCATATCAACTATGAGTATAATTCACAGAGACTCTATTGTTGTAAATATGATTGTTTATATCTTCTGGTATATTTTTCCAATGGTTAAGTATATTTTTCCTGGCTATGTTGGTAATTCTGCAGAAGATATTCTCCCGTGGCCTGCAAGAAGACCGGACATGAACGAAATTGAAAATCTGTGATCTATACTGAAGAAGAAAGTGAACAAAAAGAGGCTTACAACAAAACATGGACTCATTTAAGCACTGTCTGATATCTGGCTAAATTCAAATTCAAATTAAAATTTAGTCACAATTTACATTTGAAATGGTACATATGAATAGATACCCGAAATGAGCATATGCTCGTGCTCTGGTACAGTCCAGTAGTCTACATAAATTTTACAGATATCAATAATAATGTTGATGATAGAAATAATAGTAATAATAATAATAATAATAATAATAATAATAATAATAATAACCGTGGCGGATGTAATACAAAGATAGTAATACAAATTAATTAATTAATAATAATAATATTAATAATAAAACAAAATATTAACAATAATAAAATAAATAATAAGACTCATAAAATAAAATATAAAACCACTTAGCGAGAGTTAACACAACTTAAATAAGCATATAATAACCAGAAAAAAAAACGAATTCGAAAATCAACAGAAAAGTTCGTTGTATCGCAGACGACAGCAACCGCCATATTCACATTGTGTTATGCATTATTGGTAATAGGGGGGAGCCGAAGATCTACGTAACTGCCGTTCTCTTCGAATCTTCTCGTACAATCGTGGGAAGTTAATGCTGAAAAACAAAATGTCTACGAGTCAAACTGTTCATTATTCCCGCGATAAATACAAATAATACTGAAATATATTAATGAAATTTAAGTTATAGATCTCCCCCTTTGTGCAAGAGATATCATATCAAAATATTTTAGGAATGGCGGGGAAACTATAAATTTCAAGAACTCTCTAGTAACAGAGATAGTGACAAGTACAATCAAGTGTATCTGTGGCGATGCTAAGGAATCATTATTTGGAAATATACACTGTTATTAATTAAGAAAATGATAAAAATGATGCTGATATTCATAGAAAGTGTCAAACTTTGGTTGTCCAGCATCCCTGACGAAATCAACGTGTTAATAAAGAATAAGGAAATGTTCACAAAATATTAGTAACCTCCATACTCAATTTTCTCTTCATTATATCTGTGCAAAATACATTTATGTTCATTATTTCTACCGATAAATACAGCTTCGTTGCACATATAATTAATTTAGTCTAATAATTTGTCCACGTCTATACTTTAAATCTGTTGAGACACAGAACTATCGACCCTATCTTCCTTTTCGGAAGGAACTATTCTTAAAATCATTCCGAAACAGAAGAACAACGTCGGAAACAATGAAAACATTGGCATTGCCAGTTAAAAATTACATCTCAGAAACATGTAAAAATGGAAGAGGCTAAAGATGACCTAAATGATTTTAATACACAGCAGAAATGTCCTTCAAAACGTTTGAGGATGACAAATATGTCCCACCTTCAACTACTCTCTAAGGACCGTATTCATAGACATTTTTAGCGCGGGTTTCCGGTGGATGATCAGCGTTTTTCGTATTCATAAACCAGTGTTAGCGATAGGATATGATTTGAATTCTGTACTAGTAACCGGTGGATACCCGGGGCTAGCTTAGTACGCTCGTAGCGCGTGCTGCGAAATGCCTATGAATAGCACCCTAAGGCTCTAAGCTAAGTACACAAATTTCTGTTCCGCTGTTGAATAGAATACTCTATACTGAAGAAGAAAGTGAACAAAAAGAGGCTTACAACAAAACATGGACTTATTTAAGCACTGTCTGATATCTGGCTAAATGATGCTGATAGTCATAGAAAGTGTCAGAAACACATTATACCCTCAGAGTCGATGGAGCATATTTTATTATTAGCACTGATGAACTTTTCAAATTCATATTTATTTACAATTTACATTTGAATTGAATACATATGAATAGATACCCGAAATGAGCATATGCTCGTGCTCGGGTGCAGTCCAGTAGTCTACATAAATTTTACAGGGTTCAAATAATAACACTGATGATATAAATAATAGTATCAACAATAATAATAATAATAATAATAATAATAATAGAATAATCGTGACAGAAATGATACAAAGAAATTGTAATACAAAATAATTCATAATAATAATAAAATAATAATAATAATAATAATAATAATAATAATAACAATAATAATAATAAGTGATAAAACAAAAATTTTACAATAGTAAAATAAATACTAAGATGGATAAAATAAAATATAAAACCACTAGCGAGAGTTAACACAACTTAAATAAGCATATAATAACCGAAAAAAATGACTAACTCGAAAATCAACAGAAAAGTTTGTTGTATCGCAGACGACAGCAACCGCCGTATTGACATTGTGTTGTGCATTAATGATAGTAGGGGGGAGCTGTTGAGTTATTTAAATTAGATACATAACAACTTCACTACTCCCTGTGTTAATACTTAAATCATGCTGTTATGTTACCTGATTGACTAGCTTCGATATTATATTCATCATCTTCTGAACTATTATTAGCAGAGCTAGGTAGTTGGTACCGAAACTGTTAAGTTGTATGAGCTTGGACTATATCTCTACCGACTGAAAAGTAGTAGCGCACCTTTCAATGTCAGTGAACTAGAACGACAAACATGTACAGCGGAGTGGTAACCAAACTTGTGCTCCAATCGTCGACAGCCTTAGAACATATAAAAATAGCAATAATTGTAATTATAAACTTCGTAATTCCCAGTCTAGAATAATTTACTCATACAACTTACTTACTTACAAATGGCTTTTAAGGAACCCGCTGGTTTAATACCCCCTCACATAAGCCCGCCATCGATCCCTATCCTGTGCAAGATTAATCCAGTCTCTATCATCATATCCCACTTCCCTCAAATCCATTTTAATATTATCCTCCCATCTACGTCTCGGCCTCCCCAAAGGTCTTTTTCCCTCTGGTCTCAACTAACACACTATATGCATTTCTGGATTCGTCCATACATCCCACATTCCCTGCCCATCTAAAACGTCTGGATTTATTATTCCTAATTATGTCAGGTAAAGAATACAATGCATGCAGTTCTCCGTTGTGTAACTTTCTCCATTTTCCTGTAAATTCATCCCTCTTAGCCCCAAATATTTTCCTAAGAACCTTATTCTCAAACACCCTTAATCTCTGTTCCTCTCTCAAAGTGAGAGTCCAAATCTCACACTCATACGTATAAAAATAACATACAAAATATAGAATTATGATTCTAACCTTATTATAACAAATAACAGTGAAAATTTCATTTTATCAAAAGAAATACTCTTTTATGTTCAGGAAAAAAAAAAACAATATTTGTACTCTGAAAATATTCATTCTACGTCACAAGACGTTAATGCAGCAAACCTGAAATATGATACAGTATTTCTTACTATCATCAGTTGAACAACAACTATGTGAATGTAATAGTGTATCTCGTATGTGACACATAATACCCGTATCAAACCCATAATATTCGCCGGGCTGATCACGTAACACCATCCCTCGAAATGTTGTCCTGGCTCCGTCTAGAAGATCGTAGGAAAATCCACTGTCTTTCCCTTCTCTTTCACATATTGCATTTCTCCACTCCTGTCTATCTTGCGTCTCGTTTTCAAAATTTATCCACCCATCATAACCTAGACACACGATCACAACACTCCTCAATATTATCCATTCCTCCCACCGAACATCCTCATATTCATCTTCTTTCACTGTGGCTGTACCTCGGCTTTGGAATTCCCTACCGAGTAATGTCAGGGACTGTCAGACATCAAACCAATTTAAGAATAGACTAACGAAATATTTTTCTAACAAATCTTGTTAACAGTAATAGCTGTTTCAGGTTTCTCAATGTTTAATGGGTATATATATCACAGATAAATATCTAAATTATCTCATTATTATTATTATTATTATTATTATTATTTATTATTATTACTACTACTACTACTACTACTAATACTATTATTATTACTATTATTATTATCACTATTTTTACCAATGTTTATTATTGTCACACTAACATTACTTATCCCACTTTCATTATTTACTTTCATGTTGTTTTATGGTCTAGATCATGCCTGTACAAGGTTTGCGCTCTTCGAGCCGGCTCACAGCTCATGAGCGGAATGCAGATATTAGCTGCGCTCTGTATAAGGGTGGACTGGAAGAAGGGATGATCTCGTACAAAATAAACACAAAAGAAAGTACTATTACGAGTGCTTATAAAATGAATTCCAGTTCAGTTTCTGCAAAACTATCTTGGACTATTATTAATTAATAAAGAAATATTTATTTTACAGAAGTAATAGAAATTCTATAGCTACTTAAATGTACAATATCATTTTGTTATATTTTTATTTATCAGTACATCAAAACGAGAGTTTATGTTGTTGGCAGCTGAAAGGAACAGTAGCCTACTGATCATAATGAAACATCAGTTACAGATGTTCGATGCCTGCCTTATTAAAGTTGATTATAGAAAAGAGTTGCTCACAAATATAAATGTTGAGCCAAACATAGCAATCATTTTCACAGCCAGCCTGTGTATTCGTGGATATTATTGTTAATGTTTAGTCTTGTAAAACTCAACCAGGCTAGTAGTATTATTCAAACGATCTTTAGCCCTTAGGTCACATTGAAGATCAATAAGTTCGAGCTGTAAATCGTTAAATGTTATGTTCCGTCTTTTAGATTCCTCCATACTGTACTGTAGCAATAGGTAAGCACCGTGAAACAGTTACTGAGGATAGGCCTACGCACTGCACTCCACTAGATAACTGAGTGGTCGTTTCCCTTTCCTCTACCTATAGCAAGTCTACGTCATTCTGACGTATCTTCCTCTCCGCTTCGGCGAGCGGTAAACACCGCTCCCCCGCTCCGAAGGAGCGCGCGCGCTCGTTGAGCCTGTTTGTGCAGGCCTGGTCTAGATATTAATGTAATAACTATGTAACCAATTGTATTGAATTAGAATTAGAGTCTGGCTGGGCGGAAGAGAAGACCTACTGGCCTTAGCTCTGCCAGATTAAATAAATAAATTATTATTATTATTATTATTATAATTGTTTTCAAGATTTTTTTTTATATTTATAAAGACAGCTAGGAAGTTCGTATCGTAATTCTGATGTTGAATAAACCTTGGACTGTAGAGTTTTTTTTTTTTTTGATGATTTGATGATTTATGAATGGATAATACTGGAATCGATTTTTATTTTAATTCATAGACGAAGAAGAAGAAAACAATTCTTGATTTCTCTTTAGTTATGCATCTTGCTGAAAGCGCATACTTGCAGCAGACAAGTACTTTTATATGCAGGCATGCACAATTTTGACACTTGTGAAATGTATTATACCCAGTAAGAATGGAACAGCGATGATAGTTAACATATTCCGGATTCCAGGCCATTGTAATTTCCGTCCGTGCCACTGCAGACATGCTGTGATATGACACTGGCAGTGACAAACAAATGCTCATTCTCTACCAAAATTGCTATTGTTTGTACTACCTCGCTTTCTGTGATGCCAGGAATCCTGGGCTGAAGGTCCAGCCAGAATTATGAAGTTAACTCGTCTGTTTTCAGTTCACGCTTCTCATCAGAGTCAATTAGTGTCATTTCTAAGTGAACCGACTGTAATACTCCAGATTCATTCGTAATAGCGACTTTGTATAACAAGACAAGTAGGTAAATCCCTCATTTGTTATTCAAGTAACCAAGTTTAAGGACGTCGGATCACTCAAAATAAATGGAGCAGGAATTTGACAATTTCAGAACGGGGAGTTAAATTTATGTCAAGACGATAATGGAATGTTTAATTGACTAGTGTGTATGCTCTTTCTGTCAGGATGATAAATGAAACGCGTTTCTCTTCTTACATTTAGGAGCATAAAATTATTTCATCTTTTGCACTTAATTTATGGCAGACATTTAAAGGTTGCTGTAGTCGAATAATATCATTTTTGGCACTTAAGGAGTTAGGTATAGCTTACAGCAGTAAAATGTTTTAAAATATTCAGCCCACACCTGTGGAGTAACGGTCAGCGCGACTGGCCGCGAAACCAGGTGGCCCGGGTTCGAATCCCGGTCGGGGCAAGTTACCTGGTTGAGGTTTTTTCCGGGGTTTTCCCTCAATGCTGGGTAACTTTCGGTGCTGGACCCCGGACTCATTTCACCGGCATTATCACCTTCATTTCATTCAGACGCTAAACAACCTAGATGTTGATACAGCGTCGTAAAATAACCCAATAAAATAAAAAAATTTAAAATATTCAACATTTTTTTCCTCCATTACTATACCGTAGAAGAGGGTAAAGTCGATCAAAATTTTGCAATTTTTTATGGTATTGAGGTTATGCAATGGAGCGAAGTTCCTCAGAAAATAGCATTTTGTCGTCATATCCTTCACTTATGAAGACATGCTACAAGAATTTAATTACAATCTATAAAAAACTGTTTTTTTTTTTCATTTGACTTGTGATCGAAGTTACCTGCTTAAATAGGGTAAAGTCGATCACCATTGAATTTTTAATTTAAGATCGATTTTTAAATATTGCGGAGTAAAGCCAATCACTGTTTATGTTTTCAAAAACAAATTAAGTGTATTACATATATTTTATTCGTTATAAGGGTGTAAAAACAATAATAATCTTCAATATATGCCTATAGCATTATATAGTGTATCTTTTGTTAATGGGATCATACTATTCGATACAATTAGGCCTATAGTTGTCCACTGTAGAATCGTGACTATGATTGCCAACTTATAAAACATAAAAACACATTTTAATACTTCACATACCAACAAAGAAAGCTTTAAGAATTCAAAATTTACATTGAAATACCACCCTTCAATTATAATCTAAAATGCAATTCAACATTGCTTAGGTTTATATCAGATGTTATTTGAAATCTTCCCCTCCTCATGTCACTTTAGAAACTACGTTGTTCCCATAGTCAGCTACAGAGGGGTGTACAAAATATGTTCCTTTGGCAGTGCTTCTCTTACGCAAGAAATTCACCATAATTTCGTCTTCCTCTTTCCGCACTATGCCATCAATATAAGCTATACTATGACACTTTTCTGTTTATAAGTGTTAGTTGCCTATTTCGGTGAACAATTTATTCTTCCTGCTAGTCCTATCTGTTTCGAGTAGGTCGATGGCATGATCGACTTAACCCTACAAAGGTACAAGTTTTCTTAAAATAATAAGTTTCAATACTAACATTTACGAACTGCAAAACTATTATTTCAGGATACAATCTCAACGAAAATTACTGACTTATGCTTCCTGTCTCCTTTCACTGCTGCCTATAATTTACAGTTTGTAAGACTTTGTTTTCATTTAAGAGAAAAAGTTGAAAATAATAATTTTCACTTCAACGGTAATTACACTGTGTTCTCATAGTTGGCATTCGCAGGCTTTTTGTTGTCCCTCTCACTTACATTTGCAATGTAAGGCAATGAAGGCAGCATAACAAAATTTTAACAAGTGAGAAAATATATAATTTTCAATAAAAATCGCAAATGATCGATTTTACACCCACTGATTGACTTTATCCACTTCTACGGTATCTTATACATTAATGAAAATTGGTACGTGTAAAACACTATCCTTCTGCTATATGAAAAAAAAAATATTTTTACGATTTAAAAAAAAAAAATATTTATAATTTTTTTCAAAGTTCACTGTGCAGTGATGAAGCGTTTCCCTCATAACTCATAAACTTGTTAACTTTTTCATGTTCTCTCTCTCTTATTTTATTGCTGAAACTCATGTTTACAATATCATGCTCTTTCAGCTACATTCCTTAATAAACAATCTTTTTTTTTATTTTGTGATAGATATTTGACCATTTTTTAAACGAATTTAGTTTTTATCAGACAATCTATCAAAGGTAGAGAAGTGATTTTTCATCATATTGAAGATATGACATGCATAAATACACACAAAAAAATTCAGTTATGAGGGAAACGCCTCATCACTGCACAGTGAACTTTGAATTTTGAAAAAAAAATATATATATATAAATACTTTTTTTTAGTCATAAAAACATGTTTATCAAAAGGACAGTGTTTTACACATACTAATTTTCATTATTGTACAAGCTACAGAGTAATGGAGGAAAAAAAAATTGAATATTTCCAAAATTTTACTCCTTTAAGCTGTACCCAACCCTTTAATTTAAAGTAGGAATCTATAGATTACTATAGTAGAATTAACTAATCTTTTGCACTTAATTTAGGACAAGCATCTGTAGATTGCTACAACAGAATTATTTCAGATTTTGCACTTAATATAAGGCACGCATTTATTTTTATTTATTTATTTGTGTATTTATTTGTTTATTCATTTATTTATTTATTTACTTATTTATTTATTTGTTTGCATGTTTTCTTGTTTCCTCATTTACTTATTTATTTATTTACTTACTTACTTAATTTATTTATTTGTTTGTTTGTTTCTTAATTTCTTTGTTTGTTTGTTTGTTTATTCGTTTGTCATTTATTTGTTTATTTATTTATTTGTTTGTTCGTTCGTTTGTTTATCTATCTATCTATCTATCTATCTATCTATCTATCTATCTATCTATCTATCTATCTATCTATCTATCTATCTATCTATCTGTCTGTCTGTCTGTCTGTCTGTCTGTCTGTCTCTGTCTGTCTGTCTATCTATCTATCTATCTATCTATCTATCTATCTATCTATCTATCTATCTATCTATCTATCTATCTATCTATCTATCTATCTATCTATCTTATCTTATCTTATCTTATCTTATCTTATCTTATCTTATCTTATCTTATCTTAGCTTATTAGCTTAGCATAGCATAGCTTAGCTTAGCTTAGCTTAGCTTAGCTTTATTTTATTTATTTATTTAGCTTGCTTAGCTTAGCTTTAGCTTAGCTTAGCTTAGCTTTAGCTTAGCTTAGCTTAGCTTAGCTTAGCTTAGCTTAGCTTAGCCTTTAACTTACTTATTTGTTTGTTAACTTAACTATCTATCTTATGTTATCTATCTTATCTATCTTATGTTATCTATCTTATCTTATCTGTCTTGTCTTATCTTATCTTATCTGTCTTATCTTATCTTATCTATCTTATCTTATCTTATCTACCTTATCTTATCTTATCTTATCTGTCTTATCTTATCTTATCTTAACTGTCTTATCTTATCTTATCTGTGTTATCTTATGTCTTATCTTATCTGTCTGTCTATTTATTTATTTATTTATTTATTTATTTATTTATTCTGGCGGAGTTAAGGCCATCAATTACAGATACAAATAGGCCTACGAAAAACACAAATGCAAAAAGAATGATAGAAATAAATTGAAGAGTCCACTGTAAGAATGATGGATGTCACTTTCTTGTCGAAAATGAACCAAGACTGCCAATGCATAGCTTAAGACATATAGATTGTACATAGAGAGTTATATGTGCATTTACACTGATAGTCATTGTCCAGTAATGATCGGAAAATCACAGTTAAGCTTTGAGCGCTAAGCATTTCAAACTTTCAATTGCTTCTCCTGCAAAATGTATTCCAAATGACATCCTTAATTCTTGCAGTGGACTCTTTATATTATATATAATAGGAAGATAAGATCACAATGGGCACAAAAGGTACTAAGACAGTATTGTTTACCTAATATATTAGTGATTAAGAAAAAATGATTAAATGTGTAGAAGTAAGTAGCTGACTGAGCAAATATAAAGCGGAACAAAACAGTAACAATTTCGAAACATTTGCAATACAGTTTGATTTGGACTTACAGGAAACAAATGTCAAATCTTTGGCTTGGAGAAGCGGCCCTCTAAATATGCACCTACTGTTGTGCCTTCTGTAGAATAAATATATCAATGTTTGAGTTATCTTCTAAATTATAAATCCAATTGTATAAATAGTGCGGTAAATTATCAAATACGATTAGAGAGACTTCAACTGAAATGAAATAATATACAGCACACAAATGAATAGTGTCATGTATGTACAATTTTATACTGTTATAAATCTTAGGCCATTAGAGAATATGAATTAAAATTAAAGTTAGGAATGTTTGACGTCACAATAATGATATAATGTTTGTTTTGAACATATTTTTGGTCGAGTTTCGTAACAGGAACTCGATTCGCCTTTCTCTGGCGACAAATTGCAAATAAATCTTGTCAGACGTCGTCAAATGAACGGGGCTGGAGCACGTACAAGTGCTCGTTGGCGCTGAACCGGCCGGCCGGCCGGCCGGCCTAACGAGCGGGATGTAACATGAAACGGAAATGAAAAGAGAACTCCACGACGAGCTTCTGTATTGCTGGCAGCGTTTTCATTTTTGTATCTCCTTTTTTCCCCCCCACAGCCATACAAGTTATTAGCATATTACCAGCGCGAAAAGCACAGGAATTTCTTTCCTCTTCTCTTGTCAATTACCGCACAGTGGGAACGAAAGAACTGCATCTCAATACGACTCATTTTGAAGCCTCGGTCCGTTCCTTAGTTTACGCATGCATTACGTTCGTTTATTAAAATGCGAGTTTTTTGTGTTGAATTAATTTGTAGATATGCAGTCACTATTAGTGAAACAGAGACAATTCTTTCTGATTGAAAGGTGCATTTTGTTAATATACTTGCGCGTATTTTATCATCTTGTGTTTACCTGACAGATAAAGGAATTTTCAAGTTGGCTTTACAATCCCGCCTAAAATGGATGTTTGCTTATGATCCCTTGTTGTAAGTCAAAAAAGGGCAACAAAGAGGACGATGTAGACGATGAAATTGTAGATAATCTAAGTGGAATAGAAGAGAACCAGGGGCGGTTATTCATTACATGAACCATAGGTTAATGAACATTGACTTCACCTAGATTTAATGTGAAAACGCAATTTTATCTCGTGTTAATAATTAATTCTAGTTACTACCGGTACCATATTTCTAAAATAAGTTTTTTCAGTCGTTCTGAACAGTGTTTAGTTATATAAATAGTACCTGTAACCGTCCGCTGAATAGAGTAATGTCAAACTGTTACGAGCGCCGAGCGGTGTCTATTGGAGCTTACAATACTTTGAATGTGAAATTATAATGGCTCCCATTCTCATACAGCACTTGGTTTCCATGGTAACGTGACGTCACGCACTAAAGAAAGATTGTATGAGTGAAGTGCGTTTCTAGTCTTTCAGTTACGGAGAACTGTCAGACTTGTAGGAAGAAGTAACCAGTTTGCAGATCTAACAGCACTAATAATAGAAAGGGTTGAAGATAGTCTCAAGGCCGGGGCTATGGTTCAAGGGCTGTGAAATTTTACAGTATGTACTACCTGACTCGAGAATAGTATTCTCATTCTCTGTGTCTTAGCAGCCACCCTGAAAATGGTAAATTAGCTGGCTCTATGTTATTTTATCAGGAATACACCCCCTTTAAATACATTCGTCAAGTTTAAATTTGTTTTCCGCGGCGTGTAACTGACTTTTTTCATGAGCTTGCCAGTTTTGTTCAGCTCTTGTATTTGAAAGTTTAACGCGCGACAGTAAATGTACATATGTAGTTTAATACTGCGTACGTATTATATTAACTTATTTAATGTATTTAGGGTATATTAGTGATAAGTGTATAGTGTGTATTAATCCTACATGTAAGTATATATTATATGTTTAATCACTATAGCTTTATACAAATACGAGTACTTAGGTACCAGCACATAGAAATTGTTGATAAATGAGTGCGAAATATTTATCCCGAAAATGACACAGTTTGTAATTTATTAGAAATGACGTTTTGTAGACTTAAATATGAGGATAAAAAGATGTTTTAAATTCTTGACGATCTACAGTTCCATTATTTTCTTTGTTTTAAAAATGCTAAGAAAATAGAGAAGTTGTATAAAATAACTTTAAAATTCTTCCGATGAAAGAAGCTTTTCTGTTTGAAAATATTGAAAATTTCACTCGGAATGCTACATCACAGGAGAGACTTTCATCATTAGCTCCATAGCTTTGCATAGAGATATACTGTCCACCGTCAGTTAAACTCAGACATTTTATGAAGATATCATCGACGGTTTGCTGCTTTAAAAGATGGGAGGATTGACTTTGTATGCAAGAAATTGGGTGAGTCCTGAATAAATTAGTTTTCCTGCTTGCATGTGTTCTAAAACTATTAAAATTGTACGTATTTTACGAATAGTAGGCCTACTCACTATATTGGTAAAACTGTTCATGCATTTGTTTATGTGAACAGCACTTCACATATTTTCTTGACGGCGAGCCGCTACTGAAGAGAACCCTTCAGTCAAAGGAAAGGAATTATAAATACATTATTATTAATCAAAAATAAAGATGAAGACACTTCCAAAGTAGATGTAATAGAAGACCTATTTTATTGTAGAAGATGAAGCTGCAAGTAAAAAGAAAAAGGAAAGAAGGAAAAGAAAAAGAAAAAGATTATGGTGAAGACGACGAAGATGTGGATGAACTAACCAAAGAAATTGGAGTTGTAAAAAACTGAACAAGGGAAAAAGAGAAGGAAAAGAAACAAAATGAAAAACTCCAAAACCGACTGCAGAAAATGATGAAGAACAAATTAGTGTGTCTAAACCTTCGAAAATAAAAAGAAAACCGGATTTAGTGCACTTGCCGATGACAGTGATAGTGATAACGAAGAAGACAAGTTGAAAACAGCTAAATCATCCAAGTCGTGTCCAGCTGGCAAGGTGAAGGTTGGATTTGCTCTTCTTGAAGTAAAGGGTGGAGATTCGGACTCTGCACAAGAGGATCAGAGTAAAGATTCTGATCAAGAAGAAAATAGTAGGAATGCTAACAAGAGGAGGACATAGGTTAAGGGTGTTTGAGGGCAGTAAGAAAAGCAGCCCAACCTATAGATGTAGATGAAGATAATATGTCTACTAAGAAAGAAGACAAAGGCGGAAAGAAGAGGGAAAAACAGAGGAAAAAGCAACAAGATGACGACGAAGATATAGAAAAAATGTTGGCAGAGTTGGAATTGGAATACTCTGGAGTGAAGAAGGAAGTAGTGTCAGAAGAAAAACCGATGAATGAATGAATTAGTGAAGATATTAGTAAAATGGACAAGAAAAAAAAAAGAAAGATACAGAAAAGATGGAGGCAGCTCCGGAAGAAACTCAGGAGAAGCCAAAGGAAGTGATAGATGGGGAAGAGATTGAAGGCACAGTGAAGACTGCTGCACAAAAGAAGAAGGAGAAGAAGGAAAGACCAAGCAAAAGAAGATGGCACAAAAGAAACAGGATGTTAATAAACATGGGAGTGATGCCCAGAAACCAGAGGATGAAAGCACCGTCCCCACAGAATCTGACATGAAGACTGAAACACAAGTGACTGTAAACCTGAACAGAAGCCTGATGTTCCAGCAGGTGCTGGAGAAGATGGTGGAGGTGAGGGAGATGAAGGCGGAGGTGAAGATGATGATAAAAGGAAGAAGAAAAAGAAATGAAGAAGGGTAAGGAGGAGGATGATAAAGGTAAAGACAAAGGAAAGGGTCCGGGCAAGAAAACGATTGCAGCAATGCAAGAAGCTTTAAAGAAAATGCGAGAAGAAGAAGAAGAAGAAGAAAAAGAAAATTAAAGTAAAATAAAAAAATAAAAAAGTGGTATTATATTCTTCTTCCTCCTACTATCACTTCTCCCATGTTCTGAAAACAGTTCTTCACTAAATCCTCCAAGTAGATGTTGAACAGGATAGGTGACAAAGGACATCCTTGACGTGCTCCCCTCCCTAGTTCACTTCCTTCTGGCATTTCTTCTCCTATCCTGACTTTGACTCATTGTTTCATTTGAAGGTTACTGAACAACCTCCTCTCTTTCTAATCCACGCCGCTTTTCTTTATGATCCTCATCAGTTTGTTCCACTCCACTCCGTTTAATGCCTTTCCTAGATCCACAAATACTACACACAGTTCTTTATTCTTCTCTAGGCATCTTTCACCGATATAATTCCATTAATCGTATTTCTCCATTCCACAATCATTTTCATCAAAACGAAGACCATGGTCATAGAAAGAAAAGTAAAGAAGGTAAACTTGCAAATTCTAAATGAGGCAGTAGAGCAAGTGGACACCTTCAAATACTAAGCAGTAACATGAGATGCCGCCAAGAAGTCAAAAGGAGAATAGCAATGGCAAAGAAAGTTTTTAATAGAAAAAGAAGCATCTTCTGCGGACCTTTGGAAAAAGAACTAAGGAAGAGAACAGTGAAGTACTTTGTGTGGAGTGTAGCATTGTATAGGACAGAAACATGGACATTATGACGAAGTGAAGAGAAATGACTAGAAGCATTTGAAATGTGGATATGGAGAAGGATGGAGCGTTTGAAATGGACATAATAAGAAACGAAACTGTTTTGGAAAGAGTGGATGAAGAGAGAATGATGCTGAAACGATCAGAAAGAGGAGAAGGAATTGGCTGGGTCATTGGTTGAGAAGAAACTGCCTTCTGAAGGATGCACTGGAAGGAATGGTGAACGGGTGAAGAGTTTGGGGCAGAAGAATATATCAAATGATAGACGACATTAAAATATATGGATCATATGAGGATACAAACACGAAGGCAAAAATAGAAAGACTGGTGAATGCTGGGTTTGCAGTGAAAGACCTGCCCTTGTGTAGAAGACTATTATGAATGAATGAATGAATGAATCGTTGCGTGTGTTGGAAAATGGGAGCACTCCAAAAAAAATTCCGTATGTGACATTTAATTTATTATGTAATAAATTAAATCTTCAATTTACGAAGCCTTTAATTACCATATCGCAGTCAAAATAGCTGTTCTTATTGCGTATCGGCAAAAGGCGCTCAACGTTTCACAACGAATAAATGAACCAAAAACAACTATAGTTATAAGTAGACTTCGTGGAATTGCCACGAGAATCGTAAGGTTTACTGCGCACTCGTATAACTGTATGAAGATTTGTGCGTGCAACGGATGGAGTATCCTCTGATGCCTACTGAGCAGTATACTGCGTTACAATAAAACCTGTATCCTGCATTCAAGAAATATATTGAATGATCATTGATTGTAAGAAATGTCTAAAGATGTAAATACACAATTATTTTGTAGTGAGATATATTAACTCTTAAAATTTAATGTAATATTGATCCTTGAATATTGCATTGCAGTAAAGAGTTACGTACATTTTGAGCGACTGTTTCCGATGATCACTTAAACAGTTTTTATTTAAAATGTACATTGAAATCACACGATGTAATAGGTGCATAATTGAAGAACGGAAAGTCGCTACTTTTTAGTGTCACCAACTTACGTCTTGTCGTGACCTGATAGTACATAATTTATAATACGAAGTTGTGAATAGGCTTTGTAGAATTTTTAGCAATAATGTTTCTCAAGTTACATTTCACTTTTTCTGAATTTAGTGAATTTTTGTTTTGGATAAAGGTTTGTGATACTTTATCCACTATATTAAGTCCTTCTGAGAGTTGTAGTTTAGAACTTCTAACAGGGTAACTTTTGGACACGATTTTAAAATTGAATCAATGAACAGAATACCTTCCAATTTATTTGAAGGCAATGATTTTACAGCTGCAACAGCGGAACTGTCTGTGCTAACCAATACATCAATTACCTCCATTATTTTGCCATTGTTCTGCATAATAATGAAGCATCCAACCACGTTTCCCATGTGTGACTTTTGTTTTCATATGTTAGTGTATTCCAGGAAAATTGTTTGGAACAGTTCTTATTTTGCATGTTTGATTGAATTTTGTCTGTTTGTTAAGTTTTTATTTTCTTTACAGTAATGCAAAAACAAGTGCTTACATTGATATACATTAGCTGTAGCTGCTCTATCTATTTGGACCGGTCACATCTCTTAACATGAACTGCTTATCAATTAGACCTGGATCGCCCATTCAAACGTTATAACCGTAATCGTACGCAAGATTGCAAATGCTGAATATAATGAACAATTCAACAACTAGTTATAAGTAATATAAATTTTATATTTCGCCTTCGTAAATGAAACAAATTTTTTCTATCTAATGTGTCTTTTGATGTTCTGCAATCTAAACGCATTTAGGTCCATATACCAAGACTGTTGACCACTAAACCAATTAATTTCGCAGTAAACTATAACATAAAAGGCAGGGGACAACTAGACACTTGAAAGAAGAGACAAACTGATTTTAGAGTTAGAGTAGGGATGGATACAAATTGGAATCAGTATTTCAGATTATGATAGTGGAAGTAATAATGATGATTGCTATGATGATGTCAAGACATTCTTAAATTCATGACAAACATTTTTTTTATTTGTTACACAGTAACAATCATTTACATCCGTGTAATCAGCAGTAAAAGAAATAAAACTGCGAAAAGCACAGTGACTTTTATATACAGACTACAGAAGTGACAAAGTATAAGGTCGGCGAGAAAGTGGCGAAGAAGCGTTTAATCGTGTGAGGCTGGGAACGCTTTGAAGCACCTTGAGGAGAAAATGGGGGATTTCAGTGGTGCGGCGTGGAACACAAAATTAAGTTGCCAGCGATTACGCCGTGTATGAGGGGTTGAGTTTCATTTCCTCAGTTCCTGCTACATGACGTGGCGTCGTTGTGCTTCTCAGCACGGTGGTTTTCACTTGTTCTTAAAAGAAGCATCCTGTTTCGGGAAGCAAGTGTACGTGTGAAAGTGGCCCTATTACGATAATATCATAATATTCTTCTTAGTGAACTTAAATATAACTTATTTGTATATGTAATACTATTATACGTTAGTATTATGTGAGTACTTTTTCTTTTCATTTAATTTCACTGATTGTGTATTTTCTGACCTGACGAAGTGTAAGAAAGGTCCTATGACCTTAATTCCGCCAAAGTCAATAAGTAAATAAATATTGATGTAATAGGTCTGATGATGGGAGCATGAGGTACCATACCCTCCTTCTTTGCCAACAAATATAAAAACCTGGGGCTAACACACAGCATTGTGAAGAAAATACCCATTAGTGCCTTCAAAGAATCGGTTCAGATATTGAGAAATCATTTGTATGGGAGTGATAATGGAAATTTCAAGTTATCTTAACCGATGGCGGTTGATTGGTTTAGATATCAATGCCAATAAATGCCGTACTATTATTTTTCTCGCGGTATATGGCATTCAAATCATTCTAACCTACCTGATGATATTTTTTCCCCCTTTCTTAACTGTAAATGAGGACAAACGCTACTTAGGTGTACATTTTTCTGACATTTTGTATATTCGATTCCCTAACCGTTTCAAATGTATATCATTTTACCTTTTAGGTGTGTTTCCAAATCATATGTAATACGCTTTGTCAAATCTGGCAACCTTTTCATAAGGGAAGCTAAATTTATTATTATTAACATAAATACATTAATTAAATAGGCAAATAAATCAAAAGTTAAATCAATAGATTAATAATTCGACAAATAAATAAATAAATACATCCATAAATAAATCAACAAATCAAGTAAATAAATAGTAATTTTATTATTATTATTATTATTATTATTATTATTATTATTATTATTCTGGCTTTTAAGGAACCCGGAGGTTCATTGCCGCCCTCACATAAGCCCGCCATCGGTCCCTATCCTGAGCAAGATTAATCCAGTCTCTATCATCATATCCCACCTCCCTCAAATCCATTTTATATTATCTTCCCATCTACGTCTCGGCCTCCCTAAAGGTCTTTTCCCTCCGGCCTCCCAACTAACACTCTATATGCATTTCTGGATTCGCCCATACGTGCTACATGTCCTGCCCATCTCAAATGTCTGGATTTTATGTTCCTAATCATGTCAGGTGAAGAATACAATGCGTGCAGTTCTGTGTTGTGTAACTTTCTCCATTCTCCTGTAACTTCATCCCTCTTAGCCCCAAATATTTTTCTAAGAACCTTATTCTCAAACACCTTTAATCTCTGTTCCTCTCTCAAAGTGAGAGTCCAAGTTTCACAACCATACAGAATAACCGGTAATATAACTGTTTTATAAATTGTAACTTTCAGATTTTTTGACAGAAGACTAGATGACAAAAGCTTCTCAACCGAATATTAACAGACATTTCCCATATTTATTCTGCGTTTAATTTCCTCCCGAGTGTCATTTATATTTGTTACTGTTGCTCCAAGATATTTGAATTTTTCCACCTATAGTTATATATAATTTTATTATATTATATTATATATTATTAATTATATATATTATTATCTTATTTTATTACTTCTTTATTATCTCTTTAGGTACACTAATCTGCTCTTTTTCAGCATTAAAATCCCTTCATCTTTACCTAGATCGTTCAGGGTTCGGGATATTTTCCTAGCTAATGTGTAAGATGAAACCGTTTCTTCAGTTAAGTTTTACTAGTTTTATAGGCCAAGTGGTTCAGTGTGTATTATTGCATCCGATTTTCGCATAATCAAATTCGACTTAAGTTGAGTTCTTAATTATTAAAGTGCTACCACTAATTTCCGAAAGACATAAACAGTATATGTTCACTATGGCCAGACAATGTTCCGAACATTGATTCACCTCCCGACACTGTGTGACAGCATGAAGAAAGAACATGAGGTTACGGATAGTCGTTTCGGATAGAATAATTTCGAAAAAAAAAAAGCTCTCAACCGTCGCTTCTTTTTAAAAACATAGTTTAGTGGAATTTATGGTAGAGCTTGGAAATTATTTTTATGTAAA
>JAJSOF020000015.1:122088870-122111370 GCA_025594305.2 Periplaneta americana | reverse complement strand
CGAAAAACGTTAGTTCGCTGATCATCCACCGGAAGCCCGCGCTAAGAATATCTATGAATATGGCCCTTAGAGATTACAGTAGTACCGACCGATTATTTAGTCCTAACAGCTCAGCGACGCGAAAGAGGGGAAGTAATAAGATGAGTGGGGGAGAGTTCCGGAGTAGAGATAAGGGTGGGCGGTCGGTAAAGGTAAGCGAGTGAATAACACAAACACCCCTTGGCGTAACTAAATGGACTCGCCTGTCCCACGCGCACATCTCTGGCGACTGTCAGGACTAAATAATCGTACTGTACAACAAGACGCTGTGGATGGCATCCGTCGTCTCCCTGAAATGTGGAGGCGGGTTCTTCATGTTGGAGGAGATACTTCTGAGCACTGCAACAATGTGACTGTTTCAAAAGTGTTTTCTTTGTTGATAATTCAAATGTTGTCACTAATTATTGAATGTTCCATGAATAATAAGAATTAATTTAATACAATAACTCCACATGTAGATGAAATTATTGGGGATCATCAGTGTGGTTTTAGGCGTAATAGATCGACTATTGATCAGATTTTTTGTATTCGACAGATATTGGAGAAAAAAATAGGAGTATAAGGGTACAGTACATCAGTTATTCATAGATTTCAAAAAGGCGTATGACTCGGTTAAGAGAGAAGTTTTATATTATATTCTTATTGAATTTGGTATTCCCAAGAAACTAGTTCGATTAATTAAAATGTGTCTTAGTGAAACTTACAGCAGAGTTCGTATCTCATGCTTTTCCAGTTCACTGCGGGCTAAAGCAGGGAGATGCACTATCACCTTTACTTTTTATCTTCGCTCTAGAATATGCCATTAGGAAAGTTCAGGATAACACAGAGGGTCTGGAATTGAACGGGTTACATCAGCTTCTTGTCTATGCGGATGACGTGAATATGTTAGGAGAAAATCCACAAACGATTAGGGAAAACGCGGAAATTCTAATTGAAGCAAGTAAAGCGATAGGGTTGGAAGTAAATCCCGAAAAGACTAAGTATATGATTATGTCTCGTGACCAGAATATTGTACGAAATGGAAATATAAAAATTGGAGATGTATCCTTCGAAGAGGTGGAAAAATCCAAATATCTTGGAGCAATAGTAACAAATACAAATGACACTCGGGAGGAAATTAAACGCAGAATAAATATGGGAAATGCCTGTTATTATTCGGTTGAGAAGCTTTTTTCATCTAGTCTGCCGTCAAAAAATCTGAAAGTTAGAATTTATAAAACAGTTATATTACCGGTTGTTCTGTATGGTTGTGAAACTTGGACTCTCACTTTGAGAAACAGAGGTTAAGGGTGTTTGAGAATAAGGTTCTTAGAAAAATATTGGGGCTAAGAGGGATGAAGTTATAGGAGAATGGAGAAAGTTACACAACGCAGAGCTGCACTCATTGTATTCTTCACCTGACATAATTAGGAACATAAAATCCAGACGTTTGAGTTGGGCAGGACATGTAGCACGTATGGGCGAATCCAGAAATGCATATAGAGTGTTAGTTGGGAGGCCGGAGGGAAAAAGACCTTTGGGGAGGCCGAGACGTAGATGGGAAGATAATATTGAAATGGATTTGAGAGAGGTGGGATATGATGGTAGAGACTGGATTAATCTTGCTCAGGATAGGGACCAAAGGCGGGCTTATGTGAGGGCGGCAATGAACCTCCGGGTTCCTTAAAAGCCAGTAAGTAAGTAAGTATATATTATAAAGTTTAATTTCACTATTTAGAAATATCCCGTTTCTTTCGCTCACTCTGTACTTAGAACATGATATGACACCATAAAGACACGTGCATGATGTAAGGAAGGCTTCGAACCTATGATCGTGGTGCTCAACGTAATATTAAAAATTGTTCTTAATCGTTATGTATGCCACAAGTATATGGGATTTACTTGAATTCTGCACAAGAACATCTATTAGAAGACTCAGTGAAGGTCATCTGTTACTTATGTGTAGGAAAGTAATTGCAGCTTTACAAGTAAATGCCCAGAATTTAATTGCACAAAAACAGAAGATTTCCTTCTAAATACAGTAGCTCATTTCACATAACTACTTCCCACAACTTGTCAACTTAGCATGGACAGTGATTGAAACAGGTTTTCTGCTACTTAGTGTAGCTGCTATAAGAAGGTGGGGGGGGGAACCTGTTTGATTGAACGGCAGATAGTGCAGTTAATTTGTGAGAAGTCTGTGTGGCTGCGTCTGTCATTTCAATTCCACTGCTGCTACTCTGGTCGTGTTGACAGCAGACCTTACTCTCTCCCCCACTCCCCTCTCATTGGACTGTCTGAAGTGAATACGATCCTTTACTGAAAATTCAACGTTGCCATTCAACAACAAAATAAACTCTACCTATACTGTTTATTTCTTGACTGACGTAGTTTAAAGTTATGGTATTACCTGTTAAATTTAATTAAAAAGTTACATGTTCTCAGTTGTCCTAGAATGAGCCTCAGAGTCTCTGGACAACGTTACATGTATCTGGGTATCCTAACAGTCTGGCAAACTTAACGATTAACGTAATTAAGAATTACACATGCGCACGAGAGGTTCAGCTACGAAGTACTTCATTTTAAACTTAAAGACCTCTTTACTTATGTTTGTCGTTTTGCTAAAGTCGTAGAATGCAATGTAATATCTTACTTTCGTTGAAGGATGAGACCGAAGGTTTCATGTAACACGAAACGTTGAAGCCAGGAATAAATTTAAATACACAGTGTTTATTTGCACATTTGTTTTCGTCATGAGATACTGATCTCGTTTAAAGTGTAAATTTCCTTCCTTTTGTTCTGCAGCTTCTCTTCTTCCTCTTCATTCATTTCCAGAGTTTCAGGATTTTCTTCTTCTGACAGTCTTCAAAGATAGTTTTTTTTTATCAAAAGTTATACAGTATTGTTTTTATTCACTTCGTAAAGTTTAAGGCTTTTGAACATGAATTTGTACAACCACGTATGTTATTCACAAGTGTTTTATATTTCCTTATAATGTGTACATAATATGTAATTATGACCCATGAATTTAATGTTTAATTTAATTTCAAAATTGAATTAAAGTTTATTTTGTATATTCGCAAAATGTAAACAAAGTAATAAAAAGTAAATACTTTTGGATATGGATGTATGTTGTATGATTCAATATTGTTGCTATTTTGTGCTAGTTGTATTATACTGAAGACATTATACATGCACAAAATATTTGAATATAATATACCTATTTACTTTTATTACTGTGTATTAAAAAATGTACATATAGACCTATGTATTCTGACGTATTTTTGAATATTTCACAAGATATTGCGTTTAGAAAGTAAATTTTGATTAATTTTATTGATTACACCAAATGTTTATGTTTGTTGTCTCCAACAACTTGTGTAATTTTCACTATATAAAATTGTACATTTCATGTTTTTTATAAATATATATCCACATATTGTATGACATATAAAATATGACATTGCAAAAAAAATGTATCTTTTTCTGGTAATTCACGATGTTATAACTCATGTCACGCTGTATAACATTTATTGCTTTTTAATATTCATGTGTATAACCACAATATGACAGAGTTTCGCATACAGAACATTCTCATACTAACACAATACACATTTGTGTACATCTCTCTATAGGCTACATTTGATTTTAGATATTTGGGGCCATATTCATAGACATTCTTAGCGCGGGCTTCCAGTGAATGATCAGCGAACTAACGTTTTTCGCATTCATAAACCAGTGTTAGTGATATATGATATGATATGATATGATATGATATGATATGATATGATATGATATGATATGATATGATATGATATGATATGATATGATATGATATAATAGGATACGATACGATACGATACGATACGATACGATACGATACGATACGATATGAATCCTATACAAGTAATCACTCGATAGCCGGGGCTAGGTTTAGCACGCTCGTAGCGCCGGCTAGCGAAATGTCTATGGATAGCACCTTTGAATATTATTTCATGCCTGATGATGCCCCTTTGGAGGGTGAAAAGTTTTGCAAGTGTAATAAAAGTAAATATATAAAAAGAACAGTGATAAGTAACTTGTTTTTTGTACATTTTCTTAAGCCATAAGGATTGATTATTCAAAACACTGATATACGAGGGGGATACAGGAAATAACGACCGTTCGCGCATACCCGCCGCGCAGCTGACTCCCCTTCCTTGTTTGAAGGTCAACTGGCTTCCTTAACATGTGTTCTCATAATGTTGTGAGTACTAGTTGCAACAAGTCGCCATTGTGCATTTTGTGTTACTTCAAAATGAACGACGTGATTGATAATGCCGCCGACTGTGAGGTGAGGAGTGTGATTCGATTTTTGAATGCCCGACATTTGAAACCTGCAGAAATTTACCGGCAATTGAAAGAAGTGTATGGTGATACTGTAATTAATGAAAGAAATGTGAGAAAATGGTGCGAAATGTTCAACAATGGGCGAACAAATGTCCACGATGAAACTCCACCCGGACGCCCATCACTCATCACAGAAGACCTGAAGACTAAAGTGGACGACAGAATCTTGCAAGACAGGCGCACATCACTCGACGAATTGCATATTGCCTCTCCTGACATTTCTCGTTCTTTGCTTGGTGAAATTGTGTCGCAACATCTTGGCTACCACAAAATCTGTGCCCGCCCGCACACTGCTGCTTCAACTCGAGAATTGCTGGATCAATTCGGTTGGGAAATCTTTGATCATCCGCCCTATAGTCCAGACCTTGCTCCTAGCGATTTTCACCTTTTCACTAAGCTGAAAGACTTTCTGGGTGGTACGCGTTTTGGAAGTGATGAAGAGTTGAAGAAGACAGTGAACACCTGGCTTAATGAACTGGCGGCAGAGGAGTATAACACGGGAATTCTAAAGCTAGTGAACAGATACGACAAATGTTTAAATGTAGGTGGTGATTATGTAGAGAAGTAAAGGAAGCTTCAGTTATGTAACAGACTTTGTTTTTTCAAATAAATATATTTTTTTAATTATTACAACAAAACGGTCGTTATTTCCTGGATCCCCCTCGTAAGTAAGAGTTGATTATAGTGGCAAAACCATCACTTCCGTTATTATATCAACCGATATATGGCTGTTTTACAAATTAAATAAGTGTTAAAGCAACTGATGACGCTGATAAGATAATTGCCGGCCGTGCAAGTGGAAGCTAAACGAGTCCACTTTAAGGCTGGCTCACAATAAACTAGAACGGAAACAACGAGAACGAGAACGGAAATATTGTTGAAATAAATGTGTTTAAATGTGAGCATTCACAATTAACTATTGTGAATGCTCACATTTAAATACATTTATTTTAATATCATTTCCGTTCTCGTTCGCGTCGTTTCCGTTCCCGGTTTATTGTGAACCAGCCTTTATACAAGGGAGTTTGGATTCTTGTGTCCTGCAATGTTCGAACATGAAAGAGGCAACCAAGACATTACAAACTTTGTCTTATTTCATATAAAAAACTAATCGCAAGATCTGCTGTAAAATCCTTAAGCGGTTAAAACATGAATGGACGGGAGTGAAGGACAGCGGAAATTTTTATAACAAAGCGGAACAAACACGGCAGGACTCCTTCTGCAGAGCGAACATCGGCGAATATCAAAGTTGACCATACTCGACAAACTTAAACCGAACATAGCGTCTGTAATGCACGACGCTATTGGATACATGACATTTTGCTGCAGTTTTGAACGTCACAAGAACAAACTACAGAAGTCATAGGTATATCCTAGAATGCTGTGCTTAAGGGGTCGATTTTCATATTAAGAAATCATTTCTTTGGCAGTAATGATAAATTTTAATATTTTTGGGTAAAAGGGAATCATACTCTTTCATTTCTGTTACTTTTTGTTGATTCTGTTATACAGAGTGTTTCAGAAATACTTTGACATTGGAGCCATGTTCGTCACACCAAAAAAAAAAACTTTCATGTAAACATATATCCGAAAATCCTTAGTTTTGTAGTTATTAATGAAATAACATAATGAAATAGCTATTACATATTGACAGCTGGGCAGCGAGTGTTGCAACTTCCATCAATCCAGAAACTCATAACAATGAAATTGGAAGCAAGAGGGAAACATTTTGAACATTTGTTTCTGAATTAATTAAAGTTGCAAGACTTGTTTCCAAGCTGACAATATCTAATCGATGTTTTATTGTGTTCTTTCATTAATAACTAAAAAAAAAAACCTAAGGATTTTCGGACATATGTTTATATGAACTTTTTTCCTTGTTTTGGTGTAAGGAACATGACCCCAAGGCTTGTCAAAGTATTTCTGAAACACCCTGTATATTAAGGCAAAAATGGTTATATTTTTATAACGGACCTTTGTTATTTTATTATAAATTTTAAAGTTGTTTATATCACTTTGTCCATGTGGCATCCCTCTAATAAGGTAAGTTTTGTAAATTAAATTGAATATTACAAATTTCCGCTTTTGAGTTTTCTCTTCTCTAGCTCTTTTTTACTTCTGTCCTTCTTCTTTAGGTTTACGCTACATGTAATAGCAAAGTCACAGACATAACTTCATATTTTACAACCTTGTACGGTTCGAGGTTTAAGCAATTAGTTCGCATATCTATTGAAAGTAATAAATATAAGTAGGCCTAACTTTAATATAAATTTCTGTTGCTGTCATACGCTATTTCACTTCTCTATACTTAAAGTAAGCAACTTGTAACTAACGCCACTAGAAATATTTTATCCGAAATTTTGACACCATAATGTTGTAGGCCTAATACAGTGTCTCAATAGTATGACTTCATAACTTTAAGCCTGAATGGACATCTCTATATTTTCTATTCAAGCGATTTTACAATATTGTGTAATACAAGTTCAGTTCACGTTAAAGTAGGGACGTGAGAAGAATCTTTAAGGTAAACATGTTTCCGTAAATCGATGTAGGCCTTAGTGAGGCAGAGAATCTAAGCTCTCTGATTCTGTAACCTCGTCATGAGCAAAAGATAAAAGGTCATCATCACGCTTCGACCTCTTAATCTTTCAAAGTGGTTCTCAGAGGAGTTCTGAAAGTTACAGAGAAAAAAAATCCGCTAGGCGTAGGCACCCAGTTGCTCCGTCGACTGAACTAACACACAGTCAGTGTTGCCAACAATTGGCACCTCAAAGTCCCCAAATAAGATGTCAAATGTCGCTAAAAATTCGCTAAATTCAATTTACAAGTAAAAAAATTAAACGAACGGGTAAGATTAACTGTAGCAAAAATGTGTCGTAACTTTTAGAGATATAAATCATCCATAAAAAGTAAATTGTATTGTTCTAGAGCAGTGATGTCAAAGCAAGCGCATTTTTCCGACCTTGACGCCGTGCGCGGGCAGCAAGCGCTAAGTATGGAAAGAGGAAGGGTTGTGTATATAAATAAGCAACCTGTTGGATTAAGAAAACAGTGGTGCACAAACTTCAAACGGAACGTGAAATTTTATGTCGTTATTTTTACATGGCTTCTTTCTGTTTAATATTATCTATATTGTCAGTAAAACAAAAGTACTAACACTGATTTCTTGATATTGCACTTGTGTTTTAAATCTTAATAACATAATAGAGAGTTAAGAAGGAATATTCACTTAAATTCCATAGTAGTATAATATTATACTGTTTTAAGTGGATGAAACAACACATTCATAAAGAATATGATATTCCAAAGAAAGAGAATGACTATGACATGATAAGTTGGAATTTATATTGATGGTATCTTTAGCCTTACAAAAGTAATCAATAAACTAATCAAAACAATATTACAGTACAAAGCAAAGTTACCTAGGTACTGCATCTGTTTTAAGTGTAACTAATATTACATAACAAAACTCTTATCGCGTTATGCTTTTAAGGTGATATTGGTGAGCAACTTCCTATCATCAGAATATTACATTATTTTCTCGAAATCTGCTGAAGCTATAGAGCTGACATTTTTACAACACATGGGCACGTATCTTTTGCTTATGATGTAACAGTAGTTGCTTTGTTAATTCATTTCCTTACAAACAATTTCTATGCGAATATTATCAAAACTTTCAATACACTATCTTCAGTAATATGTATATACGGTATATTTGATTTACGAAAACATTCTGTAAGGCTACTAAATAAATAGACCTATACCTGAAAATTTCACTTTTCTATACGAAAAGTTGAGAAAATATTTCTTTTGAATAAAAAAATCAAACTTGTGAAAAATGAGCATTAAAATTAAAACTTACATTCTTATAATGCACTTATACTTCTCAGACAAATCTAAAAATTAACATGGATAAAGTTTTAATAAGTTCTCTTCCCTTTATCTATTGAATCAGTGCTGGCCATCCCTGAATATAGTTCGACCAAGCGGCATATACCACCTCTTTCGTCTGTCTCTTTCCTGTCCGCTGTAAAGCGCTCAGGCTCTCCTGGGCTCTAAAGCGCGCGCTTGCTCCTGTGGGCATCAATTGACATGCCTGTTCTAGAGTATAGAGTTTCTGATTTTTGGCTGAATGTATAGTATTTTCTTGTCTTGTGGTTGAAGTATGTGAAGTGTTCTTCGTAGGTTGAACAATACAGAATTTATAGACACACAGAAACACATCAAAAACACTCCTCAACACTCCATTGAATTTCAGAACACACATCCTTTTCGACACAATCATGAACACACCACACCATAACAGGAAACCAGAAGATAGCACAGGAACCCACAATAATTTAAAAGATGATGGAAATAACATCGAAATCAGTCAATCAGGTAAACTAACACCATGATTGAAAATGTTAACACAATGAAGTCGTTATTTATTTAATTTATATAAGAGAATATATGCCTAACTTGGAGTCAAGCCACAAAGGGAAACATCGAAGGAGGAAGGTTCGATCCGGGGCTGTGGATTGAATTCGGCATAGCTCAGTGGTCAGAGCGCTTGGTACTTAGAACCAAGGACCCGGGTTCGATCCCCGGCGCCGGAGCGAATTTTTCTCTTAAAGTATTAAGTGTCAATATTACAGATTAATTCTGTAGGACAAATTAATATATCTATAATATTCTATTAGCTAGCAGTGCATAATAACTGCGGATTCCCGGCCAACAAGTCACTCAGCTGAGTGCGCTCCTAGTACAGTATAATGGCAGCTGACATTGGATACATGCCAACATATATGCCTAACTTGGAGTCAGACAACAAAGGGAAATATCGAAGGAGGAAGGTTCGATCCGGGGCTGTGGATTGAATTCGGCATAGCTCAGTGGACAGAGCGCTTGGTACGTAGAACCAAGGACCCGGGTTCGATCCCCGAGCCCGGACCAAATTTTTCTCCTAAAATATTATATTCAAGAAGCTCATCACGTTAGGCAAACTGAGCTTTCCCTTATTTAAGGAGGCCTTTGCCCTTCATGGGACACAATAGGCTATCTTTATCTTTATCTTTATCTTTATCTTTATCTTTATCTTTATCTTATATTCAAAAATGAACAATATAATTAGTATTCATACTTTTGTCGTTAGGGGCAATTTAGAAACTGACATTTTTGTAAAATATTTCTCATTATAGCCTAACTGAATATATGCAATTTCGGAAAGAGCATATGTCGAATTTTTTGGCATATCTGTTTTTTCACTGATACAGTATGTACTCTAATAATTACGACTACACATCGTTTTGTGCGAAAACGGCCCCCAACTTGCATATGCATCTGCCAGAAATGCTGTCCAATATTAATTGCGAAAAAAGCACATCTCTATGTCATCAAGAATGTATCAATCTCATCAAAAGCTCAAGTATCACGAGTAAATTTGACATAACACAGATAAACATAGAAGACATAATCGACTCAAAAAATGGTCTCATCTCAACTTCAAGTAAAACCGCTTTCTGTGAGAAACTATGGAAAACAAGTACAAAGGGACCAGAAAGTAACATTTCATTTATCCTCGTTCTATGAATTTGTATTTACCCCTGAAAAACCAGGTGAAATGATCGCAAAATATGACATTGATAATAATATTTCTGCAGAAATGTTCAGTCTTTAAAAAGTAAAAGATTGCTGCGCTCCACTACTTAACAATACAGATTATCAATCTTACAAGGGCAAAGTACCGAACAACCAACTAAAAGTAGCAGATTATTGTAAAAGTGGGAAAGTACATACCTTCAGAATTCAAAGAGATTTACCAGGTATTGCAGTGGCCATCTACGGCGGCCGATGGTATGTCAGAATAAGACTTCTGATTGATTTTATTTATATTATTTTTCTTGAAATACTCATTGCATTTTTTCAATTCAGATTCCTTTCAGTTATAAGCCCTTTTCTCTGCGATAGTTTTGTAAAAATATAGGCTTTATATTTCTTTCCTTCATTTCCCCCTTTTGTTCTCTTTTTCAGCCGATGAATTTATTATCATAGCCTTTTTATTGTTAATTTTATTTAATATTCGTATTTCTTTTCTTTTTTATTATTATTTTATTACATTCCATTTTGTTATATTCTACCTTATGTTTTCCATATTAACCATTTGTACTAAATGAGTTGCTTTTACTATATTCCAATGAATTTTACTTTCTTTTTTCTATTAATGTATTATTTTCATGTTGTTTAGTGTCGATTTTATTATGCTATTATTATCATTATTATTTTTTTGTAATATGTTAGTATTCTGTTCTTTAACTTTTTGTTAAATTTTAACTGCTTGTATACTATGTGACCTGTTAGAGTGTAAGAGAAGGCCCTATGGCCTTAACTCTGCCAATATAAATAAAGAATTATTATTGTTATTATTATTGTTATTATTATTATTATTATTATTATTATTATTATCATCTAATATTTGTCAATGAATACATATGTTATAACTTGTATTATTGTTTTACCATTTTTATTTTCAAATTCTTGCTTGTTTATAAAAACATTGTCCATGTATTTCGAAAAGGGCGCCATCTCCAAAATAAAAAAAAAAACAAAAAATCAAGTGATAACTAATATCTTAAATATATTCTTTTCTTTCATATTATATCGTTTTCTACTCTAAAATGCTCAATGTAAAGCTTTGTTGGTCTGGGTACAACGGTTCAAAATTATATATATGTGTATATATATATATATTAATTCCTGAACATTTTTACTTTTGAGAGACATCCCTTTTATAAATTGCACATTCAATTATATGTGCATATTATATGTGTAATATGCCTTCAAATCTTAAGGAATCTCTATTATCTTCGCGGTTTTTAGTGTCGTGGAACAGATCAGATCGCTTAATACGTCATAGGAATATGACGCGTTTTTTTTTCTTCCAAAAAGTTGTTTTTCTGCGGAAGACCTACTGGGCTTGTTCAGTTACGTAGATCATTTCCCGCTAATATTTATCTCTAGAGCCGCGCATATTGACATGTAGCCATTTGCGCCTCTTCCTACTTTTTTTTTTTTGCGATTATGATGAAGAATCCTGTTTTGAGATTGGGACACCCATTACATCGGATTCTTTTTGTTCTTATGGTAGGAGTGTAGGATGACATGAATATGAAAGTAGAATACATGAAGGTGATAATGATGTTGAAACGAGACTGGGGTCCTGCACGGAAAGTTGATCACCACGTTTGCTCTTAATGGGTTGAGGGAAAACAACGAAAAATTGTGCCGTTATTTCAAATTACAAGTTAATTGACATAACATTTCATGCAGACTTTAAAATTGTGTTTCAGTTTTTAATTTATGTTTTCTTTCATTTCAGGTAAGTTCACATCCGAGAGCATGATGATCATTCGAGATAAGTATAAACAACTTCATGTAACATCATAATTTTATTTATTTTTTCATAAATTCATAAATGCAGAATTCTGTTCCCACAGTATATGGAGCAGTTTTAAAATTCATTACGTATATTTTCAACATCACTGTTATACACGACGAAATCTATTGATTCTTCTTGGTGTTCGTTTTTAGAATGTTATAGTTCAAAGAAAAAAAAAATGAAATCTATTTATCGTTTAAAGTGAAAATTTAAAATTTATTATCTACAGAAATCTCTATTACCTACAATAATGGAGGAAAAAAATGTTGAATATTTCCAAAATTTTAATTCTGTCAGCTGTACTTAACCCCTTAAGTAATACGTATCTAAAATCCAATATAAATCACGGAAAGCCACTAATTTGGCAGCATTGGGACTAACGTGTGTGTGTCGTACTAGTGTCCAACCTCACCGGTGTATTCTACGTTAAAAATTCAAGCACATTATATTGAAAACCACCTAGGTATTTCCAACAAATTTTCTCTCTTTCCATTTTTCGCTATCGGCACTAGTAACGGAGTTTATGTCGCCGGACTTTTGAATAACTCTAGTCGCTAGATGGCAGCAAAGTGAAATTGATAAAAATTTGGTAATTGAGTGAAGTGGACTTTTTCCATTGATTCTCTGGCACAGTTCGATTAATTAAAATGTGTCTCAGTGAAACGTACAGCAACGTTCGTATAGGTCAGTTTCTGTCAGATGCGTTTCCAATTCACTGTGGGCTAAAGCAAGGAGATGCACTATCACCTTTACTTTTTAACTTTGCTCTAGAGTATGCCATTAGGAAAGTCAAGAATAACAGGGTTTGGAGTTGAACGGGTTACATCAGCTTCTTGTCTATGCGGATGACGTGAATATGTTAGGAGAAAATCCACAAACGATTAGGGAAAACACGGAAATTTTACTTGAAGCAAGTAAAGCGATCGGTTTGGAAGTAAATCCCGAAAAGACAAAGTTGGTATATGATTATGTCTCGTGACCAGAATATTGTACGAAATGGAAATATAAAAATTGGAAATTTATCTTTTGAAGAGGTGGAGAAGTTCAAATATCTTGGAGCAACAGTAACAAATATAAATGATACTCGGGAGGAAATTAAACGCAGAATAAATATGAGAAATGCCTGTTATTATTCGGTTGAGAAGCTTTTATCATCCAGTCTGCTGTCAAAATTCTGAAAGTTAGAATTTATAAAACAGTTATATTACCGATTGTTCTTTATGGTTGTGAAACTTGGACTCTCACTTTGAGAGAGGAACATAGGTTAGGGTGTTTGAGAATAAGGTGCTTAGGAAAATATTTGGGGCTAAGAGGGATGAAGTTACAGGAGAATGGAGAAAGTTACACAACACAGAACTACACGCATTGTATTCTTCACCTGACATAATTAGGAACATTAAATCCAGACGTTTGAAATGGGCAGGGCATGTAGCACGTATGGGCGGATCCAGAAATACATAGCCTATAGAGTTTTAGTTGGGAGGCCGGAGGGAAAAAGACCTTTAGGGAGGCCGAGACGTAGATGGGAGGATAATATTAAAATGGATTTGAGGGAGATGGGATATGATGATAGAGAATGGATTAATCTTGCTCAGGATAGGGACAAATGGCGGGCTTATGTGAGGGCGGCAATGAACTTCCGAGTTCTTTAAAAGCCAGTAAGTAAGTAAGTAAGTAATAAAATATAAAATATGATTTCAGACGTTTCGAAGATTAGTTCTATCTTCGTCATCAGGTGAGAAGGAAGCCTACTCGTTGGGATCGTTACCTACAGCTGTCTGTGTGACTAATTTTATTTTATATTTTACAGTAGCAATGGAAAAAGTCCACTCCACTCCATCACCAAATATCAATCCACCATTGCTCTCCCCGTCATTCATATCTTGATAAAAGTTGTAGTCTTGAAAGACCATTAGATTGGTCAATCTGTTATATGAGATCAGGTGTAAAACATAAATAACTAATAACACGTTCTCAGTCAAAACAAAGCCGAGACGCTACAGATTGATATTAATATATTTCCGTAATTACGGACAAGTAAATTCAATTCTCTTAACTATCGCATAACTTTGAAGTTTAATCAAGTTAAAATCCTTCAATTATTATTAGTGGATTTATTCTTGTAAGTGAATCTTTGCCCTTTCCTCAGCACAAGAGATTCAATTCCGCAGAACGGGCGAGTTTCGTCAATTGGCAGTGGTTTGTCTCTAATATCATTACCCATTACGAAGACCCGCACTGAATTGAGATAGAAAGTTAAATCCCAGCATTCCGACATTCACTTCCATCTCAAAGCGGTAGTGCAAGATGGAAATTATATTTTGATCCACCTCAGTCAGCCACCTGCGTCTTTAGTTCTCTAGAAAGACATTTTGTGTTTGAGAAATATAAGCTTTGCCCTAGAAAAACAAAATAAAGCATTCGTAAATAAACTCTTAAATACCTCTTTTAAAATGTTACTGCTGTTTACTATAGAAATACAGCTGTTTTAAACGTATGATCGCCTCTGAAACGATGTACGGCTTCACAACATTTTTAATAACTTATTATAGCCTACACTGGTTACTCATTTTCTCCTAGCAATTATACTTTCCGCTTCTCATCAAGCATAAGCATTCGATACTGTTATTTACAGATAGCATCCCATATAAATTATATCTACTTTAAGTGACTTTATTAAAATGAACACAGGTTTTTATTAAAGATCATAGAATCTGTAGTGAACTTACTTTTTTTTTTCTTTTTAACTGATCTTTTCACGATATTAGACACAGTCAATCAGTTACCAACATCTCCACAGTCTAAGGGCAAGCTTTATTCACACATTTATAGATTTTGAAAGCGAATATAGAAGAGAGTGGAATATGCAAAAATATATAAGAAAAACTGTAAGCCTAGTGTATAGAGTGCTCAGGCTGAAGGTAAACATAAATATCAGAATATAATGCGAGAATTGTACGTTATAATTTTGTAACGTAAAGCGCAAACGATAGAAAATGTCTTCGAGATTTATTCTGTCTCACTTACAAGATGATTGTTGCATAACCTGCCGTGCAAGCACAGAAACGGAATGAGGACGGATTATATTTGCATCAGTTCTTTCCTTGTCAGTCGAGATGTGGACGCCATAGCGTAAAGTGCAGTGCGTGCTCTGGTGTGCAGGATTTAATCAGTTACACGTGTTCAGTGGCGTGAACGAAAGGAATTGAATGTGAATCCTCCCACTTGCTAATCCATTTACGAGTGAGCTAGAAATCTACGAGTGTCTGGAAGCTTGATTTCAAAAAACAGGGAAACATCCTAAAAGCGCGTGACCGAAGAAACTGTGGTTCAGCTGCGTCAGTAATTCGCTGAATTAGACAGACTAATTTGAAATTATTTTAAGTTCCTCATTCAGCGGTTCACGACATTCTTCACAAGCATTTCCGTTTACGTTATTACAAACTCCAACTCCAACATTTTAAACAAAATTATTACGTACCACAAAGTGCTGATTTTGGTGATGAGATTATTCGCTATGTCAATGGAAATCAGCACGCACTGCACTTTAAGCTGTGGCGTCCACATCTCGACTGAGAAGTAAATGACTGATGCATCACCTGTCCATGCTATGCTCGGCCATGAGTTCGAGTCCCGCTTGGGCTGATTGTTTTGTTGACTTGCGAGGTCTTCCCCAACTGTAAAGCGACTGTTCGGTAATTCTAAGGTGAATCCTTCGAACTCGTCTCGCTATTACCATATTTATATAGCTACTCTAGGTAACAGTTTTACAACGTCGTTGAATAACCGATTAAAATGTGAGATCATTTTCCCCGTCATCATATGTTTTGAATCCTTGGTTTCTTTTGCCCGCTCGATCCTCATTGATAATTTTGAGCCATTATTGTTATTCACTAATAAACAGATCTTTGTAAGGCGGTCCTTATGGAGGCGACATGAATCGAACTCGTGTCCTCTGAACTGACAGAAGTGCTAAAATAGTTCATTCAGTTACAATTGTAACATTAAATTTTAAGTATAACAATTTTTTCTGGATGAAATAGTACCGGCAGTGAAAATAAACACATCTCATCTCGTATCAGGTGTAATAGAAACTTCATTCAGTAAACTGAATAGACATTTATTTATTTATTTATTTATTTATTTGTTTATTTATTTATTTATTTATTCATTCATTCATTCACTTACTCACTTATTAATTAACTTGTTTACTTATTTATTTATTTATTCATTCATTTACTCATTCTTATTAACTTATTTATTTATTTATTTATTTATTTATTTATTTATTTATTCATTGATTCACTTACTCACTTATTAATTAACTTATTTATTTATTTATTCATTCACTTATTCACTTATTAATTAACTTATTTATTTATTCATTCATTCATTCATTTACTTACTTATTAACTTATTTATTTATTCACTTATTCACTCACTTATTAATTAACTTATTTATTTATTAATTCATTCATTCATTCACTTACTTATTAATTAACTTATGTATGTATGTATTTATTTATTTATTTATTCATTCACTTACTCACTTATTAATTAACTTATTTATTTATTTATTTACTCATTCATTCATTCACTTACTCACTCATTAATTAACTTATTTATTTATGCACTTATTTATTTATTTAGTTATTTATTTATTTATTTATTTATTTATTTGTTTATTTATTTATTTATTTATTTAATTTTTTCATTCCTTCAATAGTTTTACTTTTATTTATGGAAAAAATTTATAATTTATTTTTATATCTATATTAACACTGAAGGAACTGTGGTTATTAGGGGAGAAAAATTCGCTCCCGCATGCCAAGCGCTTGGTACGTAGAACCAAGGACTCAGGCTCAATCCCCGGCGCCGGAGCGAATTTTTCTAATAACCATTGTTACCATAATAGATAAATTCTGTAGGACTAAAAATTAATCTTTGCGTAGACTGAAGGAACTAGCTCATAAATAACTGATAAAAGCCAGTTCCTCTCTGGATTTATTACCTAATAATTCTTTTACTATTCGATTTATTTCGACCTGGTAATATAATACGTTCGGCACACCTACAAAGGCGAAATAAAGTATGAAAAGACTCTTTCTCTTTATGGGCCGCCATTTGAAATACATTGTCGCACTGAAAGAAGCGCATAAATCAATTTGACAAAGAGGACAGCTACAGAGAGCACATTGCTAACAATTAAGTAGAACAAGTTGCTCTTTGAAAGCAAGCTTACGTCGTCTGCAAGAGTTAGAGGTTTCTTGTATTTTGAAATTTAACAGTAAATTGCTGCACGTCGATGCAGGTTCCATAAATGGCGTATTAATAATTAAGCTCCATTCAGACTCCCACAGTGCATAGCCTCGACTTCGTATTGAGTCTTCTTTTAGAATGACACGAGAACAGAAGAGAGAAACGGAAGGTAAAGTAGATGGGAATTAAATACACGAGATCTTACTGTACTAGACTCAGCCCATAGACCCTGACAGGAATGGCGACAAAGAACTACCGATACGTTTGTAGCATACCTGACATTAGAAATTAGTTCGACATCTTCAAAAATTATAGGCTACATTTCCGTCTCAACTACAGTGTAACAGATTCTATTCGCTTTTGATACTAAAGAGTACCTTAACAGTAAAAATGTAGATTCATTTTCAGATTGTTTATTCGAACAGAATAGTTTGGTAACACAACGTTTGATTTGATTTATATAAACTGTTACTAATAATTTGTTTCATAACATTTATCCCAATATACCTTGGTAAACAAGTATGTAAAAAGTATGGAACAAATGCTTACAACTTTTTAATTTTTAGTTGTATTGAAAACTGCTGGATATAATAGTTACTTGGAATATATAAAAAAAATTTTCACCTCTATGAAAAATGGTGTCCATGCACATTCTGGAAGAGAGTTTCCTGGAAGGTGGATTGGCCGAAGAGAAAAAATTGAACGGCCCCCAAGATCTCCTGATCTGAACTCATTTACATTTTTATCCGGTCATTTGAAGGCGAGGATCTACCGAAACATGTTAGACTACCTACAATAGTTCAATTGAAGAACTGACTGTCATATTTTGAAGGTGTGCAACCATGCATTGTTTGATAGTGAATGGAGGTCGTTTTGTACTGTGTTTATGATTATATACATTTTATGATCTTAAGAATGCAATAAATAAATAAATAAATAATGGTATATTTTATTATAAATGGCTTTTAAGGAACCCGGAGGTTAATTGCCGCTCTCACATAAGCCCGCCATCGGTCCCTATCCTGAGCAAGATTAATCAAGTCTCTATCGTCATATCCCACCTCCCTCAAATCCATTTTAATATTATCTTCCCATCTACGTTTCGACCTCCCCGAAGGTCTTTTTCCCAATGCCTTCCACCTAATACTCTATATGCAATTCTGGATTCTCCCATACTTGCAAATAAACAATATACAGGGTGATTCACGAAGTTATTCCCCGTTTATGGAGGTGATTCCTGAGGTTATTTAGAAGAAAAAATGTAAATGAATTAATGGATTACATTCATAATTACGGAGTTAAAACACATTTTCGAAACGCGTCATAGTGAATGGTGTGCTAGACATGTTTGTTGCCATAACTACTTGTACGTTGTTGATAGTCGCATCTGGAGGTTGATGAAGGACATCGTGTATCAGGGTAGAGTACAAACACGCTGAGAGTTGCTTCAACGCATTCTAGATGCCGCGGCGACAATAGCGAACAAACGTGTGAAGCTCCGAAATGCTACACGTGCGGTTCACATCCGTGCGCATTGTTACCTTCAGATTCAGGGAGTCATTTTCGAAAATATGATTTAAATGCACCATAAGTGAAAGAGACTGATGCATAAACAATTAATTGTTTGTATTTTAATTATATTTTGCATTTTTGTTAGTGAAATCTTGAAATAAAAGTTTTTTTCTACCGTTTTCAAATTACGTAATTCCGTAATTATGAATGTGATCCCATTAATTTATTTATATTTTTGTTCCAAACAACCTTAGGAATCACCTCCATAAACCTGGCAAGAACTTTATGAATCATTCCGTATATAAGTAAGCTTATATAATATATATGTATTTAAATAAATAAATATAAGACGGCATTAAAGACTCAGTTTTCTCATATTTTGTTCAAAATTAAAAATTAATAGTTTTACAGACCTGTACAAAATTTGATTATTTACTGCATACACAACGCTTCTCAATAAAATTAATAATTAATAAGCTGTAAGCAAAGTTTCATACTTTTTCTCAGTATAGAGTGGCTTAAACACTGTGGTTTATTTTGCAGACTGTCACAGATAATGAAATAGTATGGAGGTGAAAATAACTTAAAATGATTACCAATAATAATTATTAATATTTAATTGATTTCGACGCTACGAATTGTTTTTAAATGAGTAAATAGTTAGGACATAGTTATGTATTGTTATATTTCTGTTACTCTCCAAAACAAAACTTTTTTCCTAATAGCTTCAACTTTGCTGTGTGGTAACGAAAATTGGACAGTTCGGAAAAAAGAAAGATTTAACAGGATTAATATATGCTTCAGAGAAGAATTCTTTTTAGGAAAACAACTGCATATAATTGTTAGATCATAAAAGAAATGAATAAACTTTACAACGATAAAAAATTGCTATTGTTAATTATTTTTATTCTGAGGGATTGTTATATCTAGCCACTTGTACTTTATCAGATATTGCTGAAACATTACCTACTGTGTTGTTAAGCCCTATAACTTATAAGAACGAAGAGAAGGAGAGAGAGATATGTTGGGCTTTTTCACTTCAGTTGCCTTGCCTGTAATGTTCTTTCCTCTTGGTAGAGGAGAACACAGTCAGTTGGGATAATTGTCAGATGAACAGACGCCCGATAAATATCATATTTTAAAATTGTTAATCTTTCATGATCAAATTTTTCTTCTGTCACCACATGGTTATTCCTTGTCAGCCACAAAGTATTAGGGGCTGCAAGACAATAATTACTTTTAAAATACTAGCTTAAAGGATAACCTCCTTAGCAATTCGTTCTAATTGTACTGACTTTACCATGTAGTCAGTGACCGTTAATTTCATCTTTAGACATGGATCCTGATAGCGCTGTACTTTCACAATAAATTGTTTTCATTATAATTTATTTATTCCTATTATCTAACATTATTTGAAATATATTAACATTCTATGTATACAGTATTGCTTTAATTTTGCTACACAGTTTGTATCTCATTGTTTAACTAATAGTTCATAGAATTTCATTGTTTAATTCATATATAACTCTTGTATACACGTAACTTTTATTTAATTCAATTTGTTATAATCTTTGTAGCTTGTACGTTCATTCATACGTGTATGTACAGTATGTATAGTTTTTGCTGGTTTTGTGGAAGATGAGGCCTTACGGCCTTAATTCTGCCAGCTAAAATTTATTATTATTATTATTATTATTATTATTATTATTATTATTATTATTATTATTATTATAACCCGAGTCACGCAAAGTGAAGTGGGTATGCATTAGGCACACACATTATTGTTATTATTATTATTATTATTATTATTATTATTATTATTATATAACCCGAGTCACGCAAAGTGAAGTGGGTATGCATTAGACACACATTATTATTATTATTATTATTATTATTATTATTATTATTATTATTATTATTATTATTATTAATTGCTGATGAAGTCCGCTCTGTTTCGATTACGTTTATCTTTTGATTTCGAAGTCAGAATCATTTCCGCAAATTGCTCTTCTTGTATTAGAGCACTATTTTCAAGCGCCTAGCTTTGTTTTATTTTATTTTCGCTTGTTCATTGAACAGTAGACCTGAACTGTGTACGTAAGTAGGGCTATATACTGCTCCATAAATACCTACACTTGTGCTGTTGCGAATTGCTTGGACCCCTTCTCCAGATAAACAAACGCGGACTCTAGTTATAAGTGACTACGTAGATTCTATGCCGAAAATTGTTTAGTAGTGGGATGATATTATTAAAATGAGGGACACGCCAAAGAATTATGGTGTAATCCACCTACAGTGTACCGCACTGTCCAGAGCAAGTCCCTTAGAATATGTTGTACTAACCCCAATAAATTTTATGGAGAAAATTGTAATTGACTGTATCTCTGTAAAACCACGAGGACAAATAAAATATCACAGCATTATTCCGTGTTAATTTTATTCATTTTAAAATAACAAGTTCGACGTACAGTAATTCATACTTGTACGCGTAAATAGTAACCTTTAAGTATCACACTGTTCTAAGAGTATACCGAAGAGTTTGGAAAGCACATAAAGTACAGCTGGTTGAGAATCCGGTTTTCAAACTCTCTGATTGGTCAGCGTTTAGTGTCCTATAGTGATCCCCTACAGATAGACATTGCACGAGCTTAAGAAAGTGATACAAGCTAAGAATGAGTTGGAATGGTTGATACATTTGCATTGATCGTTTATTGAGGCCCTGTAATTTATACATTTATTGCTCTCTCTTCGACTATAGACATCGGAAGGAACATCTTCAGTAGATCGACGCCGTTTCTTTATTTCCTCTTTAGTACTCTGTTCTATTTGGTGCGGTAAGGACGTATGCGTGGAACTTTTAATATTTAAATTATTATTCATGCTTCTCTAGTGTTGTTAATTGAAACGGAAGGACGATTTCTTTAGAGACACTGGCAGTGACAAAATAGTGAGGTAAGATCACAAAATGAAGCTTCATTACAATTAGATGATGTGTCTGTTTTCGAATATATATACTTTATATGTATACCTAATATATAAAATAGTAACTCAGCCCTAGTTTCACCAAAATTTGTTACAGCCTATTTTCATTAGTTATGTTGTCACATTTTTCTTAAAAGAACTTACAATATAAGATTTTGTATTTACAATACGAGGGCTTAGTGGAAAATTACGTACGATAACTACAATAATTGATATTTTTAGGTTTTACGTTCTCACATTTCTTAAAAGAACTTAAAATACAAGATTTTGTATTTATAATACCGGGCTTAGTGGCAAATTACGTACGGTAACTACAATAATCGATATTTTTGGGTTTTACGTTATCAAATTTCTTAAAATAACTTAAAATATAATAATACGAGGACTTAATGGAAAATTACGTACGGTAACTGCAATAATTGGTATTTTTAAGATTTACGTTGTCACATTTCTTGGTAATTTCTTAGTACCCGGTACTCATTACAGGTCGTTTTTGTGTTTACACAGTGGTTACTTTCTGAAAAGAAAAACGATAAAAATATTTTCTTTTGTCGGAAATGAACTACAACCTAAACTAAACTAAACTAAACTAAACTAAACTAACCTAACCTAAGAACACATTAAAAATATATTACAAACTGACTAGAATCACATCTAGTAATAAACTAAAAATTCTTTTCAGAAAGGAGCCACTGTGTAAACATAAAAACGACCTATATAACGAGTACCGGGTACTAGGAAACTACCCATTTCTTAAAAGAACTTATAGAAGATTTTGTATTTACAATACGAGGGCTAAGTGGAAAATTACGTACGGTAACTAAAATAATTCATATTGGTATGTTCTACGTTGTCACATTTCATAAAAGAACTTACAATACAAGATTTTGTATTTACAATTAGAGAGCTAAGTGGAAAATTAC
>JAJSOF020000015.1:122071370-122083870 GCA_025594305.2 Periplaneta americana | reverse complement strand
TTAGTATAATCAGCACGGGTTACAATGAGACAATTACAGTTACCTAGATATTAGTGTTAATAGAAAAATAAAGTAATGACAAAGATCAAACGAAATGTAAATAGGCCTACATATGGTCATGAGAAATTTAAATCAGTAATATATATATATATATATATATATATATATATATATATATATATATATTAAAATTTACATTAAAATGGCTTCGTGAATTATTTCCATCTCTAAAGAAGTGTTATAACAAGAAATTTAGTAATCAGAGACCACAGTGTGATGAATTCAAAGGGAAGATAAATGGAGACTGAAATGAGTATAAACCTAAGTGTAAAGCATGTAACATTATGTCGATGGACCTACAGACTTAAAAAAAAAAACGGAGTTCAGAAAAACAAACTACATATGAAAATTTTAGCAGTTAAATTCAATGGCCATTAAAGAAAACAACTAGAGTCGTAAAGGGGTGACAAATTTTTGTGGAAGGTAGGAAAATTGGACGATTTTGATGCAGGGAAGAAATATCAAAATCTGTGTAAATTCGCGAAAATTGCTTATTTTTTTTAATAGAGGGATTTTTTTTTGTGTAAAAGAGAAAACTTCCATCAAAGTAGCGGGATTTTACCAACAGAGGTTGGCAACAGTGGTATGAAGCCTGTTCTTCACTTAAAAACAAAACTCAAGATGATACTACTGACGAGTCATTCAGGTTGGAACTAACGGCGCTTTCTGTTACCGTAATCTTGTATAACAATGGCTGTAAAAATAAGACTTTAGTTGTGGAACAGTAGATAATAATCGCAAATTACCGCGTTATTAATGTGTGCTTGACAGTTTTCGGAGCTTTACGTAAAAACACGTAATGAAAAATGATGCAGAGTTTCCTCCCCTGTGTAAGAAATATAGTATCATGTTTGACGTGTTCTTCGCCCCGGATGTGGGTCTGGCAATATCGTCTTGACCGATTACTCAGGAAATTGCGGCTCAATCAGATGCCAAAATGGGACAAGTAGTCGTGGGCGTGTGTACGAATACCGAAATGTTGTATCACAATAATGCGAGTAACCTTCTTCATTTTATTCTCGTGCTGTCTCTGGGTTTTATACTGCTATTTGAATTTACATATGATTTTTAGCCTTCTAAAGTGACACCACACAGATTTATTAATTTATTATTGTACTCTAATAATGTGTTGTCGATACGATTCTGTCTCTCTACTTAAGACAATAACCATTATACCCACAATTTAACATACATAGGTAAAAAGTTGAAACAATTGACACATAAATGGTAATGTTATCATGCTCGTAAGTTAAGGATAAAATCGATGGTGTACAGGTAAAGGGGATTAAGTCATTTTTGTACAAATGGAGTTTTGTTCCCCAGGTGAATACACAAGTTAAATTTTACACTTGGGTGTGTAAAAAACAAAATAATGCTAGCATTTGATGTGTTTTATTTGTGTAGAAAATTATTTGCAATAAGAGTCTGAAGTTTAATTTTCATTTATCTCAAAAGTTCATTTTTATGACTTAAGGGGATAGGTACAGCTTATAGCAGCAAAATTTTGTAAATATTCAACATTTTTTCCTCCATTACTGTATCTTGTACAATAATAAAAATTAGTATGTGTAAAACACTGTCCTTCTGCTATATGAAAAAAATATTCTTACGAATTAGAAGAAATATATTTACTTTTTTTTTTCTTCAAAATTCAGTTCACTGTGCAGTGATGAAGCTTTTCCCACATAACTCAAAACCTATCCAACATTCTGTGATGAAATTTTTTGTGTGTATTTATGCATGTCATATCTACAATATGATGCAAGATCAGTTCTGTATCTTTTGATAGATTGTCTGATAAAAAGTAAGTTCATTTTAAAAATGGTTATATATCAGTATTTTCTTCTAACACAAAATAAAAAATGTATTATTTATTAAGGAATGTAGTTGAAAAAGCATGCTATTGTAAACATAAGTTTCAGCAATGAAATAAAAGAGAGAGAACATAAAAAAGTTAACAAGTTTATGAGTTATGAGGGAAACGCTTCATCACTACACAGTAAACTGCCACCATTTTTAATTTTGAAAAAAAAATATTTTTTTTCATATAGCAGAAGGACAGTATTTTACACATATCAATTTTCATTATTGTATAAGATACAGTAATGGAGGAAAACAATGTTGAATATTTCCAAAAATTTTACTGCTGTAAGCTGTACCTAATCCCTTAAGGGGAGTCGTCTAGCCCTATCTCACTGATGTTAAAACAGCAATATTAATGACCCGTTATTTCAGAACATACGTTATAGATATGTCATATCTTTACAGGCTGTTTACGTATTCTTTCTGAGTAGACTGATTCGTTTTGATGGTAAAATATCTTAGAGAAAGAGATATGATTTTTTATGAACCTCTAAAATAATCAAAAAGAAATTAGACGTTTTATTTTTTTTAATAAACTATTAAAGCAAACTGAATCAAAGGAATTCTACATCATTAGAATTTTACCTGAAATGTTTGGTGAACTTTTCATGCAGATAATCCTAGTAGTTTCTGACAAAACGGATCATTTATGTTGAAAAGTATAGTTTTCCTAAAATCACTTTTCAAGTAAAAATTTCCATAAAAACTCACCTATTACAGAAAATTTTTTAAAACCCTCCTGGTTGGTAGTCCACATCTTCTTCTCTATCCTGCTTACCTAATACTGCTCTTATTCTCTTGGATAATCCCTCTTTGGTTGAGTGTGTTACTGCTATCCTTCGCATTGTGTCCAAGTTCGCCATGTTTTTCGAGGTATTATACCCATTTGAATACCTAGATCCTTCAACACCTGAATTCTTGCAGTGTATCTGTCATTAAATGTGAGTACAGCATCTAGTACACCAAGTTTTAACGTGATATACAGTACCAACAAAGACATTTTTTGGGGCACGGTACCAAACAATGTTATTAAACGATTCACTAGTATTCTGAGTTCTTCCTCTCAAACATATTTTTTAGTAAATCAGAATGGGCAAGATCTTGAAACACAGGCTTTATGAAGCATTAATTTTACTCCAAAACAAGTCAAATCACAGCCTTCCTGAGATAATTTTTTGTGAAAAGTGGTAATTTTTTTTCTAAAACATAAATACACTACCGGTAATATTTTGAAAAATATATTTAAAATAGTAATTATTCGCATACTTTAATAAACCAAACACTAAATTATGCAGAATGAACCATACTTCTATAAAGTGTAAAAAAAATAAAAATGGCTTTTCTTTTATCTTTTCTCCCTTCACCCAAACACCATCGAAATATCCTAGCTGCACTTCCACGACTGGAAGTCACATTGAGCATCTGCTATGATATTGGTGAACAAGTACTCATACCTCTGAAGATGTTCATTTTAGAATACATGTTTATTAGAATTTTTATCTTGCTTTAATGATACTATCACCTCTCAAAATATTTAATGCTTTTTTGACACGTTAGTGATATTAATGAATCGAAAACTCTTACAAGTTCAGTTCTTAATTCTTAGATATGGTTTAATTCAAATAATTTTCTTCTTAAAGAAACTAAAACTGTATCTCTCTTATTTAGTAGTACAGCCATGGATAATGATAACTTTAAACTCCCCAGTATTACAGTTGACAGCACACTTACCTGGGGAGACCATATTGGTTTCGTTTGCAAAAAAATTATCAAGAATAATATTTCTCCTGCAAAATTGAAAGATGTACTATGTTCCGAAGAGATATATTAGAGTTACCTATTTTATTTATTTTCGTAGTATATTATTGGCTTTGTCGATAGCACATATATTTGTACTCACTGACTGTAATTATATTCAATAGATACGTCCCCCATTTGGATCCACTTGCGAAAGCCACTAATCGTTTTGTCGATTCATAAATTTAGTGATGTTCCATAATAATAATTAAGTCGGAAAATAATGACAAGGAGGACGGGTGTATGCAGAAATAAATATTAACGGTGCTATGCATAGACATTTCGCTAGCCCGCGCTACGAGCATGCTAAACTAGCCCCGGCTATCGAGTGATTACTTGTACAGGATTCATATCATATCATATCATATCATATCGCTAACACTGGTTTATGAATACGAAACACGTTAGTTCGCTGATCATCCACCGGAAGCCCGCCCTAAGAATGTCTATGAATATGGCCCTAAGTCTCTTATTACCGTGTAAACTCAGTGGTATTATTCTGATTCTGTGTCGTCATTACTTTCACGTTTTAATGACAAATTGTAACCAATCTCGAGTTCTTCTATCACAATCTTTATGAAATTAATTATAAAATCTACAGTTTGGCTCTGAAAAAGCCTGGCAATCCATCCAGAATCTGTATCAAGCGGTTTTAATCTTATAACCGTCTCTTGATGTGCATCGTTTTGACTTTGTTTTCGCTCTCTTACAACGAACCCTTCCCCATCGAACTTTTAATCTGACTTGCAAAGACCGGTTCGATGCATGACGTCACATTTTGCTCTCTTTAATTTCACGTCGTTTTACTGTCCCTCCTTCCCCTCCCGGCGCCACGACACTCCCTCCAATTTAATCAGTTTCACGTAAGTTTAATTACTATGTAGTATTTTTGTTTAAGCCTTTGTGGCATGTTGCTTACGAACTGTAAAACCGAGCGTATTCATTTAGTTCACTACATCACTTAACGTAAGGTATTGATAATGGAGCGCTTTCCTTTTAATGCTTGGTGTAAGAGTAATTGATTTCTCTCACGAAGATAATTAGAAAGATTATTTTAGAATTTTAATTTGTGGTTTCTTTGAACACTGTGACTTGTTGAAGTACTTAAGCTTCTGTTCTATTTTTCGTTATTGACATGTACAGTTATATAACAGTGTTGTTCGTACAGTTCTATTTTCCAAATAAATCGCTAATTTATCTTACGAAAATATTTAATTTAATTCCAGTTCATATGAGGGAACTATTACACATGGACTTTGGAATATGTTAAAGTCAAGAAATGAGATATAAACTTCTGAACATATTAAACAAAACAAAATAAATAAAGAAATGTCCAATTTCTATGTAACAGTCTTTTGTGCGAGATCGTGCGTAATTGCTTGCTTTCCGCACAAAACCAATACGCGGTAAGTGTGAAATACCACATTCAGTATTCCCAACGTAACACACATAACAATTTCCCTATTCTTACCGCTTAAGCGTCATATTCATTTTACTGCTTTAGGCTTTTAACATATTATTTTTAAAGACGTTCAATATAGTAATAATTATAAATTGGAAACTTACCACTGCAATTTCACCTACATTGCACTGTTAATTATTGTTTTTAAATATTTGCAAAAATTAAGTAAACTCTACAACACCACAAAAGTTACTGCATTTGTAATGCAAGTAACATTAAGGAAGCCGTGAAAAAATCAACAAGATTCCAGACTCATCATAGACTGGGGAGAAAAAAGACAGACGTATATCACGGCCTGCTGCAGTATAGTAAACACAGAAAACATTTTATAGGAACAATGTTGAAGATAGATATATTTGTTTTCCAAAGTTGCCGTCATTGAACAGAAACCAAGATGGAGATTTCATTGCAACGAATTAGAAATTCCTCTTTCAGATATGTAATAAACGATCTTCGCACAAAATAATGTACGATACACGAGCGGTATGTTTGTTTTCATGTTATCAACTACGTTTCGCTTTTTCAATCTTTTCCTCGAACATGAAAACGTCAACATACCGCTCTTGTAACACATATTAGTCTTTCGTACACTTTGATTATTTACGATTGTGAAAAGGAATTAATATCTTGTAGCATAACCTTTCGACTTTATTACTACTTGGCATCTCCTTCTCATTGATTTCACCAAGTTTTACCGCTGTTCTGGTTTGATTTTAGCCCATTTTTCTCTCACTACACATTTAAATTCCTCTATGGTTGTACACTTCTGCTGTCTCATACTTCTTTTCAAAATTTCGCACAAATTTTTAATTGGGTTTAAGTCTCGTGATTGAGGAGGTGTTCACATTTGCTGGGTAATGTTCCATATGAGCCAATCCTCATTAATTTGAGCAGTATGTTTACTGTCATTGTCTTCTTGGAACATATACACAGGTGGCATCCACATTTTTTGTGCACTCTGCCTAACATTTGACCTGAAAATGTTATTTTACACATACTTACCCATAATCCCATCTATGAACTCAATATTCCTCACACAATTTGCAGACATATACCCCCACAACATTATGCTTTCACCCCTGTGTTTCACTGTAGGTAATGTATTGTTTCTATCGTCATCTGTGTTGGGCTTCCTCGATATCCTATGAATTCCATCGGAACTATAAAGATTTCTCTTCGTCTCATCTGACCAAATCACCCTGTTTCAAAATTCCTCATCCTTACCAATAATTGCTTTAGCGAATTCCAATCTTCGAGCTTGATTTTTCTCACTAATGTACGGCCTCTTTTGTGGTCTTCTGTCATGGTAACATTTTTCCACAAAACACACAGGATAGTCTGATTACTGATCTTCGCGTTTGAAGACTCTTTAGTCATGACTCGAATTTGTGGAACACTTATTTTGGATTTTTGACAACTTGATTAACTGTGAATCTGTCGTCACGTGCATTTAGCAATTTTTGCTTGGTTTTTCTTGCCAAGTTATTCCAAGTTCCAAGTTTTCGAAATTTTTTACAATGCGTTGTACTGTAGAATGTGTTTATGCACTACTTTACCTATTTTTCTATAGGAATCTCTTTCAGAGCTAGGCGAACAATAACTTTCTTTAAATCGGAACTGAGCTTACGACGCTCCACTGTACACAATTCTGAATGACAGACTAACAGCAAGTGACCTCCACTGAAAGACAACCCTGTGCACACGTTAACTACCCTCGTCTCCGTGGGGTAAGTGTACGAACAAAAGTGTTACATGAATTTCACGGAATATGTAGTTTTCAATTTTTATGTAAGTAACAGGTATATGTAAATTAATTTTATTCATGTCACTGTGTTCGTGTTTAACTCATCAAAGATAATGAATTTAGTTTTATTGATATATTTTGAATTGTAAGATCATTTCAAAGGTCAGTTTAGTAATATATGAGGTGTACGAATAACACTGTTATATACTGAATGTCCATGAAAGTTCGGATTTTTTCATTCGTTTCGGCTCACTCTCTTGGCAAATTTGAACCAACAACAATCCACAAATAATACGACATTAAGGGATGTGTTCGTCTTATTGTTTAACCTCCTCCTTTTACCGACTTACAGTTCAGTGTGGTGTAGGACATGATAGCTCTGAACCAACACTAGATTCTCTCACAAGGCGGGCCACCATAGCCTAATCGTGTTGTCAATCTGATGGTCACAGGACAAGTGCAAGATATGGGACAATTCCTAATCCCGCGCGCGGGAGGTAAATTTCTTCCATTGCCCAATCGAACAACGTACCACAGAGTAGACACTGCGGGCAGGGATGTGTTCAAGGTGAAAAAAGTTTCCACTTAAGACATCAAAGGACGAACAATAAAATGGACACAAATACAGATTCAAAGGTAGGACATTTTAATAATTTTTTCCTTCACCGAGAAACCCAACTAAGCTGCCCTCAATTAAATGTTACACAGTGCATTTGTATGTGTTTACTTAATTCAGAAGAGTCTGTATAGCGCTAAGTGCGCTGATCGATGAATAAATTATAACAAAAAAATAAAGAAAGAAAATGGTGGGTAGACCAGGATACATAAATTGTGCAGACAAAAATTCGCCTAAAAATGACAATGATAAAATAAAAATTAAGGAAGAAGAAGAATTAGGAAAAGCAACACAAAATTAGATAAAAGGTCGGAAAGTAAAATCAAAGGTAGAAGAAGGAGTAGGGTAAAGATTATAAGAAGGGGAGAAACATTTGGAGGGAAAGGAGGATAAAAAGCAGTTGATGAAGTGAAAGCAAATTTAGAAGGAAAAAAACGTAAAAATAAGATTTGAAAGTAGGAGTTACAAAATATAGGAATATTATAGATATTGAACAATTTCTAGAAAAAAATTGTTCCGAGGCCTGGTATCGAACCCGGGACCTTTGGCTGAGCGCGCCAACACTCTACCGATTGAGCTACCCAGGAACTCTACCAGACCACGGCTCAATTATTCCTTTTTTATGCAAAAATGGGTTGATAAGACGTCAGAGACCCAACATTGAGTGTGCACTTTCTGTGCGACTTAAATGTATGGTTTTCTGTTAAAGAGCGTTGGCGCGCTCAGCCAAAGGTCTCGGGTTCGATGCCCGACCCCGGAACAACAATTTTTTTCCCTAGAAACGGTTCAAGTCAGCTTTACAGGGATCTATACCTGAAAGCCAGATTTGTACAGGGACATCATTTTATTTTTAATTCAGTTTTTATTGTACCTGAGTTTTTTAATGTTCTCCACTCCCACCCCTTCTACTAATGAAGTTCAACCGTCCCCCACACAGATCCAAGACCGCATATACAGTCATAGTAGCCTTACGGTCATAGTAAACAGTACGTTCCAAAAATATATTCGCGTTTTCCAGTGACGAAAGAGCTTTCAATATTGAATCATTTTCGCACAGGTACTGTCGTCTATTTGCCTACGTCGTATTCTGGTTTCCCTCACCAGCTTTTATTCGCCAGCTAGTAGCTGGGCTGTCTTAGCTCTTTTCTGAGAACATTAATTTCTGATAGGAATTGGACGTCTACGTAATATTATAAAACTGTTTAAAATAACTTAAATAAAAGGGCCCTGTTAAGTAATTAAATGTCACGTGATTTCCCCCCATTCTACGACTCTACGACATAACCACTTGGACGGACAGTAGATAGTATGTCTGAGTGATTTTATGTTTTCGGATCGGGCAGAAGTGAAGATTGAATTTACAGTACGTAAGGTACTCTTTTATAGAGTAGGTATAGAATTATTTCAACATGAGTTACTAGTACGAAGGACGAAAATGGTAATTGGAATTAGGTTCAATAGTCTATAGTGCGATAATATGCAAAATGGAACTTAAGTCTGTATCGAAATGAACGGCCACCATTTTAAAAAATGTGTTTAAATATCCATATTATGATTATTTTTCAATTTAACTCCATTCTCTATATTGTACGCTAATGTGCTGTAGACAGTATAATATACACTGCACAATGAATACGTCCACTGGACAGCTCAGTTCGTGAGTAAAAACAGTCATTGTTAATACTGTACTGTATTTTGATTAAACAAAAACCTAATGAAAATTATCAAACACAAAAGCGCAATATTTCCTAGTTTACGTAGATGGATGAGCTACTTTTTTTCCCTCCTATACCTAGTAAAGTGTTTTGTTTGTATATTACGCCAGTATCATCGAACTCCAGTCGTGGAAGGGAGTAGCAAACGGCGTTGATCCAGAGGTATAGGCAAGTTAATATTAAAAATGTTAGTAAAAATAAAATGATGTCCCTGCATTATAGGTATTGTTTGAAATGAGAGTTGTAATATTTGGCTATATGGGTGACAGAATTGCCTCGTGCTAAGCGTACTGTGTACTAGCCTAACTCATTGGCTTGCAGATAAACACGGAATTTCTAAGATATCAGTGTGCAAAAGTGCCCACAGGGTAGTTGATGTTGTTAAAAGAGTTAAATTCGGGGCTGGTTTTTGATCACCAAAATGTTATTTACTATAGCTCAGAATTTTTATGCTGCTGATGGGATCACTAATGTTTGTGAGGTTATGGATGCAACATTAATAAATACTGATGGATCAACACAAAAAATTAACATGATGTTGTGGTTAGACATCGTAATTACTTTATCAATTGCATATTTGTACGTGGACCAAATCTGTTATTTACTTATTTGACTGAATTTTGTGCTTTGGTCATTTTAAGTAACAGACATATTGGTATACTCGACCAATCACATCACATGAAACTCCATTGTCGCCAATATATAAAAATCTAAATGCGTTTAATTTTTTAAACAATACTTTATATTTTCTGTTGATGAAATATGAATCAGCAAGCTTAGAATAATCTATTTTAGTACAAAATATAAACATATGTATCGTTAGTAGTAAAAATACAGCGACTTTAGCTCTGCTCCTTAGCGATTTTTGTAAACTGTCGTTGGCGATATTGTGTAACCAATAATGCGTATTTGTAAATTTCTTTAACTGATTTTGTAAAGTTCGTCAGACTTTACAAACTAATAAAATAGCATTGTGAAACACAATTTACATGCATTTGTAATCTTTTACTTGTTATTTGTAAATTGTTAATTTGTAATTTGTAAGGATTGTGAAACGGGCCCCAGATAGAGACATGAGAGTTGTAATATTTGGCTGTATGGGTGACAGGAATTGCCTCGTGCTAAGCGTACTGTGAACTAGCCTAACTCATTGGCTTGGCAAGTAGTAAATCGGCACTTTGATCAATAAACAATGCAGTCCCTGTCGCCGTAACAAGTGAATGACGTAGCAGTCACAGCGGAGTGAGCTGACCAGTGTTTCGTGCGGGGGTCAGCTCCCGTATCAATAAATAATGTTGAGTGACATACCGTAAGAGCAGGCAGGCGTCTACACAGGAAAAAGCTGCCACTCATTGTGTTGAGATGATATGAATTCAATTTGTAAGTGTCCCCTTCACGCCGAGGCTCTCAGGAGTTGCTCGACGTTGTTTAATGGATCACTGTTGTTTTCCCATCAGCCTACAGACCAGATTGTTGCTTTGGTTCTACATGAGAAGTGATCCATTATCCTACACTCCGTCCAATGATATTACTTACTAACAGCTCATTACTGTTGCCACTTCGTATCTCACAATTTTATCATTATTTCAAATCTGTCCAGGAATTTTCATACTCATAGCGGGGTTTAAAATGAAAATTTTAACAGAGAAATTTGCCGTGCATTACTTAATGGAAGAGGTACACCTTTCGCCAGATTAATTTTACTATATTTCAACATTTTTTCTCAGAATTTATAGATCCTTTGCAAACAAAATTTGGCATGCTTAATATACACTGTCTGTGCATCAATAAATCCGAAAAGGCGAAGTATATCATTATGTCTCGAGATCAGAATATTCAAGGAAATGGAAATATATAAAAATTGTCGATTTATCTTTCGAAGAGGTGGAAAAATTCAAATATCTTGGACCAACAGTAACAAATATAAATGACACTCGGGAGGAAATTAAACGCAGAATAAATATGGGAAATGCGTGTTATTATTCGGTTGAGAAGCTCTTATCATCCAGTCTGCTGTCCAAAAATCTGAAAGTTAGAATTTATAAAACAGTTATATTACCGGTTGTTGTGTATGGTTGTGAAACTTGGACTCTCACTCTGAGAGAGGAACATAGGTTAAGGGTGTTTGAGAATAAGGTTCTTAGAAAAATATTTGGGGCAAAAAAGGGATGAAGTTACAGGAGAATGGAGAAAGTTCTACAACGCAGAACTGGATACATTGTATTCTTCACCTGACAAAATTAGGAACATTAAAACCAGACGTTTGAGATGGGCAGGGCATGTAGCACGTATGGGTGAATCCAGAAATGTATATAGAATGTTAGTTGGGAGGCCAGAGGGAAAAAGGCCTTTGAGGAGGCCGAGACGTAGATGGGAGAATAATATTAATATGGATTTGAGCGAGGTGGGATATGATGATAAGGACTAGATTAATCTTGCACAGGATAGGGACTGATGGCGGGCTTATGTGAGGGCGGCAATGAACCTCCGGGTTCCTTAAAAGTCATTTGTAAGTAAATAAGTACATCAATAAATACAAAGAGATTGATGTCCGCTAAGAAGACGCCTATTTACCCAACAATATTTTCTGAACTCCGAACGCTTCTATAGCTAATGTAAATTACTATGATGAAGATGTGTCTGAATTTTGTGTTAATTTTTAATGTAGTTCTCTTGTTCGTCTCATTTAGTTCTCTTCTACCAATCACAGCTCACTAATCTCGTAACATGGTGCCTCCCAATCACATCTGCTCACAAATCTCACAACATGGCTTCCTAAACAAGAAGGCACCACTTGTCCTACAAAATGTAATAAAAACCTGACGTAATAGTAAGAAATAAACCTATAGCCTTTGTATTTAATCAAGGGGAAACTTTCTGTCTATTTAACCGTCTCTCTAGATTAAATTCTAACCAAGTTGGGTTTTTTAGTGCTTGTATAAGTCTGCAATCCTCGAGTTCCCTTGGACGCTTCGAATATGATCGGAACTGGAGAGTAATTTATTTATGAAACATGAGCAACTACTTCTCAAGTTTCCCCGAAAGTTTGAATATGGGAGAACGCTATTAATTATTGAGGTGATTTTGTGAAGCACGGTGAGTGTTTGGTGGAGAAGATGGTGCAGGACTCTGGAGGAATGGGAATTGAAACTTCACTCAAGAGTGGAAAGTTTATTTAAAAACAAATTTATCTCTCGGTGCTAATAATTCGTAGCAAATTAAAGCGTCCACTGCAGTATTAAC
>JAJSOF020000015.1:121838870-122068870 GCA_025594305.2 Periplaneta americana | reverse complement strand
GGTGTAGACTCCCTCCCGTCGGAAGGGGAGTGGGTTCCGCTGCTGTGTCACCAGCTATCATGGCCGAGAGTGTCGGTCTTCAGCTGCTTACATACAGCTTGTCCAAGTCAAGTCTGCGAGTGGGGATATCGGGATGGAATATAGAGGCAAAACACAGTTGCCACATAGGTCACTTGACGCTCAGATTTCAACGTGTGCACATCGTTTAAAATACACTACGGAGCGCACGCATTTTATTGTCCTTGTCTTCAGATAAAGGCAACAGTTACGCTGTCTCCCAGCCTCCCCCCTCATGCAACTTTCTCTCCTACGCCCACGCTTGCCAATCAGAACGCCAAACCTCACTGTCAAGCAGAAGTAGAAGTACAGTCTATTTCAAAACGTCTTAAATTGTTACCGCTCTATGAATTGAAGCGCAGTAGGAAAACTTTGCTTCGTATGAGACTGTACTGGTCTCCTCTTGTTACCGCCTCCTTTCACTACAGAACTGTCTCCAACTTCCCCTCTCGGCTCGCAGACTTAACTTGGTCGAGCTGTAAACCCCCTGGTAGTCGCGGTATCTACTTTGGGAACCACTGATGTACACCAAACTTGGACAGTTATTCTTCCGATTGAAGCTTACATACCAGCCGGAACCTCAATCAGATATATGTCATTAATTTATAAATTAAAAAATACAATAGTTTGAAAACTTACCATTCTTTTATGAACACGTATGTTTGTTTTTCACAAGATGGTTAATTTTTTTTCAACATTTGAAGGAGCTTGTGTAAAGTTTTCAGGAGTCCTTGAATTATCTGAGAAGAGTCCGTGCTATTTACTTTGGCTGTAATTATTTTGTTCACCGAATCAATATTTTAGGAAAAACTTCTTCTTCTTCTTCTTCTTCCCCTTAGTTTAACCTCTCCCTTTTAGATTCTTATTACACGACCCACGCCACCCGGGCCTTACAGGGCCGCGACCTGTCGGGAGAGGAATTAAGCTATGGATCACATACATACTTTTTTGACCACACAAGGACATGGAGGGCCTACCCGGATGAGGGATCAGCTCAATGCCAGGGCCACCTCCGATACAACACAAACATTTAAGACAGTACACAGCATTCACTCACACATATGAAAGGATTAAGGGAAGGATCGCCATCATGGCCGGACTTTCAAGAGGTACAATCCCGGCATTTGCCTGGAAATAACTGAGGAAACCATGAAAAACCTCAGTTAGGATTGCCGGCCCCTGGGATCGAACCCCGGACCTCCCGAATGCAAGGCCAGCCCTCTACCACGCCGCTAACAATATTTTAGGAAAAACAAAAGAGATGAATCTAAATACAAATTATTAAATTGTAAAACAAATTTATTCGATAGAATACACTCAATATCATCATATCGTTTCTGTTTTATTTATTTCTTTCCAACTCGCTCAGTTGACAACATTTGGTCCATAAATAACGTATGTGCAACCCGTTTAAATTACAGATTTGTTTCACGCCACTGCTTTAATGTAACACCAAAATTGTTCACGACCGCGCATAAACATCCATTATGGAACACGGTATTAGAAAGTCTTGATAGCTACTGCATATTTATGCTCTTCTATTAAGTAGGCCTACGCTCATCGCTACCCGTGTAAATATTCACAGAACCCAGCAATTTTTGTTTGACGATAAAACGTCAAATTGTGACTCAATACGAACATAGAGAATGTATAATATGTTACTATGACGAAGTTGAGTTCAAATACCTTAATAGTGGTACCACATCTAATATATAGGCTACAATCACGAAGCTTGAGTTGTGAGGGTGCTAGGAACAATAGACTGTGTCGGTACTATTTCGCATTGTCTGTAATGAGGCGATATTAGCGATCCTAGTGGTTAGCAACTATCTATGGATGCATATTTACTACTTACTGAGCTTCGCGACTGTATATACTAGACTGTAGTGGTACACTGACATCCAAAGATATCTGACCTACAATTTCTTGATCGTGTAAGCTATAAGTCAGAGCCTGAGATATAACAAATTGATAATCTTGTTGAATCTGTCATTGTTAAAATGTACTAATTCAATTCTTGACGAAATGGACATTTTGATGAATTTCTTAAATTTTCTCTGCATTTAATAGAAGAAGAAATAAACCGATTATTCTTTCTAGCTTAGTATTATCATGTGAGTGATGCGTAAACGCAACATAAACATAACTTTAAAATTATCAAACTAGTAGAACAGTTTTCATCGATTATCACAATAGTACAGACAGAAATTACTTAATACCTTTTGACCGATTCATTTCAGTTACGGACATAGAAGAAAAATCGAAAGAGAATTGGGAGGAAAAAATTTTAAAAGGTACGCAAAACGCGTCCTTGCAAGGGTTTTGGGGCTGTACAAAACTAAATATGTGAGCTAAGCCTGTTGGCCACTCACTCCGGGTTACGACTGAGTCTGAAGGAACTCTAGAAAATTTTGTGGGGAAATGAAATTGTAACCTCTTGGTACCACATACGCGAGGTGGACTGAGATTTGGAACAGTGATCTCGGAACGGGAAGATGAAGTAGCTGGCTGGTGTTTGCCGTTAGGATGGCAAGACGCTGTCATCTGTTGTTCGTGACAAAGCATGTTCCCAGGCCACCGGAAAATCAGGTGAAATCTAAATTCTGCAATTTGATGTCCCTGTCCTTTCACTTGGACTAATTGAGTGACACCTATATTTAATACACAATTTATATATGTTCTGAACTAGGGCATACCATCGTTTATAATAAAGGGAATATATTGGGGAAGGGCATATCCGTGGCGCATTTCTTTAGTGCTATCCCGACATTTGTCTTACCCTTCAGACAAACTGAATGGAATACTGTAAGGATGACAACGTAAGTCAGACTGCCAATATAGCTATTTGTAAGATGATTGTTGTCAGATAAATACATTTGAATCAAGGAGACCAGCCATTTGGAATAAAATTATTTCAATTTCCAAGACAGACTATTTTTGTTAATTAACTTTAGAGTTAATCAGGGAGATTCATGGGGAATGATACAGGTCCGTGGCCCATTTCTTTTATCATCTCCGACAGTTTGTCTTACACTTAGCCACGGAAAAACCTTAGTTTGTATGATTTGAGGCTTTCATCTACAGTTTTTCTTATATATGTGTTTCGGGCTGGTGTATCAAACTTTCAGGGATGATGGGGAAGGGCACATGTATCAATTAAGATCAGGAGCCCTGGTCTGGAAATGACTGTCCGAACAGAATAAGCAAAAATAGTTGTGTGGAAATGGAATTGTAATTTGACGACAGTGCCCTCCTTCTCTTAACCTTCGGAACAGTCGTGGAAAGATGATATGGACCGGATGTCTCCTACGTGGGTACTTAGGCCGATACAATCTGTGAGCTTATCTACTGTTCCCATTGGCTCATCCGTATTCGAAATCAGGTCTGCATATTCCGCTCACTACTGTAATCCTCCATTTCACTAGGCCACTGATCGACTGGACACTGCAACTTTAACAGAGACACTGCAGCTCAGACAGCGCATATCAGGACCGACCATGTCCGTTACACATTACGCTTCCTGCATTGTTTTAGTGTAGTTTTCTGTCCCCACCCCTCAGACAGCGTACTGAATGGAATACTGTAAGTAGACAACGTAACAACGTCAGATGAATATAGTATTTGTAAGATGTACAGATAAATACATATAAATAAGGTGTACAGAGGAATAAAATTATTTCATTTCCACACAACTATTTTTGCTTGTAACTTTCGACTTTCATTTCGGACCATCACTTCCTTATCTCAAATTGATACATGTGCCCTTCCCCATCATCTCCTGAAAGTTTGTAAAACACTATTAGCGCACCCTGCAGTTCTTATAGGCCTATTGCACTTTATTATCTAAGAAAAAAGAACCTCATACTCGTTAACTCAGTCTGATGCCTAATGTCTTCGAGATGATGTTGCGAACGTAACCTTGCGGTTTTTCATATCAGTTTTCTTGTTCTGTGTTTGTATTTTAGAGGTTACTGGCTATCTCGACTGATGTTCACTAGTTGCTACGGACGTTCGTACAGACCACACGCTTACATAAATACAACAGCGCTTGAAACTTAAGATCATAGCGTCTGTTCTATTTGCGGTTAAATATATAAAAATACGTTTTGATCCATTTATATATATATATTTTTTTTTTTGTTTTTATTTCCAAAGGATCGATTATAATAAATCTGTTAAGGAAAAACGCAATTATATATTCGCTGAAATTCAGAATAAGATCCAAATAGGAAAACATGTCTAATAAATAATTGTTAGACTTGTATTTTACAAGTTTTATATTGGAATGCTTGTACACACAAAATATTCATTGATAATTTAAATTATTGTTAAGAAAAAGTTGAAGGAAAACCCGTTAAACTAAATAAACATTCTTGATAATACATCTACATTGACTTGTTTCGCATAAAGAATACACCCTCCCACCTTGCTGTAACTTTACATTCATATATCATACATAATTTCTACGTAAATTCAATGCGATAATTCTGAAGTACAGTTAACACGATGACGTTTTATTGGTTATTTTACGACGCGTTATCAACTACTATGGTTATCTAGCGCCTGAGTCAGATGAAGATCGTAATGCCAGCGAAATAACTCGAGGGTTCAGCCCCAAAAGTAACCTAACATTTTCTCTTAACAGGTTGAGGGAAACCCCCGGAAAAACATCTACCAGATAACTTGTCCCAACCAGGATTTGAACCCTGGCCGCTCGTTCCATGATCAGACATAGGCTGGTCCACAATAAACAGGGAACGAGAGCGGGAAACGGAGGATGTGAACGTAAGATTTTTTATTCGCAATAAACCGAGAACGGAAACGACTATGCATATCGATATGTATGTCAGTAACGATATGTAAAATCGATATTACGCATTCTGATGTTATTTGTGTATAATTGACCAATGGCGTTCTCTCATGAGTACAAGCTAGCCAACATAAACACAGGTTAACCAACTTCAAAATTTGTGACACAGAATATTATTCCATTCACGTGGTAATTTGACATATACACATAGCATATATTGAAAGTGATTTTACTGAATTTCTGAGTTAGTTAGAAACGATGGCTGAAGAAGGAATTATGTCACGGCCTCCTTGCTACAAAATCTACGACGACGAAATAGTTTCATAATGACAACAGAGTGAATCTAGTAGGCTGTGATCGAAAACGTGAATGGCAAGAATAAGACCTCGCAAACTTTCACGTTGCTGTTCTCGGACTCTGGCAAGCTTTTCGTTAAATTGTGAATGCTCAGATTTAAATACATGAAGGTGTGAGAATGATATAGTCCTAAGCCACACACACGAGATTTACAAAAGAACGTAGGCCTGTTGAAGTTTTAGAGTCCAATGCTATTATATATGCGGTATCATAATTTCTTACGTCGTTTGTTGAGTAATTTTTATAATATTTTACCAGCAGCTTCCTCATATGTGTAAAAAGTGAACTCGCACAAAAAAACATTTTCGTTAAGTATGGCTTTAGACCAGTCATGTCAATTGATGCCCATAGGCGCAAGCGAATGCTTTAGAGCTCAGGAGAGCCTGAGCGCTTTACAGCGGAAAGGAAAGAGACAGACGAAAGAGGTAGTATATGCCGCTTGGTCGAGCTATATTCTGGGATGGCTAGTATTGCTTCAATAGATAAAGGGAAGAGAAACTGTATCCGTGGTAATTTTTAGATTTGTCTGAGAAATATAAGTGCATTATAAAAATGTAAGTTTTAATTTTAATGCTCATTTTTCACAACTTTTGTTTTTTTTTATTCAAAAGGAATATTTTCTCAACTTTTTTTTTATAGAAAAGTGAAATTTTCAGATATAGGCCTATTTACTCAGTAGCCTTCCAGGTACTGAAACAATGTTTGCGTAAATGTAATATACCGTAAATACGTATTACTAAAGAGTGTATTATACATTTTTAAAATATTCACATGGAAAATGTTTGTAAGGAAATGAATTAACAAAGCAACTACTGTTACATCATAAGCAAAAAATATATGCCCATGTGTGTAAAAATGTCAGCTCTATAGCTTCAGAAGATTTCGAGAAAGTATTTTAATATTCTGATGGTAGGAAGTTGCTCACCAATATCACCTTAAAAGCATAATGCGATGAGAGTTTTGTTATGAGATATTAGTTACACTTAAAATATATACAGTACCTAGGTAACTTTGCTTTGTACTATAATATTGTTTTGATTAGTTCATTGATTACTTTTATAAGGCTAAAGATACCATCACTATCAGTTCTAACTTAACATGTCATACTCAATCTCTCTCTCTCTCTCCCTCTCTCTCTTTTTGGATATCACTTTCTTTAGGAATGATGTGTTTCATCCACTTAGTACAGTATAGCTGTACTACTATGGAATTCATGTAACTCTTTATTGTGTTATTAACGTTTAAAACACAACTGCAATATTAAGAAATTGGTGTTAGTACTTTTGTTTTACAGACAATATAGATAATATCAAACAGAAAGAAGCCATATAAAAATAACGACATAAAATTTCACATTTCGTTTGAAGTTTGTGCACCACTGTTTGTTAATCCAACAGGCTGCTTATTCCTTGTTCCATACCAAGCGCTTGATGCCCGCGCACGATGTCAAGGTCAGAAAAATGCGCTTTCTTTGACGTTACTGCTTTAGACTATCTCATTCTCACCCTTTCATATATATTTTTTAACAATTTTTCCGTCCTCGTTCTCATCGTTGCCATTTCCGGCTTATTGTGGACCAGGTCTTGCTAACCGTTACTCCATCTCACAGGGAAACTTTCCCAAAACTTTAGATCGAAACCCCTTTTCATAATACGCTCAAGCGTAAATACTGTAAAAAATATCACCTCCACCACCACCACCACCAACACCACCACCACCACCAGCGTCATTATCATCAACCACGAGCTTTGAGAATTAGTCTTCCTAGACTGTTCCGTCTTAAAGGATTTAAAACTGATCTCTCCATCTTTTCTGTGGTTGTCTTCCATCTCTCATTCTCCGGCTATTTTCTCTAATAAGATTTCGAATATGATAAATAGAAGAATATTATGGACTATAATGAGAAATAAAGGTATTCCACAACATTTGATCACGGCTATTAAAAGTTTATATGTAGACAAAATTGTAATTGAAAAGGGTTTTAAAACAAAAGAGCAAAAAAAGGTAGTAATAAATCGTAGTGTCAGACAAGGGTGTTCTCTATCACCTTCTTTATTTAATTTATATATAGACGAAGTCATTTTAAAATGACAGATCAGTTTAAATAAACATTTAAAATAAATAATAAATTGTTAGATTATTTGCCGATGATCAAGTAGTGATTTCCAGTTCTGAAGACGATCTACAAAGAGTCATTTTTACATTGGAAGAAATAAGTGTCAATTATAATTTAAGAATATCAAAGAATAAAACTAAAATTTTAGCATTTAAAGGACATGATTCCTTAAGAGCAAAAATAGTAAGTGACAATACAATTTTAGAGCAAGTGAATAGTTTTAAATATTTAAGTTTTAGCTTATCCTATATTAAAAGTGAAGATATTAATGACAAAATAAATAAATTTAATCTGATGTGTGGCACTATTAAAAGAACCCTTAAAAATACGAGAAAAGAAACAAAAATGAAATTTTATAAAGTAATGCCTGTTCCTATATTAATGTATGGATCGGAATGTTGAACGATTACCAAGAGACAAGAACAAAGATTGGAAGCAATAGAGATGAGATTTCTAAGAAATATAGCAGGATATGCTCTACTAGATAAAAAAACAAAATCAAGATATAAGAAAAGAATTAAATATTTTCAAACTCACTGATCGAATAGTTAAATATAGGAACGCCTGAAACAACATATTGATAGAATGCCAGAGGAAAGATTTCCAAAACTGTTGTTAAATTATAGACCTTATGGAAGGAGAAATATTGGACGTCCACACAGAAGATGGTCTGAACAATTTTAACAATCCTAGCTTTCATGAAAGCGGAACGAGCCTATGGCTTAATCCTTGTGTGGTGATGATGATGATGATGATGATGATGATGATGATTTCGAATAATTAAACGGATATGTCCTCAGAACACATTACCAATGTGGAGGAGAGTAAGGCTGATGATGCTACGCTATCTACTAGGCCTCTGGAGGGTCGCCTCTTCCACCAAAGTCGTTAACTTCACCCCGTTGAGGTCTTCACCCTGTAACCCCTCGTATGTGCTCGCCATATTTATATCCCCTGGGGAGAGGGTGTCCCAGTATTTTAAAGCCACAGGAATTGGTCTCCTTGGTGGTACGCAGATACTTATTACTAGAACCCGGATGTTTAGGCATTTATTTTGGTTAAAATGGGCAGGCATATAGGCATTAATATAGTAAAAATAGGCAGCGAAATAGGCGTTTATTATTCATGGAAACATACAAAAAAATAGACAAATACTTAATAAACTATCCCATACGGTACTCACTTTCCTTGGTTACATGTCACAACAAGATGCTTTTTTAAGTTGTCAACTTTCATAGTGAGCCACCTGTCAAAGAGAACGATTTTCATGGTGGAAAAAGATCTTTCTGCTTCTACTGAAGTGATTGGAGCAAACTTAAACTTATTTCAGTAGGACTGTCTCTACTTTCTTTCAGAGATCGGGAAAAATCGACTGTGTATTGTCTCAAAAATAAGTTTTCACGATAAACAAGCATCTTCATTGACAACAGATGCAGTTTACCAATTGAAAACCTTAGCCACGCATTGGTCGTGAATTGCAATTCTTTACTGATTTTATACAGCGGAACCGCCTCTGCTTCAAACTCTAAGGAATAATACTCGTATAAGTTCATACTCATTAGCATTCGTGCTGTTACAGGAAACGCAATTTCTCTCCAATAAATTATTAACAAATTTTAGTTTACATATTTTGCACATTTTAAGGGCATATTTGCTAGTTTACTTAGGAGTTTTTAGGATATGAACTCCGGGCCATGGTGATGATGATACTACAGGGTGATCCGTTTGGGTATGGATAAAATAAAAACACCGTAAAACATTTACTACTGAACTTTAAATGTTGAAACTTTGTGCATACATCACTGAAAGATGGAAGATTCCTCAGAGTTCAACATGACCCCCGTTGCGCATCCTACACAACTCATAACGGTGATGCAATTCAGCCCATGTCCGTTGTAATATAAGAGGAGTGATTTGTTGAAAAGCTTGAGTAATTTTTACTCTTAGATCATTAGTGTTCCTGGGTTTCTGTCAATAGACAATGTCTTTAACAAAACCCCACACGAAGAAGTCAGGAGAGGTTAGATTTGGGGAGTTTGGGGGCCAAGCCAAGAGATAGCTGCTTCTCGTAGTGGGTTTCGCCTGTGACTTTCGGCATGTTTTTTGTAACACAGAACCTGTTTCTAAAATTGATCGATACCACAACATTATGGAATCATATTTAGGTAAAATACGCACACCATACTAACGTTGAAATTCCCTTTGAACCCTTTCAACACTCTCAAATTTAACATACCAAAGAACACATTGTGCCCGCTGTTGATTTGTAGTACCCATTTTAATCACCTACGATTTTCATTTGTCCTTTCAGATTATGCATTGTTGATTGTCATAATATATGGAAACTCTCATTTTTTAATCATAATATAATCAGCAAGAAATTTTTATTACTATCATCTTAGCTTTACTTACTTACTTACTGGCTACTAAGGAACCCGGAGGTTCATTGCCGCCCTCACATAAGCCCGCCATTGATCCCTACCCTGAGCGAGATTAATCCAGTCTCTACCATCATATCCCACTTCTTTCAAATCCATTTTAATATTATCTTCCCATATACGTTTCGGCCTCTCTAAAGGTCTTTTTCCCTCCGGCCTCCCAACTAACACTTTATATGCATTTCTGGATTCGCCCATATGTGCTACATGCCCTGCCCATCTCAAACGTCTCGATTTAATGTTCCTAATTATGTCACGTGTAGACTACAATGCGTGCAGCTCTGCATTGTGTAACTTTCTCCATTCTCCTGTAACTTCATCCCTCTTAGCCCCAAATATTTTCCTAAGAACCTTATTCTCAAACACCCTTATTCTCTGTTCCTCTCTCAAAGTGAGAGTCCAATTTTCACAGCCAAACAAAACAACCGGTAATATAACAGTTTTATAAATTCTAACTTTCAGATTTTTTGACAGCAGACTGGATGATAAAAGCTTCTCAACCGAATAATAACACGTATTTCCCATATTTATTCTGCGTTTAATTTCCTCCCCAGTGTCATTTATATTTCTTACTGCTGCTCCAAGATATTTGAATTTTTCCACCTCTTCGAAGGATAAATCTCCCATTTTTATAGTTCCATTTCGTACAATATTCTGGTCACGAGACATAATCATATACTTTAGTCTTTTCGGGATTTACTTCCAACCTTATCGTTTTACTTGCTTCAAGTAGAATTTCCGCGTTTGTGGATTTTTTCCTAACATATTCACATCATCTGCATAAACAAGCAGCTGATGTAACCCGTTCAATTCTAAACTCTCTCTGTTATCCTGGACTTTCCTAATGGCATGCTCTAGAGCAAAGTTAAAAAGTAAAGGTGATAGAACAACTCCTTGCTTTAGCCCACAGTGAATTGGAAACGCATCTGACAGAAACTGACCTATACGAACTCTGCTGTACGTTTCATTGAGACACATTTTAATTAATCGAACTAGTTTCTTGGGAATACCAAATTCAATAAGAATTCAATAAGAATATCTTCTCTCTTAACCGAGTCATATGCCTTTTTGAAATCTATGAATAACATCATATTAGCTTTATAATAATAAATTAAAATTATCCATACCCAAACGGATCAGTCTGTATTTTCTTGTTTGAGTTTTAACGGCTAGTATCCTGCTCATAACTCGAATTCAAATTCTGGTCTTCTTGGGGCACCTCCACTGTCATAATTTCACCATCTTTTTATTCGCTGTATCCAGAAAACGGAATGTTGAAGTCGTATTGTCACTATGATGTGTCCATGAATCTGATGAGCTACGACAGGCGCAATTGTTGCTATGTCCATAAGAGATACATAATGGAATTAGTCCAATAAACCAAGCGATAAATAACAAAAGCACACACACATATATACATGATACTTTCTCTATATTTCGTATAATGAGAACATAAAAAACGTCAGTGTCACCGACCCGCTAGGCGTGTTCCGACCCGCTCTCTTTCTGTCCAAGCAGGAAACTTCGTCATTTCAGTTGTTTAACAGGCATTTTACGTCAGTTGCGCCATATAGCTACAAAATGGATGAAGTTGCTTGGGACTTTATATCTCAATTTGTATCGCATTAAGCCGTCTTAACGATAGGTGGATATCATGATGTGTTGGCCGCAAGAAAGTAGGCCATAAGCATATATGTTGTGAATAATGAACTTGTTTCTATTATACAATATCAGAAAAGGGGGCGGTCGTTGTGAGACCAGGGGTGGGGAGGCAAGATCTGGAGGTAGATGCACTTGCGTAACGTTCCAGTGTGTAATAGTTAATTGTTACCATCGGAAAGTGTTGGTTCCAATTAGGTAATTAGTATATGTATTGCGTTGCCCAGGGCTGGAATAGCTGCTGTTTGCTTGTAAACTGAAACTGCAGCGTGTCTTGTTGCTATCATTACCAGTCTTACGGTCCGGAGTCAGACTACGTTGTAAAGTGTTATTGAGTGGTAAACCGATCGTAAAATAAAGTGAAATTGATATTATATTGGCGTTTTATTTACTCCGGTGTCTATTTGAACTTGCAACAAGATTGCTGCCGTCCGCTTAAAGTCACGCGAGTAGCAATTGCCTTAATTAAAAGTTTTGATCTCTTTCCTCATGGGACAAAGAGACAGCGTCAGATTTTAAGCTAGTAAAGCCCAGGAAATTTATGTATAATTTGTACCCTTACTAGTAGGCTAATTTTCTTTTGCATAAAACATCCTGCATTCTGTTTGCCGACTCAAAGCAACATATCTTACAGCAGGCATGTCAGTTGATGCCCACAGGAGCAAGCGCGCGCTTTAGAGCCCGGGAGATCCTGAGCGCTTTACAGCGGAAAGGAAAGAGACAGACGAAAGAGGTGGTATATACCGCTTGATCGAGCTATATTCAGGGATGGCCAGCACTGATTCAATAGATAAAGGGAAGAGAACTTATTAAAACTGTATCCATGTTAATTTTTAGATTTGCCTGAGAAGTATAAGTGCATTATAAGAATGTAAGTTTTAATTTTAATGCTCATTTTTCACAAGTTTGATTTTTATATTCAAAAGAAATATTTTCTCAACTTTTCGTATAGAAATGTGAAATTTTCAGGTATAAGCCTATTTATTTCGTAGCCTTACAGAATGTTTTCTTAAATCTAATAAACCGTATATACGTATTACTGAAGATAGTGTATTGAAAATTTTGGAAATATTCGCATGGAAATTGTTTGTAAGGAAATGAATTAACAAAGCAACTACTGTTACATCATAAGCAAAAGATACGTGCCCATGTGTTGTAAAAATGTCAGCTCTATAGCTTCAGCAGATTTCGAGAATAGTAATATGCGTTACAAGAGCGGTATGTTGAAGTTTTCATGTTCGAGGAAAAGTTTGAAAAAGCGAAACGTAGTTGAGCTTTTTTAATTTCCGAGAATTGAAAGAAAACATACCGCTCGTGTATCGTACATTATTTTGTGCGAAGATCGTTTATTACATACCTGAAAGAGGAATTTCTAATTAGTTGCAATGAAATCTCCATCTTCGTTTCTGTTCAATGACGGCAAATTTGCAAAACAAAAATATCTATCTTCAACATTGTTGCTTTAAAATGTTTTCTGTGTTTACTATACTCCAGCAGGCCGTGATATACGTTCTTTTTTTTTTTCCCCAGTCTATGATGAGTCTGGAATCTTGTTGATTTTTTTCGCGGCTTCCTTAATGTTACTTGAATCACGAATGCAGTAACTTTAGTGGATTTGTAGAGTTTACTTAATTTTTGCAAATATTTAAAAACAATAATTAACAGTGCAATTTAGGTGAAATTGCAGTGGTAAGTTTCCAATTTATAATTAATACTATATTGAACGTCTCTAAAAATAATATGTTAAAAGCCTAAAGCAGTAAAATCAATATGTCATTTAAGCGGGAAGAAGAGGGAAATTGTTATGTGTGTTAGGTTGGGAATACTGAATGTGGAATTTTAGACTTTCCGCGGGTTGGTTTTGTGCGGAAACCAAGCAAATACGCGCGATCTCGCATAAAATAATTTTAATATTCTGATGACAGGAAGTTGCTCACAAATATCACCTTAAAAGCATAATGCGAAAAGTGTTTTGTTATGTAATATTAGTTACACTTAAAACATATACAGTACCTAGGTAACTTTGCTTTGTACTGTAATATTGTTTTGATTAGTTTATTGATTACTTTTGTAAGGCTGAAGATACCATCAATATAAATTCCAACTTATCATGTCATACACAATCTCTTTCTTTGGAATATCAGTTTCTTTATGAATGATGTGTTTCATCCACTTAATACAGTATAATATTATACTACTATGGAATTTAAGTGAATGTTCCTTCTTAACTCTCTATTATGTTATTAAGATTTAAAACACAAGTGCAATATTAAGAAATCAGTGTCAGTACTTTTGTTTTACAGACAATATAGATAATATTAAACAGAAAGAAGCCATATAAAAATAACGACATAAAATTTCACGTTTCGTTTGAAGTTTGTGCACCACTGTTTTCTTAATCCAACAGGTTGCTTATTCATATACACAACCCTTCCTGTTTCCATACTTAGCGCTTGCTGCCCGCGCACGACGTCAAGGTCAGAAAAATGCGCTTGCTTTGACATCACTGTCTTACAGTGTATTATACTGTTTAATTCCCCCTTTTACAATGTTAGTCTACTAAAGCTCGTTCTATTAATGCAGAATAATATTTATTCTTATAAAATACAAGAAAACTACTTCGTTAAAATAACCAACTAAAAAAAAAAATAAAAAATAGACTGAATAGACTCAGAAGAGAAGATACGTTTGTCTTCAGGTATCAACGTCATTTACTTCTAGTACGAAGTTAACTGTCAGTTGACTTGTATGGATTCTGCATTATCCATCTTCCTGTGTTAACATAACAGATACGTAGTAGTGTACAGGCTTTCCATGATATGAACCAAAGCTAAAATCCTGTATTGTTATGTGATGGATGAGGGCCGTATGGATAACAGCTCCCTTTTCTATGTTATCAATAGAGCCCGCATTTATAATGCAAAACATATGTTGCATCAGGCATTCCCTGACACTTTAAAAATGATAATACAAAAGTACTCCATTTTCGGTGTATTATTGCGCAAATAAATCTAGTCTATATTTCCATTAGAACTGTTTTACGTGAGAACAATATATAGTTTTTATTTTATTTTATCCATTTCACGATCATGATCATTAAGAAAGCGCAATCTTATCTTAATTGGCTGCTACAAGAACATTTGAAATGATTGTAGTCCTGAATGCCACCAGCATAGCTCAGGCGGTGGAATGTTTGCCTGCTGTTCAGGAGTTGCGCTCGGGTGTGGATTCGATTCCGCTTGGGCTGATTACATGGTTCAGTTTTTCCGAGGTTTTCTTCAGTGACAGGTAATTCATGGCGAATCCTCTGTGTCATCTCACCAAATATCATCTCGCTATCACCAATTTCATCGAAGCTAATCAACCTGGTAAGTTATACAGCCTCCTGAAATAATTTACTATAGATAATTCGTATCTCATGAAATCAAATGCCGTAGCATATAGTAAGAACCTTATGATGGGGGTAAGTGAGCTCACTTGCTACAGGTAGAAGCGTAGCGTTGGAAGGAAGCTTCTCAGTCCACTTTATTTTTCCCCTGACGCGCAGGTAGGTTTCGCGAGATACCGAATGGCCTATAAAATGTAATTAATATTTAAGTAAATTTGGCAACCATAATCTTTTGTTTGTCTAAGTACTGCATATCTATATCATTTTTTGAAGTAGAAAGGACATGTTAGCAGCATAAAGTATTCTTCGGCGACAAACTTAGAAACTACGCCAAAATAAATAGCTATTAAGAAAAATAGCTGAATCTGAAACAATAATTTAAATTGGCAACTAAGTATTTATCACAGGTTATTTTAGCGACAACAAAAGACAACTCATAAGTACATAGCGTTATGTATATCTATAATTTAAAGTGTCAACGGTAAAGACAATAACCATGGCTTTCAAGTAAGTTTATAGGGTATTAATCAACATTGAAATTGAGATAAAATTATAGACTAAGAAAAAAATTTAAAACATAGGCTTTGATCTTGTGTTATAGACTTCGACATGACATAAAACAAGAAGTGAACATTCCAAATAATGTGAAGAAACATTTCATGAAACTTAAGTTAAAAACCAGACGAAAAAAACGAGTGAAATTTTACAAAGTAGTTTTAAATCTTATGTTAATGTCGGCCAATGGGAATTAAAACTCTGCGATTACTGTATGAGATAGGCTATGAGAAAAGTGAAGTCATCTGAAATGAGAGTTTTAAAGTAAGTTATAGTATAGAGTAACATCTCAAGTCTGATCAGTGAATTATGTTACTAGTGAGCGAAAGGAACCCGCTACCTTATCCCATTATCTCCTGACTTAGTTGCCTCATGAGTGATGCCTATTGATGTCACTTATGAGGTTCCAACCAGTCTTCGGACTGCTGACTAAATATAGCCTACATGATATATAGGGTACACATAGCAGATTGTACGGTGGTGGTGGTGGTTTGGTGGTGGTGGTGGTGGTGGTGGTTTGCGAGTTTTGCTACATCTATTGGGAAATTTTAGTTCGTCATTGAAGTATTTAGCTTAAATAACTAAAAAATCATCTTAAGATTAAAAAATTGACCAAACAATGCTCTCAAAGCTTAAAAAATGACCAAAAATGACGTAAGAGCTCTTCATTTCTATAACCAGCAGCTCGTATACAGGAGTTAAAATTATGGACGTTGCAAAGGATGTAAAGAAAAAAGATTACATGTAATGAAAATCCGAGCCCTGCTGATGAGTCCAAACAAGCTTGTTCATCAGCAGAATGTTTAGCTGGCTTGTAAAACGTAACAAACAGTAACAAATAAAAGTATAGCTGTAGTCGAAATGCCAGCTCAAATTTCCTTCAATTAAAGTGTCTAATTTCAGTTCAGGTGTGATAGAAATACAATTTTCTCTCCGTGAATTTACATACATTCAGTTGATTGATCAAATCTCGTTAATTGCTCCGAACAACTTTGAACACATTGTTAAAGTAATAAAGAGTGTATGTAATTAAATATACAAGTGAGGCTTTGTTATTTTTACTGTAACTAGATTAAATGGCACGGATACCCTAAGCAGAGGGCAACGCCGGTAGAATTTTTTCCACTTTATTAGGAATAGCAGCTTGTTTAACCACTTCCCTGATTAACCCGAGTTAACTCGGGTTGCTAACTTGTGTCAAAATTTATTAACCCGAGTTAACTCGTTTGAGTCCCATTTTCGCTGCTAAGAATTATATCCCGAATATATACGTTTCCATTCTTTCATTAACCTTTTCCTCACTAGATGGCTACAGAAGTTAGTGATATTGTTATATCTGGTGGTGTTTTTTGTACTTCCTTGCGAGTGAAATTCTATGCTCATATAGCATTCACACACAGTAGTGAGTAGATGCTAGTTAGTTTTGGCGGTTTCTGTTTGTGTTTAGTGTTTTTATGCTGTTTTGTGTAAAGATGAATCAAGTTAGTGTTTTTGTGCTGTTTTGTGTAAAGATGAATCAAGTTAGTGATTCCGAAATTTTGATCAGGAATATATTCCTGTAGAAAATTAGGAAATGAAACATCGGTATCAGAAGACGAAGTTATAGACCAACAAACAAATTCAGACCAGTTGATGTCGCGTCTTTTCGACAGTGGTTTGAATAGAAGACATCTGACACCATTTCTTCTGCATCTCCGAAGTCTCCATTCCCTGAAATGTTAACATTGTTTCTGATAACGATAATTCTCAATTTTTTAAATATTCTTTAATAATGACCTCATCAACATTATATTCGAGGAGACGATTCGGCATGCTAATAAGTGTTCACAGAATGCTGAAAATAATTCGTGGCGGCCTACTACAGACTCTGAAATACGTGTACTTTTGGGCATAGTGATACTGCAGAACATTATTCACAAACCTGAAGAACAGATGTACTGGTACAAATATTCACTGACTGCGACACCATTCTTCTGAAAATGCTCTCATATAGGAGAGCAGATACTACTGTCCGGAATGCAATATGCCACTGTGCGTAATGCCCTGCTTTCGAGTCTATCACACGACAAGCAACATTTAACGCCTTGATAACAGCACTGGTATTGTACCTCATAAATTAATCCATGAAAAATCATAAGTTGGTAAATAGTTCAGGAGAAAATCAAAGTGGGACAACTACCAGAGCTGGAATCAAGGTGCACGAGATAACTCGGGATAATAAGTCAGGTATGAATATAAGTCTATTTCATAGGGATTTTTAGGTATTTAAGAAAATTAGTGATATACAGTGATTCTGCAATATTAAATTACCTCTATACGAAAATAAAAAATATGACAATTTTTTTCACAAAACTAGTAAAATATACAGAGTGTTTCAAAATACGGGCATAATTTCAGGTATGTATTTCCTACATGTAGACAATCAAAATAGTCCATTACAACATGTGTCCGGAAATGCTTTATTTCCGAGTTATGGCCTTCACAAATTGAAATTCACCGGAACGTTTTTCTTTCCGCAGGTCGTTGTCATTACAGAAGATGCTCAAAATGTCCACCTCCTGCTTGAATACAGACCTCATATCGATGTCTCATTGACCTCCCAAACTCCAGGAGTATTGCGTATGGCCTCAGAACTTGCCACAATTCGATTCCGAAGGGATTCCAAATCAGGCACCGGAGACGAATAAACCAATGATTTTAAATGGCCCCAATCAAGTAGAAATCGAAACCTTCGCCTCGGAATGAACTGTTAGAGTGCCCTCTAATGTCTCCTTTAACGGCAACGACCTGCTGGAAAGAAAAACGTTCCGGTGAATTTCAATGTTGATTGAAGGCCTTAACTCGGAAATGAAGCATTTCCGGACACATGTTGTGATGAACTATTTTGATTGTCTACATGTGGGAAATACATACCTGAAATTATGCCCCATTTTGAAACAACCTGTATAGTAAGGGAAGAGGTTAAAAAAGTTACGTGATTCCAAAAATATATGTTAAACTATATACACTGCTTAGGCAAATGGTGTAGGCCTAGTTCCTATGAATTACACTGTGCCAAGTAGCTTGCTTAACCAAGATTGGATGAAGGAATCATGTTCTGTTATATCATTAAAGTGATACAGTAATGAAGTTTTGAAGTTCATCCATTATAATAGCAATATTACATCCTGTTATTCTCCCAATTAACGGATGAGGGTGAAAGAAGAACATCGCTTATGTAATGGATTTCGTGGGAAAAAATTCACGCCTAATGCAAGAGATGTATGTATGTATGTATGTAACATAAGACGTTGTATAATGAGGAGTGATTTCTTGCAGGTTGCACTGCTTCGATTCATAATGACTATGAGATTCATTCCCCAATTACTGTAGTTACGTATCTCTCTTTAATAAAAGCAATAACTATATTCTACGTCAAGCACATTAGCTTAGACTCTGCTACAACTCTTGCACGTACAGACTATTCGTTACTTAGTAGAAGATTCATTAAATTTTCAGCTGAAATGGTTATATAAATATACGTACTCTTATTTTCCCCATAGTATTACACGGAACAGATACTGGTTGATTCTGTAGGTAGAGCGAAAATCAATTTGAATACGTTTACCATACTTAATACGATCCTATTCCTGTTTTCATCCAATTTTCGATACGTATTGATAACGATTTCAATACAGAAGCATTGAAAATCTACTTCACTACCTTATGTTCACTTCGGTGACGTCAACTTTTTACTTCATACTACAGTACAGACCGATTATTTAGTCCTAACAGCTCAGCGACGCGAAAGAGGGGAAGTCATAGGAGTAGTGGGGAGAGTTCCGGAGTAGAGATAAGGGCGAGCGGTCGGTAAAGGAATGCAGTACAGCTTAATTGTATTAGAAACATACAGCTGTACCGCACGCATGACATCCGATCTCTCCGAAGGAAAGCGAGTAACTAACCTAAGCCTCCCTTGGCGTAACTAAATGCACTCGCCTGACCCAGCCGTACATCTCAGGCGACTGTCAGGACTAAATACTCGTACTATATATGGGGTGTTTAAAATAAATAACAGAACTGCCTTTCAGTTTTGAATGAGAATATTCTTTTAAGAACTTCGTAACATGTTTCAAGGGGGGTTGTGTGTGTGTGTGTGTGCGCGCGCGCGTGCGCGTGCGTGCGTGCGTGTGTGTTTTTTTTTGCGTGTATGTTCGTGCTTGTGCTCGTCTATGCGTGTGCGCGCACCATTTTCTGGTTCTGGCCTGTATTGAAGCTTGTTGGTTATAGATAAACCATTGTTGCGTGTTTCTGTAGCTTTGATAGTCTATATACGTAAATGTCTACAATGTGAACCGTAAGTAGTACCATTAATTTCACCGGGTTATTCTTTAAGATATTTTGAACCAAAAAGTTGAATACCATTTTGCTCGTTTGCTTTCTTTGCAAGATAAAAAAATATAGTTTTATTCGACATTTCATAGCTTGTTTTGGGAAAGCCATTGATTGAATTCCTAATATGCTCAGTTAATTTAAAAAGCAGTGTATGATGATAATAAATGCTTGAAAGAATTTTGGTTGTGTCCTTTAAATGTGTAGAAATTTGATCCGAGCAAATTTAACATTGTAAAATTCCTTTGCAGAATGAAAAGTTACATTTGTTCGGATCAAATTTCTGCACATTTAAAGGACGAAACTAAAATTCTTTCAATAATTTTTTATAATACATTATCTCTTAAATTGACTGAGCATATTGTACAGGGAAATCGTTTTATTTTTACTTCAATTTTTATTGTACCCGCGTTTCTAAATGTACTTGGCTCCCACCCCTTTCACTAATGTCCTTGCTAACGTCAGTCACACAAACTTACGGCCGCTATTGCTAGCAGTGAAATAAACAGTACAGAGTACAGTGTGTTTCAGAAATATGTTGCATTTTCTATAGAAGAAAGAGCTTATATTATTGAAGTTTACTTTCACACAGGTATGGTGTGTAGCATAACTGAATTTATCTGTGTGGACTGAGCACAAGTGAAGATTAGAGTTACCGAAAGTACGGTACCCTATAATATGGTGCGGTACTTAACAGCATTATTTAAACAAGAGTTTTGTTTTACTGTTTGTAGGTATGAAGGACGATGATGGAAACTGGAATATTACAATATAACCGAATGTGAACAACAGTTTTTTTTTTACAATTTTCCTGATTATATCATTACAGAATATTTTCGTAGAAATGTCATTAATCTGGTAGATAAATTTAGAGCAACAGAGTGTACAGAAAGGAAGAAAAGTGTAAGATGGCCAACAAAGGTGACAGAAGATGCTGTAGAAGATGCTAGAGAAAGGATGCAGCGAGGTCGCAATAAGTCGGTCAAGAAGTTAACTGTAGAAATTGGGGTTTCTTACGGAAGTGCTCACAAAATTCTCAGGAATAATTTAGGTTAGTAATATGCTGAATAAAGTAGACATTGCATAATATATATAACCGCCTGAAGACTTGAGTTTGTGAAAAAAATGGTTACTATTCTACTGTTTTTTGATAAAATACTGTAAAGTAATGACCAAACTGAAAATCGTAATACTATATTTCCCTGATACACTACTTTTCTCTCCTCATATAGCTAGTAAAATGATTTGTTTACATATTGCACTAGTAACATCAAACTCCTGCAATGGAAGGGGGTAACAGTGTTTCCGAGTATAGCCAGGTTAATGTTAAAAATGTTAGTAAAAATAAAGTGATGTCCCTGTATATTCAATCACTGGCTTTCCCAAAACACGCTATGAAATGTTTTATATAAAACACTCTATCTCGAAAAGGGAGCAAAACGAGCAAAATTCTACCAATATTTTTGTTTGAAATATCTCCTACAGTAATGCCTGAAGTTAACTACATTACTTACGGTTCACCCTGTATATTTAGGTGTTTGTGGGGGGTGGAAACTTAACGGTAATCCAAGCAATAGTTGACTGTGTCTTCAAACGGAAATTTAATCAATTTATGCGTGTTGATGATACGTCATGGGAAACCTTATCATGTGCCCGTCTAGTCTTGTTTAATCAACTGTCCGAAAACAGATCTGAACCTCATAAGTGACACCAATAAAGCAGTACTCGTGAGGAAACTAAGTCAGATAATGGGGTAGAGTGTTATAGATTGAAAATCTCATGTTAAAGATTTAGGATAAAATGTGGTGTAGGAATACAAAATTGATGAACGTATGAGTGGGTGGAAATATAGGCTATCTATGACGCGAATGAGGGCTTAGTTCAGTTGGGAAGTAAATGCATAGAATAACCCATCTCATTCTCTTTAGTGGACCATAACGTAGTTGGAAATGACTTTTCACTCTAAAACACGTCAAAATAAACACAAGGACATAAACGTTACAGTAAAAGTAAGAAGTTGGGTCATCATTAACTTGACGTTACCATAAGGCCATGAAATATATCCATAAACATATGACTCCAACCAATCACTGACGTTGTCACAAACGAAAAGCTTGGAGTTAGCAAACTTCTGCGTTCACGTTTTCGTTCACTTATAATAGACGAGTTTTTGCACCATCGTTTTACGATATACATTAACGCTATGTTGACTTCAGTAATGGCGGGTTTTAGTGACGTATGTTAACGTACGTAAAACTTCGAAAAGAATCATACGATATGCAAATCTAGTCTTTCAGGTGAAGCTCCCTGTAAAGCAGATTTGAATAATTTCAAGGGAAAAATTGTTCCGGGGCCGGGCGATATTTGCCGCTCCTTTTAGCATTTATCATGCCGTAGCTCCCACGATAGTCAATCAATCGCGCTGTATTCCTTTCAATTGATAGTTCAATGTCTAAGAAAGACATAGAAAAAAATTTGAAGTGAAAATCTGTCTTTAAAAGTAAGAAAAAAAGAACTAACTTCGATGTGATCTGTTCAGGATAGACACTTATCTTCAGAAGTTAAAAAGCGATAAACGTTTTTGTTTTCCACGTTAGATAGGGGTCAAAGCGAGAGAAAGTTGAGAAATAATGGAAATTGTTTTTAAAAGTGGCTACTACTCAAAATCTTTACTGGTTTCCAAGTTACGGCGAGTTAAACAAAGGAGTATTTTCGCTTCGCGGAGTACTCAAGAATGAACCTCTTTCTCTGTTGGGCTCTCAAAGAAATATAGTTTCCTGAGCCTTATTGTAGGCCTACTTCGGCCTTGAATAATTTACTCATCTTGAGCCGTTCTAAGTAGATGAATATCATCCAGACTGGTAAATTTCAAATGAGATGTCATGTTTTAACACCGAATTAGGCCTACGATAAACTTCGTTCACGCCCACGTAATTCGGCTAGAGATAGCAGGTTCCACTATTGAAATAACGTGACGTGAATGGTTCTGATTGGCTCTTTCATCAATGACGTCATCATAGCGTTAACGTCTATCGTACGGCGAGAGTGCGAAAACTTTCTAATGTTAACGTTTACGAAAATCGTGATCGTTTCATTAAATATAACTTGATGGCACGCTTTGGGTTCACGTCGCGTTTACATATCATTGTGGATGGGCCTTTTTGATGTTTTTCATTGTTTTAACTTTTGAAGTATTAACCTAATAAGCGCCGTAGGAAGGAAGGTAAGAAGGAAGGTTAGATGGCTAACTGCATCCGAAAGTGTGTAATTAAGCAATCTCGTGGAACGAAACTTGAAGGCATGTTCAGAATAAGTGTATCGATTTCAGTCCTAAGTGCTTTTAGAATCTTCACCCTTGATCAGATGACTAATTTATGTCCGAGCTGCTCTCTAATATGAGACTAAGTGAGTGACGGAGTAATGAAGGCTATATGCAAGTTGATTAATTCTCAGTTAAGGTTAGATAATTAGAAAAGCAAATCTAATTACTGAATTTGTTGTAGACGTCAATTATACCAGCAATACTAAAGATAATCTAATACAAATTTAACAAGTAATTAATATATCGTTAGTTCAGTAATTTATGTTGTAGGATAGAAATTTATTTCCTTAAACACATTGATTGATATATTGTAATATATTTACAGAATTGGAACAGTCATTCGAGGTTAGCTCTTTTCATTTTCATTCACAGAATAAATATGGGAAATGCCTGTTATTATTCGGTTGAGAAGCTTTTGTCAACCAGTCTGCTGTCAAAAACTCTGAAAGTTAGAATTTATAAAACAGTTATATTACCGGTTGTTCTTTATGGTTGTGAAACTTGGACTCTCGCTTTGAGAGAGGAACATAGGTTAAGGGTGTTTGAGAATAAAGTGCTTAGAAACATATTTGAGGCTAAGAGGGATGATGTTACATGAGAATGGAGAAAGTTACACAACACAGAACTGCACGCATTGTATTCTTCACCTGACATAATTAGGAACATTATACCTGGTAAGGTTTATCTTGTCTCAGTAGCAATAAAACCAAGTCCCATTAAATGAGGGTGGAGATTATAGGAGGGTTGTAAATTTTCAGGATTCCTTTCAAAACCTTGTTATTGTACAGGCTACCGGAACTTAGTTTCTTGAAAGACAAGCTCAGTGACGGAACTACACAGTACGAAGAGAGATATTTTGTAATTTTATTTTGTGCTACAGAATTTATCAACTAGTCCCTTGCGCCACTGGATGGATGGACGGCATCGCTCCACTCCCCCATCGCCATAACAATACAGACGAAGTAAGACATATCTCCTTTCTCTCTCTTTTCACAGTGAGACAAGATACATCACACAGACTTTAATTCCAGACGTTTGAGATGGGCAGGACATGTAGCACGTATGGGCGAATTCAGAAATGCGTATAGAGTGTTAGTTGGGAGGCCGGAGGGAAAAAGACCTTTAGGGAGGCCGAGACGTAGATGGGAAGATAATATTAAAATGGATTTGAGGGAGGTGGGATATGATGATAGAGAATGGATTAATTTGCTCAGGATAGGAACCAATGGCGGGCTTATGTGAGGGCGGCAATGAACCTCCGGGTTCATTAAAAGCCAGAAGTAAATAAGTTATTAAAAATTATGGTTCTCTATCCGTGCAGCCTCTTTTATTAGGTGTGATGAGATACGTTTCTTAAAATTGACCTACGCTGACTGGATTGCAATAGGCTACATGTTTGCTGTACCGAAATGATCACTATCCACTCGACGACTCGTTTAACAATTTATTTTTACTTTCGGGGGAAAATGTATCTCCCATTGCTTCACTGCTGTGTATTCGCCATTGCAAGAAGTATTAATAGAAAGCGTTGTAATGCTGTAAAAACTGATTTCGAGATTTCTATGGAAATACACATTTTTAGCTTTTCTGACAATAAGAAAGACGATCACGATGATAACGAGGCGATAGAGACAGTGCCGGCGACGATAGAAACAATAAGTTAGTGACAACAGTGACAACGTACCCCTGCGGAAGCCGAGTGGTCAGAAGCAGGCGGTCCAGGTTTGAGTTTTCATTGAAAAATCCTTAGTGACGGGAACAAGATCAAAGCTGCAGTTTTTATCGAGGGTTTCCCATTTCTACATATTAGGCATTTCCATTATTTCGTCAAGATCCCCATATCATTACCATTTCATAGTAATCTTCGACCGCTGGCTGACGAAGCGTAGGGGAAGCAGGTTCTGGCACGTGTGGGGTTGCCTCCTTGTAACCAAAATGTATAACAAACAAGGCGCCCAAATGGAGGAAAGGTCTGTTAGACCAGGCACTAAAAGTAATAATAATAGTGACAATAGCGATGATTGAAACAATAGCCAGGAATGAGACAATCGCCAGGATGTAAACGATAGCGAGGATGGTGACAGTAGAGAGGATGGAGACGGTAGCTAGGTTGGAGACATTAGTTAGGTTGGAGACGATAGCGAGGATGGAGACAGTAGCGGGGATGGAGACAGTAGCGGAGATAGAGACAGTACCGAGGATGGAGACGATAGCTAGGTTGGAGACATTAGTTAGGTTGGAGACGATAGCGAGGATGGAGACAGTAGCGGGGATGGAGACAGTAGCTCGGTTGGAGACGATAGCGAGGATGGAGACGATAGCGAGGATGGAGACAGTAGCGAGGATGGTGACGATAGCGAGGATGGTGACGATAGCGAGGATGGAGACAGTAGCTCGGTTGGAGACATTAGTTAGGTTGGAGACGATAGCGAGGATGGAGACAGTAGCGAGGATGGAGACGGTAGCTAGGTTGGAGACATTAGGGGACGATAGCCAGTCCTGGAGACAGTAGCGGGATGGAGACAGTAAATGGAGACAGTAGCTCGGTTGGAGACGATAATGGAGACGATAGTGAGGATGGAGAAGCTCGGACATTAGTTAGGTTGGAGACGATAGCGAGGATGGAGACAGTAGCGAGGATGGAGACAAATTGGAGACGATAGCGAGGATGGAGACAGTAGCTCGGTTGGAGACATTAGTTAGGTTGAGACGATAGCGAGGATGGAGACAGTAGCGGGGATGGAGACAGTAGCGGAGGTAGAGATAGTACCGAGGATGGAGACGATAGCTAGGTTGGAGACGATAGCGAGGATGGAGACAGTAGCGGGATGGAGACAGTAGCGGAGGTAGAGATAGTACCGAGATGGAGACGATAGCGAGGATGGAGACGATAGCGAGGATGGTACGATAGCGAGGATGGAGACAGTAGCTCGGTTGGAGACATTAGTTAGGTTGGAGACGATAGCGAGGATGGAGACAGTAGCGAGGATGGAGACGGTAGCTAGGTTGGAGACATTAGTTAGGTTGGAGACGATAGCAAGGATGGAGACAGTAGCGGGATGGAGACAGTGGGGGATGGAGACAGAGGGGATGGAGACAGTAGCGGGGATGGAGACAGTAGCTCGGTTGGAGACGATAGCGATGATGGAGACGATAGTGAGGATGGAGACAGTAGCTCGGTTGGAGACATTAGTTAGGTTGGAGACGATAGCGAGGATGGAGACAGAGCGGGATGGAGACAGTAGCGGAGGTAGAGATAGTACCGAGGATGGAGACGATAGCGAGGATGGAGACATAGCGAGGATGGTGACGATAGCGAGGATGGAGACAGTAGCTCGGTTGAGACATTAGTTAGGTTGGAGACGATAGCGAGATGGAGACAGTAGCGAGGATGGAGACGGTAGCTAGGTTGGAGACATTAGTTAGGTTGGAGACGATAGCGGGATGGAGACAGTAGCGGGATGGAGACAGTAGCGGGATGGAGACAGTAGCGGGGATGGAGACAGTAGCGGGGATGGAGACAGTAGCTCGTTTGGAGACGATAGCGATGATGGAGACGATAGTGAGGGATGGCTCGGTTGGAGACATTAGTTAGGTTGGAGACGATAGCGAGGATGGAGACAGTAGCGAGGATGGAGACGGTAGCTAGGTTGAGACATTAGTTAGGTTGGAGACGATAGCAAGAATGGAGACAGAGATGGAGACAGTAGCGGGATGGAGACAGTAGCGGGGATGGAGACAGTAGCGGGGATGGAGACAGTAGCTCGGTTGGAGACGATAGCGATGATGGAGACGATAGGGAGACAGTAGCTCGGTTGGAGACATTAGTTAGGTTGAGACGATAGCGAGGATGGAGACAGTAGCGAGATGGAGACGGTAGCTAGGTTGGAGACGATAGCGAGGATGGAGACAGTAGCTCATTGGAGACATTAGTTAGGTTGGAGACGATAGCGAGGATGGAGACAGTAGCGGGGATGGAGACAGAGCGAGGATGGAGACAGTAGCTCGGTTGGAGACATTAGTTAGGTTGAGACGATAGCGAGGATGGAGACAGTAGCGGGATGGAGACAGTAGCGGAGGTAGAGATAGTACCGAGGATGGAGACGATAGCTAGGTTGGAGACGATAGCGAGGATGGAGACAGTAGCGGAGGTAGAGACAGGAGATGGAGACAGTAGCTCGGTTGGAGACGATAGCGATGATGGAGACGATTGAGGATGGAGACAGTAGCTCGGTTGGAGACATTAGTTAGGTTGGAGACGATAGCGAGGATGGACAGACAGTAGACAGTAGCGGGGATGGAGACAGTAGCTCAGTTGGAGACGATAGCGATGATGGAGACGATAGTGAGGATGGAGACAGTAGCTCGGTTGGAGACATTAGTTAGGTTGGAGACGATAGCGAGGATGGAGACAGACGAGGTAGAGACAGTAGCGGGGATGGAGACAGTAGCTCGGTTGGAGACGATAGCGATGGATGGAGACAGTAGCTCGGTTGGAGACATTAGTTAGGTTGGAGACGATAGCGAGGATGGAGACAGTAGCGGGGATGGAGACAGTAGCGGGGATGGAGACAGTAGCTCGGTTGGAGACGATAGCGAGGATGGAGACGATAGCGAGGATGGAGACAGTAGCGGATGGAGACAGTAGCGGAGGTAGAGATAGTACCGAGATGGAGACGATAGCTAGGTTGGAGACGATAGCGAGGATGGAGACAGTAGAGAGAGACAGTAGCGGGATGGAGACAGTAGCGGAGGTATAGATAGTACCGAGGATGGAGACGATAGCTAGGTTGGAGACGATAGCGAGGATGGAGACAGTAGCGGGGATGGAGACAGTAGCGGAGATACAGTACCGAGGATGGAGACGGTAACTAGGTTGGAGACGATAGCGAGGATGGAGACAGTAGCTCGGTTGGAGACATTAGTTAGGTTGGAGACGATAGCGAGGATGGAGACAGTAGCGAGGATGGAGACAGTAGCGAGGATGGAGACGGTAGCGAGGATGGAGACAGTAGCGAGGATGGAGACGGTAGCTAGGTTGGAGACATTAGTTAGGTTGGAGACGATAGCGAGGATGGAGACAGTAGCGGGGATGGAGACAGTAGCGGAGATAGAGACAGTACCGAGGATGGAGACGATAGCTAGGTTGGAGACGATAGCGAGGATGGAGACAGTAGCGGGGATGGAGACAGTAGCGGAGATACAGTACCGAGGATGGAGACGGTAACTAGTTGGAGACGATAGCGAGAATGGAGACAGTAGCTCGGTTGGAGACATTAGTTAGGTTGGAGACGATAGCGAGATGGAGACAGTAGCGAGGATGGAGACAGTAGCGAGGATGGAGACGGTAGCGAGGATGGAGACAGTAGCGAGGATGGAGACGGTAGCTAGGTTGGAGACATTAGTTAGGTTGGAGACGATAGCGAGGATGGAGACAGTAGCGGGGATGGAGATAGTAGCGAGGATGGAGACGATAGCGAGGATGGAGACAGTAGCGGATGGAGACAGTAGCTAGGATGGAGACATTAGTTAGGTTGGAGACGATAGCGAGGATGGAGACAGTAGCGAGGATGGAGACAGTAGGGAGGATGGAGACGGTAGCGAGGATGGAGACAGTAGCGAGGATGGAGACGGTAGCTAGGTTGGAGACATTAGTTAGGTTGGAGACGATAGCGAGGATGGAGACAGTAGCGGGGATGGAGACAGTAGCGGAGATAGAGACAGTAAGGATGGAGACGATAGCTAGGTTGGAGACATGGAAGATGGAGACAATTGGAGACATTAGCGAAGATGGAGACAGATAGGTTGAGACATTAGTTAGGTTGGAGACGATAGCGAGAATGGAGACAGTAGCGAGAATGGAGGCAGTAGCCAGGATGGAAACAGTAATGAGGATGAAAACAATAGTGAGGATGGAGACTAGTCAGGATGGAGGCAGTAACCAGGATGGAGACAGTAACGAGGACAATAGCCAAATGGAGACAATATCGAAAATGAGAAGTAGCCAGGATAGAAATAATAATGGGGATGGAGATAGCAACGAGGATGGAGATAGTAGCCAGGATGGAGATAACAGCCGGAATTGACACAGTAGCCAGGATGGAGACATCAGCAACTATGGAGGCAGTAGCCAGGAGGGAGACGGTAGTGACGATGGAGATAGTGTCGATGATAATGAAGACAATATGGCAGCAATGGTGTCGACGGGTATGAAGTTATATTCACGACTCATTCTTGTTGCTGGTAAATGTAAACATCATCTAACCATCAAAGATACACGAGGTTTGATCGAGCACATTGTGACAGTGACAGCGAAAACAGTTCAGTACAGCGGCTTGTTCCTGTCGATGTGCGAGTACAGTTATTGTGTTGTGTCACTTCCCTACCCCACTCTCCCCAGATACCTCAGATTAATTTGTTTGCGGATATATATTGCTGGTATTCAGCCCAAACTCCGATAATATTGAGAATAGGTAGTGGTCATTGGGATTGCGGCTTCTATTGGAATGATTTCAATTTCAGTAAAGCAATACTCGACTCAGATGGAATGTGTGTGACACATTAGCTGCATGGACGCAAGAATTTGAGTTGGGAAAGTGTGGCGTTTGAATAATTTCGTCATTAGGTATTCACAAACTTATAAACAACGTAAGAGGAAATGTAAAAATTCTTGCATAAATTTTTGCGTCAGGTATTTTGGTCCCTATATATTTATATGTTATTTTAATGTACCGAAATACATATGATATTTCCATGCAGATATTCTGCGTCATCATACGATGAAAGAGTAATGGAACGGAGAAAATTCTCTCCGGCGCCGGGATTTGAACCCGGATTTTCAGCTCTACGTGCTGATGCTTTATCCACTAAGCCACACCTGATACAACCCCGGCGTCGGACAGAATCGTCTCAGATTAAGCTCCAACTCTTGGGTTCCCTCTAGTGGCCGCCCTCTGCACTACGTCATAGATGTCTGAACGTAGGACCGAAGTCCACACATGTGCTGAGGTGCACTCGTTATGAGTGACTAGTTGGCCGGGATCCGACGGAATAAGCGCCGTCTTAAATCACGGAGTGATTTACGCATATCATATATGTTATTTTAATGTACCGAAGTACATATGATATTTCCATGCAGATATTCTGCGTCATCACACGATGAAAGAGTAATGGAACGGAGAAAAATTCTATCCGGTGTGGCTTAGTGGATAAAGCATCAGCACGTAGAGCTGAAAACCCGGGTTCAAATCCCGGCGCCGGAGAGAATTTTTCTCCGTTCCATTACTCTTTCATCCCTATATATTTAGTTTTTATCTTACCTCAAGAGGAATAATGCATCGAGATTCTGAATTACTTTCAAGTCTTCGACTTTGCACATAGTGAAGTTGGGAGGTGTCTATTTTACACCAAGATGATTATGATTAGTGGGAAAATACTGTAAATTTGTAATCTTCCTGCTTATAATGCAGATTCATGTTTGTTTTTCTCGTGGTTCTTCAAAGCTTTAAGATAATTAGGCAGTGCATTGAAGACTGTAATTGTTTGTTATTAAAATATACAGTATCTTCTAAAGATTAGAAATGATGACAAAACAGTGATTTATACATTTAAACAACCATGCTGAGGTATACACCACTTCTTCCGTAAAGATAATTTAAACGGGACATTGTAATTCGTGACGAAAAGTTTAAATTATTCACCGAAAACTTTCAGACTTCTCCTCGCCTCTCCCTACGCCTGAAAATACTGTATAAATCAGGAAAAGTACACAGAAGAACATGTTAATTACCAACTTGGGAACCAAGATCACAATATAGACCAGGTATGCTCATTCTCTTACTCCCGATTACGTTCTGTGATCACAACCTTCGAATGTAGAGCGTGCTGTTTCTCGTTCGAAGCTCGACGGATGGCTGCAGAACAGTGCGGGACAATGACATAGTCAAAACCTTCTGTAAGCAAACGATCATTCCGTACAGTGTGGGAGGAAGACTATTTTTGTTGTACGTTCGGTGAAAACGGAAAGTGATTACTAAAGATGAGGGGTTTGTGCGCGGCACGAAAAACACGTTGACTCGACAGGGAGCATAGGTGGACAGACAGGTGAACAACTACGACCAGTGCAACCAAAAGAAATGCAACTACACGCTATCCATGTGCCTACCTGCCGTCTTATCATAACAACACAGAATGAACACAGACCTTCATAGTCCAATGCACTGCAGTGGTGAACGGACGTAGTGAGCAGTAGTTACCTACAATGACAAAAACTAAGCAAACAATTGTATGTACAGTATGTGAGTATGAAATTAAAATATTGTGTAGGAAGTATTACGTACAAAGACGTTGTAACAGCAGAAAATATAAAGACAATATTTCACGCGCTTTAAAGGTGGTGATTCCCTCAACATCAAAATTAGTATGAAACGCAAAATCAGAATTTGCTAAGGATATATGTGCGATGATGATTAAAACACACATTCCGTTCGAGGATTTTTCGAAAAATATACCAAGCAGCGCGTTCCGAATCAGACAACTCTCCGTAAAGACTATGTATCTAATTGCATAGCAATAATAAAAGAAGTGTCAGAAAAAATCAAGGAAGGACCTCCAGAACCTTGCACACAGAGAATAAAGAATAAATAACAGAAAAATAAGAGCTATTTAACAATTTGTAACATGCTGAATAATGCAAAATCATCAGACGATAGGATAGTATACTTGACATATGCACCGTTAACGTCCTGTGACACTGAAAGAAGCTTTTCGCAGTTCAAAACCTGTGTGAGTGATCGACGACGACGTTTGACATTCGATAATTTAAGAATGTTAGTAGTGGAGTGCAATTCGGCTTGTAATGGCTCTGAAGCTATGAATGAATCATAAAGGCAAGTTTCTTCTTCTAACTATACTAATGTTTCAACATATTCCTCATATTTGTATATTGTGATCTTCTAGACCTTAACGGAGTGTTGCATTTGTCATTTTTAGGCTGTACTCTTTGCATGGTTTGTTTACGTCGGAAGTCAACACAGGCACTGGGCATACAGCTGTATAACGTCTATGTACAGGCAACCTGACGACAAACCGCACAAATCCCTCATCTTTAGTGATTACTATGTTGTAAGGTACTGTAAAGAATAGTACTGAGCAACATAAAACTACATTATAGGCTCTGCAACCCAGAACATGCCGAAGTGACAGAGAAGCTGTTTTCTGTAATATAGCCTATTTTCATATACCAACGTTATTATTATTATTATTATTATTATTATTATTATTATTATTATTATTATTATTATTACTTATTATTATTATTATTATTACTATTATTATTGTTATGGTGATTTTATTCCATCAGAAATAGATATTTTGATAAAATAATTTTTCAGGGGTGCAACGTGCACTACAGCTTCAAGAATTGAAAGCACTTCATGAAAGGCCAAACATTGAAGAGAGTCGAACATTTCAGAGTCTATGTTTGGAGCAAGTTAGCCTATGTAGTATGTTGGGAATTAGCTAAGTCACTAAAACCCTTCACGGACTTGTAAAGAGATGTATGGTGCCTGAGCAAAATATAGTTAATTATGACTCTGTATTGCAACAGTTCAAATGTGAATTCACAGAACATAGATTTAATGATTTTAGACGTATGGAGAGTGATATTAGTATTTTTGGTGATCTTTTCATAAATTTAGTACAATCCGTGAGAGTGCAGTTCCAGGACGAGTTAATTGATTTACTAAGTAACGTAGAATTCAGAACTAAATGCAGAGAATATGACTTGACAAACATAGAATTATTTAAAAACTGAACAAAACTAAATATTACAAGATGAGCTTATTCGCTGCCACTATATCAGCTACCTTCGCCTCGACATATGTGTGCGAACAATATTTTCGAGAATGAAGGTTACTAAATCCAAACATAGGTCCCGAGTAACAGATGAGCATCTTTAGCGCATTGCTGTAAATTAGTTGGAAATAGATTCCCGATTACTTGCAGAAAAGAATGCAGATGTTGAATAGACCGCAAAGTAGGCTATATGGTGGAATATGAAAATGATATTATCTATGATATTATTCTATCGTAACTATATTAAATATAATAAATAATGTAATACCTGAATATTGCAGTGTATACTCTTTCCTTTTTCAAATTCAGTTTTTTATCCGTATTTGTAAGAGTATGAGAGCGATGCCACAGGCGGTGCTGCAATGTAGTTGCGGAGCCCAGTCCGTACACAGTGTGTGTTATGCAGTGCAGCATCATCCGTGTAATCGGGGCTTTTACAATTTTGAGCATACCTGATATAGACGGACACCTCTTCGCTAGTTTGAAATAGTACGATATTTTTATTGATCTGTAGCCCAGTAAGTTATTACTTAAAATAGTCAGGTGTTCTAAATTAAAACCCATTCCTTAGGTTTCAGGATCCGGGTGTTGATGTAAGAAGGGCGAAGGAGAGCCTGCCAAGAGTTGTTATTTAAACAACTCATTATACTTTCGCGGTTTTGTAATAGATGCTATGTATCAATCAATATGCAAATCGAAGTCTCTAACGTGATTACCGTCCATTGATTTAAGGGGCAGCACACACGGTATTAGCCGCTAATTCTGCAGTGTGTTGTAATCACTACCCACTCTGCCTGGTTCTCTCATTAACCTTACATTTCCTGTGCTGTCAGGGAATTAGGCTTACAGTCTTAGAGCAGAAGCAATAGCATTATCACACATTAACCGGGTGCTCCTCCCTGGAACTTGCATCCATAATGCACAATAGTAATGGTGTGTTGATCCGCGCAAGTTAAGATTATTCTCAATCTCATTAGGGATCTAGACAGCCCGTTCATGTAGGTAAACTCCGAAGGAGATGAGGCGGTGCCAAAACGGGATCTATGGAGGCGTATGACGATAAATACCTCTAGCCTTATAAGTGCTTCGGTATTATAGAATCAGCACTCAAATTAGTACTGGTTTCTGAGGTAGCTTTTAACGACAGCTCGCGTTGTTCTCAATTAATTTTTGCAAGGAAAAGGATAAAATGGCACTTCATGTAGGAGTATAGCGTGATGGTTCGTAGTAAGTCCATTACAGAGATTAAATCATATCAAGTGCCCACCCTGATCCTAGAGACTTTCATTGGATAAGGTCGTCGTCGATGGCTGAATTGCTTCCACGCCCTTCAAATCCGGACCGAGAGTGAAAAACCCATAGCATGTTTCCTTCCTTTAGGGAAGTAAGACTGAGGTCCGACCTCAATATTTTTGTTCATGACATCTGTCCACATCTTCAAACACCTAATCTCTAACAGCATTTGTTTCCCACTGTCCTTTATATACAGTGTGATTCACGAGGAGTTACCGCCACTTGAGAAATTATTTCCGAAGATATTTTGAGAAAAAAGTCATATAAACAAGGTTCCTATTCTCAATATTTTCATAGTTATACTAATTTTTAAATTAGTCACTCATAATGAGTGCACCTCTGCACATAGTGTGTTGGACATTGTGCCACTGTCACACATCTGTGACACAGTGCATGAGGGTTCGCCACTAAAGGAAAACTAAGAGGTAGAACTTAAACTGAGAGGATTCAGCCCGGCATCGGAACTGGAATCCGTTGTGGCTTAGTGGATCTATCTATCTATCTATCTATCTATCTATCTATCTATCTATCTATCTATCTATCTATCTATCTATCTATCTATCTATCTATCTATCTATCTATCTATCTATCTATCTATCTATCTATCTATCTATCTATCTATCTATCTATCTATCTATCTATCTATCTATCTATCTGTCTATCTATCTATCTATCTATCTATCTATCTGTCTGTCTATCTATCTATCTATCTATCTATCTATCTATCTATCTATCTATCTATCTATCTATCTATCTATCTATCTATCTATCTATCTATCTATCTATCTATCTATCTATCTATCTATCTATCTATCTATCTATCTATCTATCTATATCTATCTATCTATCTATCTATCTATCTATCTATCTATCTATCTCTATCTATCTATCTATCTATCTATCTATCTATCTATCTATCTATCTATCTATCTATCTATCTATCTATCTATCTATCTATCTATCTATCTATCTATCTATCTATCTATCTATCTATCTATCTATCTATCTATCTATCTATCTATCTATCTATCTATCTATCTATCTATCTATCTATCTATCTATCTATCTATCTATCTATCTATCTATCTATCTATCTATCTATCTATCTATCTATCTATCTATCTATCTCTGTCCATCTATCTATCTATCTATCTGTCCATCTACCTGTCTATCTATCTATCTATCTATCTATCTATCTATCTATCTATCTATCTATCTATCTATCTATCTATCTATCTATCTATCTATCTATCTATCTATCTATCTATCTATCTATCTATCTATCTATCTATCTATCTATCTATCTATCTATCTATCTATCTATCTATCTATCTATCTATCTATCTATTTATTGTAAATGTGCATCCATAGATAGTTTCTAATCACTAGGATCGCTACTATCGCCTCATTACAGACAATGCGAAATAGTACCTGCACAGTCTATTGTTCCTAGTACCCTCATAAACTCAAGCTTCGTGACTGTATATTAGAATATGATAATAGCAAATATAAAAATAACAGAAATACAGGTTAATAATAATAGTAATAATAATAATAATAATAATAATAACAAAAAAAAAACAAATTCAGTCACATGTAGTTCTAGGAAACAAACAATTACAGTAATGTTAATCGAAGTAATAATTGTTAAAATAATAAAGGAAATTTATATATCAAGAATAAAAGTCATATATTAGAAAATATAATTATATAGTTAATGAGACTTTTTCTAATATAATATGTTAACCCCAATGAAGACTTATTCTAGTATTCATTTATTCATAGTGCTCTGCCCATGGGCAGGTCTTTCACTGCAAACCCAGCTTTCTACAGTCTTTCCTATTTTCTGCCTTCCTCTTCGTTCCTCATATGATCCATATATCTTAATGTCGTCTATCATCTGATATCTTCTTCTATCCCGAACTCTTCTCCCGTTCACCATTCCTTCCAGTGTATCGTTCAGTAGGTAGTTTCCTTTTCCCCTTCCTATCCCAATTCTGCATAAGAATGAATGAATGAATGAATGAATAAAGCCACTGTGTTCCATGAAGGGCTAGGGCCTCCTACAGGAGGGGAAGCTCGGTTGGTGTAGCTCACATGATGAGCTATTTCACGTGAACAATATTCACATTCACATTCACTATGTGAGATACACTAGAGTTTGTCAAATTTTAGATCTATATGAGTTTGTTCACTATCTGTCTCCACTCGTTCCTGTTGCGGGCGATGGTTGACCAGTTCCCTCCCAGCTGCTGCTTGAATGTATCTGTCCATCTTCTTCTTGGCCTGCCTTGTGTTCTCCTTCCTATGTACGGGTCCCACATGGTGGTTTCTCGCGCCCATCTGCCTTGTTGCTGCCTTGCTACATGACCACCCCACTTCCACTTGTTATGAGGGCTTTTTCTGTGATTTTCTCAGAAGCTGTAATTTTCTGCTGTGCCGTGTTGGAGACCTTGTCTTTCAGTGAAACGCCAACTATCTTCCTCTCCATTTTCCTTTGACATATTTCGATGTTCATCTTTTGCCTCTCTGTGGAGGCCCAGGTTTGGCAACCGTATGTTAGCACCGGGAATACACAGGAGTTAAGAGCCTCTAGTCTGAGTCTGCGGTTTACGGACCTGTCAAGGGGTATAAACTTTAGCGCCCAAAAGGCTTTCCAGGATTGTGTTATTCTCCTTTGTATTTCTTTCTCCATCCCTGCATAAGTCTCATGTAAAATTATACACTGCTTGTTAGTGAGACCGTTATACAGAAGAAATGTTGATATCATTTAAAGCAGCCGTGGAGAAAACGTGATCGTGCGCCGAGCCACTGTGTAACCTGCAACGTGCATAGCACCTGTGGAGGGAGGCGGACACCCGAAGGCGAAGTGAAGCAACTGTGTGACTTATTAACGGATTTCATTTTCCTTGCGTCAAGCACTTAAATATAAATTTATACAGTATAAGGTTACAAACTAATGTTTAGTTCTGTAACGAAGAAAGAAATGAACAAGAAAACATAAGACACATTATCACAACCTAAAATTAACTGTCTTCAGAATGTCTCTGCGACAGAGTTTCAAAATCAGGAATTATGTCACTTACTACAAGTCGTAGTTGACCACGAAGGTATTTGTCTGTCAGTCGTGATGTAAACTTGGTTTTTACTATTGTCATTGTTGAAAATAATTTTTCACAAACGTAAATTGTAGCGAACGTGGCTTCAACAGAGCAAGCAAAAGAACGAAGCTTCCGATATTTATATTTTGGCAAAGATTTGAAAAGTTCAAATTTGTCAAGTCCTTACATCTAGCTTTCATTTCACATCACATTGTATATCTGTGAGTTTAAATTGAAGATCTAACCGCATTATTCGTACATCTGCTGAAAAAGGATCGACGTACAGAGATAATAATAATAATAATAATAATAATAGTATCACTCAACCTTTTAATGTTTCATCAGTAACATGTAGTGTAATGCCGTTTTATGTTATACAGCCGTTTCCCTCGTAATACTTGTGAATAAATCATATATTTAATATTCTCATCATATTGACACTAAAAATGCGTCCTCCCATCCTACTTGAAACTTTCGTTTTTGTAGAGGTACATGTTTTCGAGAGAGACATTGCTACGATACGTCACTCGCAGGTCAGAGACAAATACAAATGGAACGGAATTTGACTCCAGTGAGTGAGAGGGTGAGGGTTGGGGAAGGTAGGAAGCAAGAGAAATGCATAGTTATCATTGCGAGCCACAATGTGCTCGCGAGACACATTTTCTCCAAGGCTGATTTAAAGAGGTGTGAAGTCTGCATTACCTATCAGTGAATTGATCTTTCCTTCCACGAGACATTACATATACGTACTGTAGTTTCTAAATAATGTTGTGTATTCCGTATTTTATTATATCTAGAGAGCCTCATTGTTTAATATGGACTTCTAGTGGATTGTTCCTAAGAAGAATATTTCAACATTAGTTCATTAAATCTTCACAGTCAATATTGACCAACAACACATAACTATGCAGACTTTCTGAGTACACAATGCCATCGTCATTTGATGGCTTTGTGTCTTTTACTTTTTGTGTTTAGAAATGCCGTGGCCTTTCCACTCTCCAGCCCGTCCTTTGAGAGGAGGAATAAATTTGGGCAGTGGCTAGCAACACAAGGGAAGATGACTTGATGATATGTTGGAACAAGCACTTTCACTACTGGGTGATAAATATTACTTGCTTATAACCTATAATTATTAACACATTCTTATTTTAAATTTGCTGCGCCTTTCTTCCCCTTTTTTATTTTATTTTTTTTTTAATTCGTAGCAGTATGTGGTATGGCAATGAGTAATGAGGACTCCAACAAATGTAGCCACTTGCACTATCTATTAACACGGTCCCCCCATTCCTTTATACATGCTGACAAACTATAATACTCTGGAAAAGTATACGAGTCGTAAGCCGTGCGTAGGTTTGTGACGTATGAGGAGTCGCGGCAACACGTCACCGTATGTTTATCAATACAGTGTAAGTGCTAATTTAACTGTTAGCTGAGGTTGTGGATTTAATCTGGGTGGTATTTCATTGTATGATTTAGATTTGGATTCAAATGAGAGGTGCTGCCCGAGTCTTACGGAGAAAAGGGATGGCAACGATACACATAGTGATAATTTTACCATGGGAAATAGCCCCTCCGAAACGGGGCCACAGGCCAATTCGCTTTGTAAAAAATGTAGTAGGCTCTGGCACCTGTGCCATATATATATTGCGGCATTTGCATATTTGTTAACGCTGTAATAGGATATAGGAGGATGTGTGTAGTTGATCACGAGCGATGTGTTGCTATGCATATTGTTACACAAGCGCGAGACTCGTGGGGAATTTGCAATACCAGTCCAAGAGCAAAACACACTCTGTGTTTTAATAGACTTATATAGCCTACTTCTGTTTGTACTCAGTGAGAAAGATTTTTCACCTTTACCTTAAATGTGTATTATCGGCTTGATGCTTGTAATATTGTTCCCAGACGCTGTGTCCACGGATATTTCGTTCATTGTTTCATACATCTCTTTAATATTCTGTCCACAATATTTTTTCATCTTCTGGTGTTTTATGTCCACTACTACAGGCACATCATTTTATTTTTACTAACATTTTTAATATTAACTTGGCTATACCTCTGGATCAACGCCGTTTGCTACCCCCTTCCACGACTGGATTTCGATAATACTCGCGTAATATATAAACAAATCACTTTACTAGGTATAGGAGGGAAGAAAAGTATTTCATCCGTTTACATAAACTAGAAAATATCGCGCTTTTATGTTTAATCATTTTCATTAGGTTCTTGTTTAATAAAAATACAGTACAGTATTAACAATGAGTGTTTTTACTCACGAACTGAGCTATCCATGAGGACGTATTCATTATGCAGTGTATATTATACTGTCTACAGCACATTAGCATACAATATAGAGAGAGAAGTTAAATTGAAAAATAATCGTAATATGGATATTTAAACACATTTTTTTTAATGGTGGCCGTTTATTTCGATACAGGCCTCATTTCTAATATGCATATTATCGCACTATAGACTACTGTACCCAATCCCAATTACCAGTTTCGTCCTTCGTACGAGTAACTCATGTTGAAATAATTCTATACCTACTCTATAAAAAAGTACCTTACGTAATGTAAATTCAATCTTCACTTCTGCCCGATCCGAAAAGATAAAATTACTCAGACATACTATCTATTGTCCGTCCAAGTGGTTATGTCGTAGGGTCGTAGAAAGGGAGAAAATCACGTGGCATTTAATTACTTAACGAGGCCCTTTTATTTAAGTTATTTTAAACAGTTGTATAATATTACGTAGACGTCTAATTCTTAACAGAAATTAATGTTCTTAGAAAAGAGCTAAGACAGTCCAGCCACTAGCTGACGAATAAAAGCTGGTGGGAGAAACCGGGATACGACGTAAGCAAATGGATGACAGTACCTGTGGGAAAATGATTCAATATTGAAAAAATATTGAAAATATTTTTGGAACATACTGTTTACCATAACCGTAAGGCTACTATGACTGTATATGCGGTCTTGGATCTGTGTGGAGGACGGTTGAACTTCATTAGTAGAAGGGGCGGGAGTGAAGTACATTCAAAAACTCAGGTACAATAAAAATTGAAGTAAAAATAAAATGATGTCCCTGTATTTCGTCCACAGTTTAAATGTCCATTGTGCTATTTTGTCCTCTGAAAATTTGGTCCACATTTTATTATGTCCTACATTTATCTTTGTCCTCTTCATTAAGTTGTTCATTTTATTGTTTCGTTCAGTACACTGCGTCCATTATTCTTGATTGTCCATTTGCATAAATGGTTTAAAACTAATACATTATAACTACTATACCACTATCACTAAAATAATAATAATAATAATAATAATAATAATAATAATAATAATAATAATAATAATAATAATAATAATAAATAACAATCAATCTAATAATACGTATTTACTCACTATAAAAATGTACAATATAATGATGAAGTGAAATGTTGTTATGAAATTCCAAATTAGACTATTCCAAACGGGCATCGCATCTCAGGAGCAAAAATGGCATTTTTAAGGAAAAGAGGTAAATGAATATATTCAGTATGAGTTAATAACTGAAACTATTATGATAGAAATTATACCTAATAAATACAAAGCTAACTGGATCGAACATGTGCAGAGAATGAACAGGGACAAAATTCCACAATTAATTCTCAAATACATCATAGGGCAGAAGAAATGAAGAACGTCCTCTGAAGAGATTTCTAGAACTAGCCATACGACTCAATTCCATGGCAGTTTGATGATGATGATGATGATGATGATGATTATTATTATTATTATTATTATTATTATTATTATTATTATTATTATTATTATGGCGGTATCGAATATCGGACCTTAAACCTACAGATGACTTTACAAGTCACTGTAACCAAAATTAGAATCATTCAAGTATTAGCCTTGAACCCGCTTCGCAGTCGTTTTTGAGAAAATATTTAACTTAAATTAGACAGTTGAACAAGTAGTGGAACTGTCTGTTTATATAGCGAACATGGTGCGAAGACAATGTTTCGGATTCGTGAAAGCGTCAAGTGTTCGTCCCATCCGGTTTCTTTCATGATGCCTTTTAATACTGACAAAATGCCTTCTGTTGGAGATGTTACTGTCATGATGCAACATAAGTTGACTGATGGGACTGTCATCTTTAGCTTAATGACCGTCGTTCTGATTTATTTTACTCCCGTAAAAGGTTTGCTCCGCGTAGACCGTTGAGATCTTTATCGTCGCCAGGTCTGGTTCAGTTAACCTACTGAAAGAGGTATCTTCCCAGGAAACATGACGTAACAGAGTACAACTGACTTGTCTATCGGTTTGTGATAGAAGTCTTCAACCTTACACTCTGAGCAGATTTCCGTCATTTACAATAGATTTACCCATAGTAGAGAGTAAGGCCACGCCTCTATACGAGTCTGGAGATCCAATCGAACCCTTATTTTTATAGATTGGATAAAAATTCGACAGTTGAGGGTGGAACTGGCCAAGGGGGAGGGTGCCGAGGAAATAAGGGAAAGAGTTATTTATTAGTGTTGCAATGAGTAGTATTAACACTGGGCGAATGAAGTACTTAGGGGATAATGCTCTTTTTGTATTCGTGTTTTTTCTATTTATTTTCTATTGCTTGTGTATGTTTTTTATGTATTACCTTTATATTTATTCTTTGGATTATTTGTTGCAGTTTCAATAAGGAATTGAATTGAATTGAATTGTTTATGTTCGATCATGCCGAAATGTAGTAATTATACACCTAGTAGCAGTCCTTTAATGCATGTCATTAAAGTACACCTATTCATTAAAGTTCAGGTTTTCGATTATTCTCGGATATGCAATCGAAAGACAAATATCGAAACGTCACGGAGGCTGGAAATCCAATACTGTCGCAGAAGGTTATGTTCTGTTACTATAATAATTAGCGTTAATTGTAAATAATATTCAAATAAATTCAATTTGTCATCTCGTTTTTCAATTCTAAATCAATTTCCAGGTTATACATTTTCTCCATTACATCAAGGTCAGTGACATTATTGTTCCTCGGAAAAAATCAATACTTTCGCGTGTGCGCACATCTCACAATTCACGAGCTATGAACAAGGCCACTTCCGATCTTCTGTCAGATACAAATAAAATAAATACTTCTGAATAATTTCAAGTTATAAATATGGTCGAGCATAAAAAGTCGTATGAAACTTGCCTATAATGGTAATTAAGACGCTCGTATGAAAATTATGAAACTCTCTTGCGCTCGTTTCATAAACAAACATACTTGCGTGTATGATTTGAGGCTTTCTCGGCGTTGGTTCGCTAATATGTTTTCGCGGGATATCAGCCGAGTTAAGATTTTGGAATGCTCCAAGCTTTCGACTGCTATCTCTGCAGCCATCTTCAGGGAAGTGATGTCCGAACAGAAAGTCGAAAGGTTATATAGATGTGGCTGTCTCAGGTGAAACGGGATTGGTTGGCGGATCGGCCAATCCGGGGCCGAGAATTGTCATCGCTCGTAAGCTCCGCCCCTCCCGGGATTACTGCGTGAAGTTTGGCGGGCGGCGAGCCCTGTTCCGCCGGTTGGAATCGGTTGCCGTCCTCGGTCCGTGATCTTCATGACCTTGATTGTAAGAGGGCCTGAGTTGGTCTAAGGCCGGTGTCCATGCCTGACTGAGCTGGAGTCCACTCTTATATGTTTTCGCGGGATATCAGCCGAGTTAAGATTTTGGAATGCTCCAAGCTTTCGACTGCTATCTCTGCAGCCATCTTCAGGGAAGTGATGTCCGAACAGAAAGTCGAAAGGTTATATAGATGTGGCTGTCTCAGGTGAAACGGGATTGGTTGGCGGATCGGCCAATCCGGGGCCGAGAATTGTCATCGCTCGTAAGCTCCGCCCTCCCGGGATTACTGCGTGAAGTTTGGCGGGCGGCGAGCCCTGTTCCGCCGGTTGGAATCGGTTGCCGTCCTCGGTCCGTGATCTTCATGACCTTGATTGTAAGAGGGCCTGAGTTGGTCTAAGGCCGGTGTCCATGCCTGACTGAGCTGGAGTCCACTTTTATATGTTTTCGCGGGATATCAGCCGAGTTAAGATTTTGAATGCTCCAAGCTTTCGACTGCTATCTCTGCAGCCATCTTCAGGGAAGTGATGTCCGAACAGAAAGTCGAAAGGTTATATAGATGTGGCTGTCTCAGGTGAAACGGGATTGGTTGGCGGATCGGCCAATCCGGGGCCGAGAATTGTCATCGCTCGTAAGCTCCGCCCTCCCGGGATTACTGCGTGAAGTTTGGCGGGCGGCGAGCCCTGTTCCGCCGGTTGGAATCGGTTGCCGTCCTCGGTCCGTGATCTTCATGACCTTGATTGTAAGAGGGCCTGAGTTGGTCTAAGGCCGGTGTCCATGCCTGACTGAGCTGGAGTCCACCATGTTTTCGCGGGATATCAGCCGAGTTAAGATTTTGGAATGCTCCAAGCTTTCGACTGCTATCTCTGCAGCCATCTTCAGGGAAGTGATGTCCGAACAGAAAGTCGAAAGGTTATATAGATGTGGCTGTCTCAGGTGAAACGGGATTGGTTGGCGGATCGGCCAATCCGGGGCCGAGAATTGTCATCGCTCGTAAGCTCCGCCCCTCCCGGGATTACTGCGTGAAGTTTGGCGGGCGGCGAGCCCTGTTCCGCCGGTTGGAATCGGTTGCCGTCCTCGGTCCGTGATCTTCATGACCTTGATTGTAAGAGGGCCTGAGTTGGTCTAAGGCCGGTGTCCATGCCTGACTGAGCTGGAGTCCACTTTATGTTTTCGCGGGATATCAGCCGAGTTAAGATTTTGGAATGCTCCAAGCTTTCGACTGCTATCTCTGCAGCCATCTTCAGGGAAGTGATGTCCGAACAGAAAGTCGAAAGGTTATATAGATGTGGCTGTCTCAGGTGAAACGGGATTGGTTGGCGGATCGGCCAATCCGGGGCCGAGAATTGTCATCGCTCGTAAGCTCCGCCCCTCCCGGGATTACTGCGTGAAGTTTATGTTTTCGCGGGATATCAGCCGAGTTAAGATTTTGGAATGCTCCAAGCTTTCGATGCTATCTCTGCAGCCATCTTCAGGGAAGTGATGTCCGAACAGAAAGTCGAAAGGTTATATAGATGTGGCTGTCTCAGGTGAAACGGGATTGGTTGGCGGATCGGCCAATCCGGGGCCGAGAATTGTCATCGCTCGTAAGCTCCGCCCCTCCCGGGATTACTGCTTATGTTTTCGCGGGATATCAGCCGAGTTAAGATTTTGAATGCTCAAGCTTTCGACTGCTATCTCTGCAGCCATCTTCAGGGAAGTGATGTCCGAACAGAAAGTCGAAAGGTTATATAGATGTGGCTGTCTCAGGTGAAACGGGATTGGTTGGCGGATCGGCCAATCCGGGGCCGAGAATTGTCATCGCTCGTAAGCTCCGCCCCTCCCGGGATTACTGACTCCAGCTCAGTCAGGCATGGACACCGGCCTTAGACCAACTCAGGCCCTCTTACAATCAAGGTCATGAAGATCACGGACCGAGGACGGCAACCGATTCCAACCGGCGGAACAGGGCTCGCCGCCCGCCAAACTTCACGCAGTAATCCCGGGAGGGCGGAGCTTACGAGCGATGACAATTCTCGGCCCCGGATTGGCCGATCCGCCAACCAATCCCGTTTCACCTGAGACAGCCACATCTATATAACCTTTCGACTTTCTGTTCGGACATCACTTCCTGAAGATGGCTGCAGAGATAGCAGTCGAAAGCTTGAGCATTCCAAAATCTTAACTCGGCTGATATCCCGCGAAAACATATTAGCAAACATACTTGCGTGTTAATTACTATCTTTATAGGCTCGTTGTATAATGTACTATTATATATATGTTTCACTGTGTGTTTTTTTCCTTTCACATCTTACATTTATTTTATTTTTATTATTTTTGTGAAATTTGATATGAAGTTAGATTAGTTGTAATTGTGATAATTAATGATAACGGTAATAATAATAATAATAATAATAATAATAATAATAATAATAATAATAATAATAATAACTGTTGTTTTACTATTTTATTATTAGTGGTATTTTTTTTGTTTTCTTTGAAGTTTCAAACTGTGCATAGTTATAGCACAAATGGCCGTACGGGCTCGTGCGAAGGATCTTGTGTACTTGAGTTTGTATAATTGTGTATCAATAAATGCACTTCATTCATTCATTCACTTGCTCACATTCTGGGAGCCTGTCCTCATGGAGAACTACTGAGGAATAGTCGTCACCACAAGATTCGATCCCTCCTAGTATCGGCCCTACGAGGAAAAAACTACCAAGTAGAGGAGGAGGTTCATGGTTTGTCCACAAATGGGTCTTCAAGGCGCATTGACATCATCGCTATCCCGACAAGATCAACAAGCGGATTCATAATTGATCCAACTGTAAGAATGGAAATGTACGAAAATCAACCTGCTGAGGTACATCAGGAAAAATGCGACATATAAGACCCCACTATACCATATTATAAGGAAAAATATCATCTAACGTCGATCGAAGTTGTCGGATTACTGATTGGGGCTAGAGGAACTATCACAAAAAGATTCGCGCATTTTTGTAAGCAGTTTGGTCTAGGACAAACTCTTGTCACTGAAGTATCTATGTCTGCAGTGAAGGGATCTATAAAAATCCTAAGAAACCATCTCTACAGTTATATAGATTGATCTCTTTGCTATGGTGATCTGCTCACTTAAGTTGGGTCTTGCAACCAGTGCTAAATAGACGACTGTGATCATCCAATAGCTAATAGATACTAGGAAATTTTATGTTTCTTCTGGAATTAATGATGTTTTGTTTAGTCTTTTCCAATTATTTCTAATTGTGCTATTTCTTATTCTTTTTCTTCTCCATTGTTTTATTTTTTTTTCCATTATAACAACATTTTTATGGTAAGCTTTGTCTTCTAGGCAGCCTTCACTTGGAGGAAGCTGAATAAAATTTATTCGAAATAAATTCATTCATTCATTCATTCATTCATTCATTCATTCATTCATTCATTTATATTTCTGTCATCTAGAGAGAAGTTGACCCAGTTAATATGAAACCTCCAGATTTTCTTGAACCAACTTCATCGTATTTGTTGATATTCCTGATTTGTCGCGAAAGGAACTATCTCGATTGATATAAAGAAGTTATTGTAAGCTGAAACCAAGTGGGTCTACTATACATGAGGTTAGAATGACTCTGGACTTGCAGGAGGTGCATTTTGTCTTAAATTTATAACTAGAAAGAATAATGTTTTTTTTTTTTTTTACCATAGGTGAACAGAATTTCGCTGCACTACTACGCTGAAATGTTTATATTGGCAAGCTTATTAGCAGAAGAAACAAGCAGGTGATCAAGAAATATTGAAGCTACGAATTCCATAATTGTCATTCGAAATTGGTAATTGATTGATCATGGCATACACTTTCCACATGACCCAACTTATAATTCTATAGAAGATCTATGATTTAGATTTTTGCTAAGGAATTGTGAGTCATGAAGTGCGGAAACTAAAATACATTTCACAAAACCCATTACATAATGAGTAGAGACAGGATTTTCATGCACTATCAAATCGTAAAATATGTATGCATCCATGCACTATCAAATGACCAAATATGCACAATGAATGAAAAAAAAACAGTGAAAACATAATGAAAATGAATGTAGGCCTTATATTGTGAGCCAATTCTCAGAAATCTCAAGAATGTTACCGCTGTTCCGCCGTTCAATATACGCCAATCATTTACAGAGCCTTCAACTTCCTGACAAGACGTTATTATATGAATTTCAAGAAAAATACACAAAGACCTAATAGAAAGTAATACATAAGGCTGACAATTTCCTTTCGAAAGCTACATTATTACATCTCTTTCATGGTGTTGCAGCTTAGTAATTGAGAGTTAGACGTCCTACACAATCCCAGGCCTAACCAAGTCAAGTCGTCTGGAAATTAGCTGCAGTAACCTTTAAAAACGAACATGGTACACGAGTCATCATTGATTCCTTCACACTTAAGGCTATGGATCTGTGAAATGTCTGACTCCTACATTTTTCAATTTATTAATCTGAAACTTTTACCACACATTTTTACAAAGTGGACATGCCGTACACAAATTTTCACTTTGATATTCCAATTAGTTTACTTGAAATTAATTTTTGTTTTTTTTTTTTTTTTAATACTGAATTATAATTATTGTCCCAATTTTCAAAGTTTACTTATTCTTCTATAAATCTACATTTAATTTATTCCTGATAGATGTATGTAAAACATGACAAGCTTTTCATATTTTCCCAGTTAAATCGCTATTTGTTAAATGGCGGAAGTCCAAAAATACAAATTTTACAGAAGAGACAAAAGTCTGTCAAGAACATCCGCAGTTTTAACATAAATTATAAAATTTTACGTTGCATTTTAACCTTTTTTACTGGTTTTTTAAAGTTCTTTTAACATAAATTGATACGTCTATGGTAAGAGAAGACATTTCAATAAAAAATGAATTTTGAAAAAAAATGTGACTTTCGCCCTTTTACCAAATAGCGATTCAATTACTTTTTGAGAAAAAATATTCATCCTTTTAGTTGTTAATTTTTCAATTTTTTCAAACTTATCACATTCTCAACAAATAGTGATTTCAATACTTTCAATACTAGCAGAAGAAAACACATTTGTCTGTTTATTTCACATGATTTTGAGGACTTCTGTGCAAACTTTCACTGAGATTGGAGAAAAACTGCATTCATTAGAGCATTTGTAATGTTACAAAATGCTGAAAATTGGAAAATCGATTAAACGAGTATCGAAGTACAACATGCATATGGTATATAGTATCGATATACTTCCTTCCTGCACAGGTGTACCACAGGTGTACCACTATCAAAATTGAAACTTAAATTTTATTTTCGAATGACACAATGTACTGCTAACAATCTTTTCAAATTTTTAAAATCTTCTTTTCCCTTGATCTACTGTTCCACAAGATCTCTTCTCGAACATTTAATCAGGGGCATTACAACACTTCACAGTTCACCACAGTACACAAATAGAGTAGCTAAATCACAAAACACCTGTACATGCAGCCTACTACAGACCTTCTACCTATCTAGCTTTCCAAATTAAAGGCATGTTAGGGGAAGCATGTTAATGCTATTGTCGGCAAACTACAAAGTACGGAAGGGAGCAGAAGAGGCATCCTTCTAATAATAATTTTAGCCTCAGGGTAAGACTTGTATAGAACAGGAGTGTGGAATTCCAGTGTGACAATACAATGAGAGGATTAGCTGGTAAGGTTCAAAGTCCTGCAAACCGTTAGCATTTCACTTATATTTTTCAGTACATATACTCAAATATTGTAAGCTCAGAAATACCAAACTCTACGAGGCAACATTTATAAAATGCAGTATCATGCGATTTAATATAAAATATGCAATGAAACTATAAAAATGGACGTAACATGCAACAGAAACCTCAAAATATGTATTATTAAACTTAAAATCTAAAAAACATGCATTATGCATGAATTTACCACTAAAAGACCAAAACATGCAAATATACAGGGAAAAGAAGAAGAACAAAGTAGCTTCCCTTATGAAAAGGTTGCCAGATTTGACAAAACGTATTACATATAATTTGTAAACACACCTAAAAGGTAAATGATATGCATTTGAAACGATGAGGGAATCGAATATACAAAATGTCAGAAAAATTTACACTTATGTAGCGTTTGTGCTCATTTACAGTTAAGAAAGGGGAAAAAAATATCATCAGATAGGTTAGAATGATATGAATGCCATATACCGCGAGAAAAATAATAGTACGGATTTATTGGCATTGATATCTAAACCAATCAACAGTCATCGCTTAAGATAACTTGAAATTTCCATTATCGCTCCCATACAAATGATTTCTCAATATCTGAACCGATCCTTTGAGGGCACTAATGGCTACTTCCTTCACAATGCTGTGTGTTAGCCCTAAGTTTTTACATTTGTTGGCAAAGAAGGAGGGTATGGTACCTCGTGCTCCCACCATCAGACCTATTAGTACATCAATGTGGGACAGGATATATTTATCTTTATAGAACGGGATTATTGGTTCATAGATCCGTTTCTTTTCACTGTCCACCTCATGTGGTTGATCTGCATGTGTCTCAAATCATATTTCGAATCACTAAATCCATCAAAGTTACAAAGTTTGAGAACTGTAGCAAGCTTATATAAAAATGAAAATCCTGTCTCTAATTATGACCTTCAACATAAATAACTAGCGCAAAGTTAATATTAGGACTGAAGCCAAATAAGTTAAATGCGAGACACTGACATAGCTCAGGACTTGACTCGTGCTTAGAGACTGCGTTCGGCGGAGTTCGAATATCGCTTGGTCTGATTATCTGATCGTCTTTTCGAAGTCTTTTTCCAACTGTACAGGGAATCCTTAGACTCAACTCGCGTCCAGCCTGCAATTATACAGAATTGTTGAGTAACCAATTTAAAAAGATAGTGTGTGAGATCACAAATTAACGACTCACTTTAAGATAGCGAGACCATTTTGATGCACTGGACTCTGAAGGTATGAATATAGTTAGGACGTTAACTTATAAATGTCAGAATCAGTCAAAATTACGGTTTATGCTCTAGTCCAGGGGTCGTCAGCACAGAGCACGCTGGGGCTAGCCTCGCTTACCCGCGGAAAACGCAGTGCACTATAGTGCTCTCGTAGCTGCTAGCGGGTATGCACTCTATATCTCCCTGTTGCACGACGGTGCAGACGGGACGGCACCTCGTACCCATTGCACATGTCAGCGAGTGCTGACGACCACTGCTCTATGACATTAAGGGGATAGGTACAGCTTACAGCAGTAAATTTTTTGGAAATATTCAACATTTTTTTCCTCCATTACTGTATCTTGTACAAAAATGAAAATTGGTATGTGTAAAACACTGTCCTTCTGCTATATGAAAAAAAATATATATATATATTTACGATTTAAAATACAGCGTTTTGCAAATAAAACCGGCCCCATCTCATGTCATATGATTTGGAAAATAAATTATGTAGGGTATTGCTGTGTACAAATCTAGTCTTTCAGGTGAAGCTCCCTGTAAAGCAGATTTGAATAGACGGTTTCAAGGCGCTGGTAAAAATTGTTTCCGGGACCGGGTATCGATCCCGGGGCCTCTGGTTGAACGTACCAGCGCTCTACCACTATTCCTTGAGCTACACGGGAACTCTTATTCCCGACACCGTCTCAACTTTTCCCTTTATATCCATCACAACTCGCGTGGGCTGACGAAACGCCAGAGACCCACAACGAACATGTTAAAACGCACAGAAAGTCAATCAGATGGAGGGCTGTGTGACTTGGAATTGTATATATATATTTCTTTTCAAAATTCATAATGATGGTAGTTCACTGTGCAGTGATGAAGCGTTTCCCTCATAACTCATAAACTTGTTAACTTTTTCATGTTCTCTCTCTTTTATTTTATTGCCGAAACTCATGTTTACAATATCATGCTCTTTCAACTACATTCCTTAATAAATAACATTTTTCTTATTTTGTGTTAGAAGAAAATACTGATATTTAACCATTTTTAAATGAATTTATTTTTTATCAGATAACCTATCAAAGGTAGAGAAGTGATCTTGCATCATATTATAGATATGACATGCATATATATACACAAAACATTTCATCTCAGAATGTTGGATAGTTTTTAAAATATGTGGGAAACGCTTCATCACTGCACAGTGAACTGAATTTTGAAAAGAAATGTAAATAATTTTTTTAAATCGTAAAAATATTTTTTTTTCCATTTAGCATAAGGACAGTGTTTTACACATACCGATTTTCATTATTGTACAAGATATAGTAATGGAGCAAAAAAATGTTGAATATTTTCAGAATTTTACTGCCGTCACCTGTACCTAACCCCTTAAAGTTTAGACATCACCAACATAATATAATGATGATAATCATCATCTACAAATGTTATTTCCCTCCAGACTTTCACCGATAATAATTTATTGGTATCCATTTTTCAATGTAAAGGGACAGCGTGTGAGCCCTTAAACTGACACTCAGCTGTCATTTTGACAGACTTTGTTCTTCATTCTAATTAATTTTACTTTTCATTCAGTTCATATTGTATTCGTTATGTAGGCGAAAAATGTATGTGGTACACCTGTGCAGGAAGAAAGTATGTCGATACTGTATATCATATGCATGTTGTACGTCGATACTCGTTTAATCGATTTTCCAATTTTCAACATTTTGTAACATTGAAAATGCTTTAATGAATGCAGTTTTTCTCCAATGTCAGTGAAATTTTGCACAGTAGTTCTCAAAATCATGTGAAATAAACAGACAAATGTGTTTTCTTCTGCTAGTATTGAAAGTATTGAAATCACTATTTGTTGAGGATGTGCTAAGTTTTAAAAATTGAAAAATTGACAACTAAAAGGATGAATATTTTTTCTCAAAAAGTAATTGAATCGTTATTTGGTGAAAGGGCGGAAGTCATATGTTTTCAAAATTAATTTTTTATTGAAATGTCTTCTCTTACCATAGACGTATCAATTTATGTTAAAAGAACTTTGAAAAACCAGTAAAATGGTTAAAATGCAACATAACATTTTATAATTTATGTCAAAACTGCGGATGTTCTTGACAGACTTTTGTCTCTTCTGTAAAATTTGTATTTTTGGACTTCCGCCCTTTTAACAAATAGCGATTTAATTGGGAAAATATGAAAAGCTTATGTCATGTTTTACATACATCTATCAGGAATAAATTAGATGTAGATTTAAAGAAGAATAAGTAAACTTTGAAAATTGGGACAATTATAGTTCAGTATTAAAAAACAACAAAAATTAATTTCAAGTAAACTAATTGAAATATCAAAGTGAAAATTTGTGTACGGCATGTCCACTTTGTAAGAAATGTGTGGTAAAAGTTTCAGATTAATAGATAAAAAATGTAGGAGTCAGACATTTCACAGATCCATAGCCTTAAGTGTGAAAGAATCATTGAGGACTCGTGTACCATGTTCGTTTTTAAAGGTTACTGCAGCTAATTTCTAGACGACTTGACTTGGTTAGACCTGGGATTGTGTAGGACTTCTAACTCTCAATTACTAAGCTGCAACACCATGAAAGAGATGTAATAATGTAGCTTTCGAAAGGAAATTGTCAGCCTTATGTATTACTTTCTATTAGGTCTTTGTGTATTTTTCTTGAAATTCATATAATAACGTCTCGTCAGGAAGTTGAAGGCTCTGTAAATGATTGGCGTATATTGAACGGCGGAACAGCGGTAACATTGTTGAGATTTCTGAGAACTGGCTCACAATATAAGTACATTCATTTTCATTATGTTTTTACTAGAAACTATATTACGCTGATGTTTGCTATGTAAGATGCGCATCAGTAATGATAACATAACTAGAGAAGTGTGACTAGCACACGGGATTCAGATCTATGAGTGGAAGTTAGAGTGAAAATATGCTCTGTTGAAATATATACAGTCTTACTAATAAACCGTGTATAGTTTTTATACGAGACTTATGCAGATTTGAGACAGAAAACGTTACTAATAAACCGTGAATAAGCTATGGACGTATAAACAGGCTGTAACTATACAATGGGAATTGTTTTGCAATAGTTATATACACGAAACCCCTTGTTTAAGCGTTGTATATAGTGAAAAAATGGCCGCCCCTCTAACAGCTGTTCGTATCGACTGTCATTTTATGATGATGGTTACCTTGTAACCACAGAAGAACAAACCAAAGATCATAGAATTATTAGAATAATATTGCTGTAGCTTGTACTCTTTGACCAAAATGTAATGTGGTAATCGATTAAAGCCAGTTGTACTATCGATATTTAACACGCCACACTAGAGCGCTCTACCGGATGCAGTAGAGAACCTCAGATATTCTATCACCTTTCGTAACGAAGTAATGACGAAACTATGACGTAGCTGTGTAACAGTTATACTGTTATACACGACGTATGTACTGATTATTAGTAAGGAATTTACACACGACTTAGAAACGAGCTACTCATTGTGTAAGTATAAGACAGTTAAACGTCTGTATATAGAGTTTTTATTAGTAAGACCGTTAATATATAAGTACAGGGCTATTCAAAAGTAAGTTACAGTTTGACGTCGTCATAAACTTTTCAAGAAAATATACATAAAACAAAAACACACTTATACTCAAAACGATATGGGATTTATTAGATTCAGTTTATATGTTGAATATGTCTGCCATTTTGTTCTTCAACAAGCAACAATCTTTCTTCTATGCTGTGATTAGCATTCACTAATACATCTGGTGGAATGTCTTCAATTTGTTGCGAAATTGCATATTTTAGTTCGTCGGTATTCGTAGGATTAGTTAAAAAAAACTCGGTGTTTTAAATAACCCCACAGCCAAAAACCTGCTGGATTGATATCAGGGGAACGTGCTGGCCAGGCGTTAGATAAATGTCTGCTTATTATGCGATCACCAAACGTGTTATGTAACAGTCGCTTAACTGGTGTTTAAATATTAGGAGGTCCACCATCCTACATGGAGATAATTTTCTCGATATTACGATTTCGTATAACAAAATTCTGCAGCATAAAGAATGAGAACTGCCATTATTATTATTATTATTATTATTATTATTATTATTATTATTATTATTATTACTTTTATTATTATTTTTATTATTATTTTATTTTTATTATTATTATTATTATTATTATTATTATTATTATTATTATTATTATTATTATTATTATTGTTATTACGTATTAAATTATTTCTGACTTCATCACAGGTAATCCTTCTGTCTTTTAGCAGAGCGATCCACATGTCTCTTTAGCTCGAATACCAAATCGTGAAATTTCTAAAACGTTATTCTATTGTTTACGTGTTTATTTCGCTATCATTTATTCTGTAGTTCACTTATTCATTGACCATTATAGACCTATCACATGTTTGTTTGAAGTCATCACTTTGCATATATCGCATTCCGTTTTGACTGGATTTTTTCGTATCTTTCCATAATTAGTGTTTACGGTAGTAGTTTACCGTCGCAGAATAGTGCTGTTACAACACACTGCGAAAACCTAGTTTTTGTCCATTTCAACAGGAATATATTCTGCTGCATAATGTCATTTGGACAACCTGATATTTGGTTGCTGTCATAACTTCATCGGAAATTTAATTTTTTTGTGAATCTTTCACAAATATAATTGACACGAGTATTTAAATTCGGATAAGTCGAGTGCCACAAGATACATCTCTCTTCACACTCCTAAAATTCAGAATCACCAAGTTTTTGCCATATTTGTCGTCTGTTTGTCTCCATGAATCATCTCTCATCATTGGACCTATTTTATTACTTTCGCTCGTATACCAGTTCACGAATGGAGTATAAGAATCAATTGTATTCAACCAATCACAGCGATCTGTCACTGCAATATTATAGTTTTCATATTGCCAGTTTTGTCTTGTTGCTTATGATTCGCTATTTTTTTCACTAATCAATGACGTAAACATACAATAACTCGTATTATAAATAAAACTCAGAAATGATCAACAACTACACACATTGTATTCTTCACCTGACATAATTAGGAACATTCAATCCAGATGTTTGACATAGACAGGGCATGTAGCACGTATGGGCAAATCCAGACATGTATATAGAGTGTTAGTTGTTAGGCCGGAGGGAAAAAGATCTTTGGGGAGGCCGAGACGTAGACGGGAGAATAATATTAAAATGGATTTGAGGGAGATGCGATATAATGATGAGGCTGGATTAATCTTGCGCAGAATAGGAACCGATGGTGGGCTTATGTGAGGGCGGCAATGAGTCTCCGGGTTGCTTAAAAACCACAAGTAAGTAATGATCAACATCAGTTTCCTCACCATCAGAAACACTCGATAAATTTACCAATCCCACAATTATTGTACAACTAGCCGTACCTGCGCGCTCCGCTGCACCCGTTAGAAATAAATATAAAGTAATATATTGCATAATTAAAATAGGGCATTTGATCCAGGGAACATTCCTGTTTGATAGAAGGATAAATCTTTTAATATGTTACTTAATTTAAATTGTAGCCAATTTAAAAAAAAATAAAATGCGATCATTTTGGTCCAGAGATCACTCATTTGGTGCAATGACAATTCCTTTAACATGTTTCTTATTTGTTATTACATGCAACCATGGTTTAATGAAAATTGACAAAATTTAGATTTATTGTGTATACTTTATATTACTTATATATTATTTTAATGTACCGAAGTACATATGATATTTCCATGCAGATATTCTGCGTCATCATACGATGAAAGAGTAGTGGAACGGAGAAAAATTCTCTCCGGCGCCGGGATTTGAACCCGGGTTTTCAGCTCTACGTGCTGATGCTTTATCCACTAAGCCACACCGGATACAATTTTTTTTATATTACTTGCATATGTTTCCATTGAATTATGGTAATAATTTAATTTTAACCCTTGTTTTCTACGTCTTCAGTAAATGGCGCTTAGCCCACTATGGTTCTGAACCCTTCAAATAACTTAAATAGTGATACAGCACATATAGTGATATGTAATTATATTTCATTTTTTCGAAAATGTAAGAATTCACGATCTCCTATGTACCATTGCCATGGAATGAATAAATGCGTTTTTTCTTCCTACTCAAAAATTTTTTATTTTGCACATAGGAGTTATTGCAGGAACAACAAATGCTATAATCTGAGGCGGCGGTGAAAATGTATTATATTATTTCAAAAGTCTTGTATATCCTTTAATCGATATTACTTCATACAAACACAGAAACATTCTCTGTAGGCTATGTTTAATAGCTTTCGTTTGTTGTTGTCCAAGGCCCCTTATAGACGAAGTCACTTGTTTTCTATTTCATTACAGCGCCTTATATGGCGTTATATAAATTTTAAAACTAATTTATCTCATTAAATATCAGTCCTATCAAAATTCTGTATAGAGTAAAACTTATCGGCAATAATTAAAAAAAAGTTTTGTTATGTAATATTTTTCATGAAAATTAATAATAAAGGAGATATTTCGATTTATTTAATTCAAGCCCTCTTATAACCCACCTTTTAAATATAGTATTTTGAATGCCATATAGCCTAAAATCTTAGTAACAACGAACTTAATTTATATTACATTTTTCATATAAATCAGTTCAGCCATTATCGCGTGAAAAGTTAACAAACATCCAGACAGACAGACAGACATACAAACAAAAATTTCAAAAAAATGATTTTCGGTTTCAGGATGGTTAATTATACATGTTAACACCAATTATTTTTGGAAAATCGAAAATTACCAGAAAAAATTTTGGCTACAGATTTATAATTAGTAGTCCACGCCTGTGGAGTAACGGTTAGCACGTCTAGCCGCGAAACCAGGTGGCCCGGGTTCGATTCCCGGTCGGGTCAAGTTACCTGGTTGAGGTTTTTTCCGGGGTTTTCCCTCAACCCAATATGAGCAAATGCTGGGTAACTTTCGGTGTTGGACCCCGGACTCATTTCACCGGCATTATCACCTTCATCTCATTCAGACGCTAAATAACCTAAGCTGTTGATAAAGCGTCGTAAAATAACCTACTAAAATAAAAAAAATTATAATTAGTATAGATGATTAAATTTCTGTCTTTGTTCAATTCCATTGAGTTTATAATAAAAATGAATATTACCGTTATTCCGTTGTTTTTGTCATTCATGAGCAGTCAGAGTACCTACTTAGCATTGGATAGCTTTGATCGTATTTCTAAATAAATAGTTTCATTATTTCTTTACGAATTCGGTAGATCGTGACGGCTAATGAATTTATCATGATAGGATGTAAGTAAATGAGATCTTATCCAATAATAGTATACTTTATCTTTATTGTATTCATTACTAGCTTAAAGTTCCCGGCGTTTTCTGGATTTTCTTTATGCGTCTAGTTTTAAGTAAACTTATTTTTAGACTTTTCGGATACTTCGGCAGCGCAAGTGTAAGAGCTGAACGTACCAGAAGTGAATGCTCACCACTTCTTATGTGAATAAGTTCAGTTATTTACGTTTGTGCGAGATCGTGCGTATTTGCTTGGTTTCCGCACAAAACCAATCCGCGAAAGTCTAAAATTCCACATTCAGTATTCCCAACCTAACACACATAACAATTTCCCTCTTCTTACCGCTTAAGTGACATATTGATTTTACTGCTTTAGACTTTTAACATATTATTTTAGAGACGTTCAATATAGTAATAATTATAAATTGAAACTTACCACTGCAATTTCACCTAAATTGCACTGTTAATTATTGTGTTTTTAAATATTTGCAAAAATTAAGTAAATTTACTACAACTCCACTAAAGTTACTGCATTCGTGATACAAGTAACATTATGGAAGCCTATTAATCATTACATAACCTTACCATTTGTTTTAAGTTCGCATTATTTACAGACGGGGGAGACAGACGTATATCACGGCCTGCTGGAGTATAGTAAACACAGAAAACATTTTAAAGCAACAATGTTGAAGATAGATATTTTTGTTTTGCAAATTTGCAGTTATTGAACAGAAACCAAGATGGAGATTCCATTGCAACTAATTAGAAATTTCTCTTTCAGGTATGTAATAAACGATCTTCGCACAAAATAATGTACGATACACGAGCGGTATGTTTGCTTTCAATTCCCGAAAATTAAAAAAGCTCAACTACGTTTCGCTTTTTCAGACTTTTCCTCGAACATGAAAACTTCAACATACCACTTTTGTAACGCATATTACTATTTCTGTATATAGGCTACGTCTCGTGTATAGAAACTGTATCAATGAAGTAATTGGCTAAATATGATAGCCACTGTGAATTTTTACTTTTCCTTTACACGTAATTCTTGTAGTGAACTACAAAACCGCATCATGGTATCAAATTAAGATCGCATCAGATATCTTGTAATACATTTATGATAGCTGTTTATTGGAGTGAGAACTTGTAAACGCGAAATACTATCTTTGACTGCATAGAAAGAGAGATCACATGCGTGTCTGTACGCAGGCCCAATAAGAAAGTGTGAAATGAATTACCTTAGAGTTTCATTTGTAATAAGTTTATATAACTTATTTATACTTGTAAATGGACACTGTAACAGCCAATTGGCTAGTGAAGGGGCTTTCCACGACTGGACGAATAGAAATTGTAGTTTTTGTTGGAGTTTATTTTCGCCACCAATGCAGAATTTTTCAATTAGAAGGGATGAGAATGGTAGGTGGTTTTCCTTGGGTGTTAAGACAAATGTCGGGATAAGCCCTGAAAGAAACGGCCATGGATCTACTCCTTTGCTCTAAATTTTCCCACATTATTTGCTTACCTTATCTTTCTAAATTATTACGTCGGGCGGCCCCTTTATGCCCACAATAAAGTAAACAAATTTTGTAAGTATTGTATTTAAACTTAAATCTTTTAACAGAGAAATTAAATATAGCTTACTCATAGTACACAGGGCTAACGGCTTCAAAGATGGGTACCTGGTTCTAACCAAGTGCACTATAGTCCCGTCGCTCTAATTTCCGGCAGCCAATCGCGTTGCAGGTAGGCTACATTTAAACGTGTGCGTCTTGTGATTCGCTGATTCAGTTCTTAAGGCTCGATAAATACTTAATATAATCGCCCGCCATTTTAGCTCTTTCGTTGGCGTTCGCAGAAAGCACACGAAGACGTTATTTGCCGCTCAATTATTTGCTGAATTATATTGCGTTTGACTTATTATCATAGGAGCTACGACATGATAATGTTTAACGGTGTGGCAAATAGATTCCTCGTATGGTAGCTCGGCAACGAAAGAACAAAAATGGCGAACGATACTACCTACCTAGACTTTATAGAGCCTTCATTTTCTAAGACGTAAGCAAAGAGGAGGAGTCACGCCGGAAATAACAGCGTCGGGACTATAGTACAATAATTTAACATGGAGGCATAAGACAATAATTACTCTTCCTGCCATTAAAATTTCATTTCATTTTGACTCCAATCTCCTCATAAAAATTCCTATTTTTTTTTATTTTTTACTTCTGTATTAGGCCTATTATCTTATTCCATTTGTATTGTTATTTATCTGTATTTTGCATTTATGTGTATTTTTATATATATTTACAAGCCACCAGCGTAGCTAAGTCGGCTGAGTCGCTTGCTTGCCGATCTGGAGTTGCGCTCGGGCGTGGCTTCGATTCTTGCATGGGCTGATTGATGTGGTTGGTTTTTTTTCGAGGTTTTCCTCAACTGTAAGGCGAATGTCATGTAATCTATGGCGAATCCTCGGCTTCAACTCGCCAAATACTATCTCACTATCACCAATCCAATCGATGCTAAATAACCTAGTAGTTGATACAGCGTCGTTAAATAACTAATTAAAAAAAGAGTAATTACTCGTCCCAGACATAACTAACGCATTGTTTTTAGTTCGTACTTCAATTATCACAGATATATTCTTTATAATAAGACACATTTGTTGTACATTTTCATCTACTGTCATCGCACATTGAAAGCTCGTATAAGAAACGTAAAGTATGTTAACTGCAGTGATTCCCGTTGCTGCACCATACCTTTGTAGGATCTGTAACGGTCGTACATTTTATTGTTTGGTGTAGAATTATATTTTGTTACACTGTTGTATCCTTCCTCTGCAGCACGACTTGTACCGCAGTAAGGCTGCATGATTTATGAACAGCGTCATGTTGGCAGAGGGGGGACTGGCTTCAACATGCACCCACATATTCGAATTACAAAATGAAAAGAAATACATCCTACAAAAGGACGAAATGTAAGTGGGCAGCCTTGGAATATATTAATCATTCATTCTCTCCATGGATGCAATTACATTATTTACACATTCTCCTTTCTTTAACAATTATTTTATACACGATACGCCCCACAAGAATTCAAAACTGTCTAACATTTCCGTTTTTGTAATTCCAGATTTCTTACATATTATTGCAATGTAATTATTAATTGCTATCTTTAAGTTTTGTCTGACTGTCAAGTTGTGGATAGTGTCTCAATTTAGGATTTTGAAGGTGGAGGAACAGTCTAGTATATACAGTCACGAAGCTTAATACTTACTAAATATGCAAACATACAGTTGAAATATGGATCCATAGATAGTTGCTCACCACCAGGATCGCTACTATCGCTTCATCACACACTCTCTCTCTCTTTCCTTAATTTTAGACAAAACGTTTACCATACCACTCCTATGAAATTAGTGTATGTACAATTGTGTTACTTCGTCTCTTAAGTAGAAGATAAATACAATAATTCAATACCGTACTCAATTGTAGTATTAAAATACAGACAAATTGAATGTCCGGGGTATCATACATGACATTATGCTTAATTATAATGTATGATTGCGAATTTAGAAGTATAAGTTAAATATAGTAAACATAACCTAAATTTACATATGAATGGCAAGGCATTGGAGATCACTAAATTTAGACAGAAAGGGGCAACTGGTACAGTAAACATAACCTATAATTTCAACATATCTAAGTATCCGTGCGATGCAATTGAAAATGATTGAATCGTGCATAAATGATTGTACAAGAATTTCGCAATATTTAATCCAAATAAAGGCAGATATTACACATACGAATAACGTAATTTTCACACCAAAAATAATATTATACCTTAACTCGCAAGGAATTATGTCTGAAGTGTCCCCTTATCATTGTTTTAAATTTTATTAATGCAATTACACTACATTTTAGAGAAATATACATTCCAATTAATTTATATGGTTGAAAAGCCGCCCTTCGTGATCGAGTTAAGCGAGTCGCATGGTCTGCCTTACGGCCTGTATTAGATCACAATGGCAGTGACACAGTCTATTGTTCCTAGTACTCACAGCGCTCCAAGCGGCTAGCAACTATCGCGAGAAATGCAACTCGTTAGCAAAAAATCATCCCAAGCTTCGTGACTGTATATAGTATACTGTGGTGGAGGTCTCTTTAATTCCACTCAGTCATGTATCCTCAATGGTTACTGAAATGTTTTATATAAACAGATTACCAAAACAATGAGAGAAAAACCAACTCTAATTGAATGGTTGGCCAGAACAAGATTGTAACCAGCAAGAGGCGCCTAGAATCAAAACCCTCCAAGTCCATAAAACAAAATTTGTGGGAAAAAAAAAAAAAAAAACTGTTTACAGAATAGTGTCACGTATAGACAACTTCGCTTCGGCAATCAAAATTTAATTCATAGAAAATGATAGGCTTACAATAATTTCTAACTATAGTCCCGTCGCTCTAATTTCCGGCTGCCAATCACGTTGCAGGTCGGCTACATTTAAAAGTGTGCGTCTTGTGATTCGCTGATAAAGATGTAAAGCATTTCCTAAGGCTGGATAAATACTTAATATATAATCGCCCGTCATTTTGGCTCTTTCGTTGGCGTTCGCAGAAAGCACACGAGGACGTTATTTGCCGCTCAATTATTTGCTGAATTACAGTGCGTTTGATTTATTATGATAGGAGCTACGACATGATAATGTTTAACGGTGTGGTAAATAGATCCCTCGTCTGGTAGCTCGGCAACGAAAGAACAAAAATGGCGAACGAAACTACCTACCTAGACTTTATAGAGCCTTGGATTCCTAAGAGGTAAGCAAAGATGAGGAGTCACGCCGGGAATAACAGCGTCGCGACTTTAGTTTAAAATTATTTCAAATATATGTGACACATCCTTTTAACAATAATGCAGTAATGCTCTAATCACCATGAATTTTCACTATTATCATTTTATTGTTATTGAATTCACATATTCGGGGGATTTCAAGATAAGGCAGTTTCTTAAATGGTATCCTGATAATTATGCAACCCTTAAATTATCATCTTTATTGTTTGTACAGCTAGCATGGGTTAGATTTTGAAGAGATATTGCCATCTAAATAGTTTTATTTGTCGGTAATCAGGCAGTACTCAGAGAATTAGAAAATGAATTTCGATGTAATATGTGTAAACTATTCCAAGTACATAGCAATTTAATTCTAAAATGTCAACGACTAAACAGAATTTGGTTTTTAAAACAACAGGCCGGTAAGGTCAAAGATGACAAAGTCTTATAACAGACTGCAAGTTGTCATTTTTTATTTAGAGTGCAATTTGTCTTTTAACTATGGTAGAGCTATACTATTACTTATGGTTTTAAGGAAATTAAGACATAAGCCCGCCATCGGTCCCTTCCTAAGATTTTCTCTATAATCATACCGTCTTCCATTTTAATATTATCCATCTATAGCCTCAAGTTTTTCCCTCACCTCCCAACTAACACTTTATGCTTTCTGACCATATTTGCCCTGCCCATCTCAAACGTCTGAAAGTTCCTAATTATGTCAGGTGAAGAATACAATGCGTGCAGTTTTTGTTGTGTAACTTTCTCCATTCTCCTGTAACTTCATCCTCGCTTAGCCCCAAATATTTTCCTAAGCACCTTATTCTCAAACACCCTTAACCTATGTTCCTCTCTCAGAGTGAGAGTCCAAGTTTCACAACCATACAGAACAACCGGTAATATAACTGGTTTATAAATTCGCTTTCAGATTTTTGGACAGCAGACTGGATGATAAGATTTCTCAACGAATAAAACACGCATTTCCCATATTTATTCTGAATTTCCTCCCGAGTGTCATTTAGTTTGTTACTGTTGCTCCAAGATATTTGAATTTTTCCACCTCTTCGAAGGATAAATAATTTTTATATTTCAATTTCCGTACAATATTCTGGTCACGAGACATAATCATATACTTTGTCTTTTCGGGATTTACTTCCAAACCGACCGCTTTACTTGCTTGAAGTAAAATTTCCGTGTTTTCCCTAATCGTTTGTGTATTTTCTCCTAACATATTCATCATCTGCATAGACAAGAAGCTGATGTAACCCGTTCAATTCCAAACCCTGCCTGTTATCCTGAACTTTCCTAATGGCATATTCTAGAGCGAAGTTAAAAGTAAAGGTGATAGTGCTATGGTAGAGCAATAGACTTTAAATTATCAACTTATCAGAAAATGTGTGGTAGAGGTACAGTTAGAAAAACAATCTTATAAATATTGTAACTTTAATACAAAACAATAATGTAATTTTATTCTCACAACAATAATCACTTTCTACAATTTAATTTAAACACTCCCGTCAACAATGGGATTTCCACTCCACACATCAACATGGTAGTATTCGTTACTGCACTCCACAGACGACAATGACAATTCACTTGGATTATTGCGAACTACAATGTACTCCTAATCTAACTAATGTTCAAAAGCACTCACAAAACTTTCAAGTTCACAGTTCGTTTTCCTTGGCTAATTCTTCTAGCTCAGTCACTCAAGTTCACAGTATCTCGAACCCAAGACCTTCAGAGACAGTCCACTGAACTTCGAACTCAGGTTCCCCAACTGCGGTCCACTGCACTCGAACTCAGGACGCTCCCACAGCTGCGGACACACTTTAGAGTCGAACTCCGGTCTTTTAACTTCACTGCTAGAGCAAGAATTCCAAAATAATCAACTCGCTTTCTTCGAAAGCTGCTCGCTTTTTATAAGTTAAGCCATGCTTTCCAGAAACTACGATTTCGAGATCATTCTCGTTACAACAATCAGTTCGCCTGGTTTCCAGCTTCCCCCCTTTTCCTCGCACCACACAGCACATGCCCTGGCAGTAGATGCGTGCGCAACTTCATTTGCCGCGCCCAGCCACCGCCGACCTCGCCCTCCTTCTGCCGGTCGCGAGTTCGAATCCCGAAGCAACGAGAAGTTTCTAGCAATGTTGCCACAAACTAAAACTACTCTACAAAAACTCAAAGTTTTTTTGTGCGAGAGTGAATGTTGGATAGCGAGACAGAACGATTGAAGAACTACTTATACAGCCCTCAGAAAAGAAATTCATAGATCATTAAAGGGATATTGACGACTCGATCATATTAGGAATAAGAGTCAGAACATGTCATATCACCTGACTAACCCATGACGCCGATGATAATGATATTTTGTATACTTTGCCACTTATCGATAGTATTTAATAATGCACAGGGTCAACCGTAATTTCAGGGGGTTATTCTTTAAAATAATTCAAACAAAACAGTTTAATACAATTTTACTCGTTTTTTTGCTTCCTTTCGAGGTAAAAATTGTTTTATATGAAACATTTCATTTCGTGTTTTGGGAAAGCCATTGACTTAATTCTCAGTATACTTAGTCAGTTTAAGAGAGCAATGTATTGTGGTAATAAATGATTGAAATAATTTTAGTTTCCTCCTTTAAATGTGTAGAAATTTGATTCGAATAAATGTAGCTTTTCGTTCTGCAAAGGAATTGTTCAATGTTACATTTGTTCGGATCAAATTGCTGCACATTTAAAGGACAAAACAAATTATGTCTATCATTTATTATCATAATGCATTGGTCTCTTAAATTGACTGTATCATATTGGGAATTAAATCAGTGGTTTTTCCAAAACACGCTATGAAATGTTTCATATAAATCAATTTTTATCTTGTAGAGGAAGCAGAAACGAGCAAAATTGTATTAAACTTTTGTATTTGAAGTATCTCAAAGAATAACGTCTTGACATTACTTACGGTCCACTCTGTATATCGGTAGTAAAGCATTTACTTGAGGCTTCGTTGTCACATTCTTGAAATTCATTTGGACGTTTGCTGTTCAGACTTTTTTAATAAGCTGTTAGAAAGTCAAATCAGCACTACAGAGATTAATTGTGTATGCTAAAGTGATCTTGAATTACAGTCGCATTATATGAATAATACTAGGATGCTTTCAGTGGAATATGTATTATTTACATGCACATATTTTTCAGAAACATCTGAACTCATACCCTGCATATATAATTTCCACTTAAAATATTGGAGTTATTCTTCTGGATCAGGTATTAATTTTGAATTAAGGTTGCCTACATAATTCTTTCCTGCATTTTAACCCAAACGAGTTCGTTAAGAAGAACATTTTAGAGCTATATAAACAAATTATATATCATATCTGTCAGGCATGAATTGCAACAGCCCGTTATTGATTCAAACAAGTGTATTCTGCTTTATTAAGATTTCTTATTATAATGGTTTTGACTTTCTGCGCTGCGTGTTAAGGTCATAAAACCTAAATCGCGAAAGACTAGTCAGAACATGAAGTATTTTCTCTCTTGGAAAATATGACGTATTTGCCGCACCTCATGCAGTAATAAGTTGAAATGTTTTAATGAGTAGTGAACTATACAATCGATGGACCGTGTGTGTGTATAGTTATTCATCTCTGTAGCGCAGTGGTTATGTTTATGATTCGTGGATCATAGAAACCTAGTGGTGTAACATTACGAAATCCATTGCCACTAGTTTCGGGTGTTGGGGGGGCTCAATAAATCCTTTCATGAGGTAGGACTCAAAACGAAGCAAATTATTGTTCCTTTGCTTATAAAGGAACTAGTCTATTTGAAAAAGAACTTATGCTCGGGACTGAAATATTTCTTCATTTCTCCGGTAAATGAGATTCAAGGTTCTTTACCTATACCATTGGATTTCTATTGAGAAAACTTCACTTAAGCCTTCAACCAATCTGAGTATTTCACCAGAAACCTGCCTTTTTCGCCCCGCACAACTTCCACATTTTCTTCTGAAAATCTTTCATAAGTAACACATTTATTTATTTATTTATTTATTTATTTATTTATTTATTTATTTACTTATTTATTTACTTATTTATTCATTTACTTATTTATATATTTACTTATTTATTTATTTACTTCTTTATTTACTTATTTATTTATTTACTTACTTATTTATTTACTTATTTATTTATTATTTATTTATTTAGTTATTTATTTATTTACTTATTTATTTATTTATTTACATATTTATTTACTTATTTATTTATTTACATATTTATTTACTTACTTATTTACTTACTTACTTATTTATTTACTTACTTATTTACTTATTTATTTACTTATTTACTTATTTATTTATTTATGTACTTATTTATTTATTTACTTATTTATTTACTTATTTCTTTATTTACTTATTTATTTATTTACTTACTTATTTATTTACTTATTTATTTATTTATTTACTTATTTATTTACTTATTTATTTACTTATTTATTTATTTACATATTTATTTACTTATTTATTTACTTACTTATTTACTTACTTACTTATTTACTTACTTATTTATTTACTTACTTATTTATTTACTTACTTACCTATTTACTTACTTACCTATTTACTTACTTATTTACTTATTGATTTACTTATTTACTTACTTATTTATTTACTTACTTATTTATTTACTTAATTATTTATTTACTTACTTATTTATTTACTTATTTATTTATTTATTTATTTATTATTTATTTATTTACTTATTTACTTATTTATTTTACGTATTTACTTATTTACTTATTTATTTATTTATTTATTTATTTATTTATTTATTTATTTATTTATTTATTTATTTATTTATTTATTTATTTTTTGTTTTGTTTTGTTTTCTTTTGTTTGTTTGTTTGTTTATTTGTTTGTTTGTTCGTTCGTTCGTTTGTTTGTTTGTTTGTTTAAAGACGCTCCGTGAACACTCTCCTGTTTATAATCTAGTAAAATTATAAACTCATATAATGAGTCAAAAAAGCTTTCCTTCTCGAGCATTAATTAAAATAATTCTCCACGAGTCACCGAAGACCGCTTTTGCTGGCTGTCACCTGAAATAAAAACAGAAAAATATATTTCGAAAAAAAAAAAAAACACAGCGCGCGTTTGCAGTTAAACCGCAATATGATTTAAAGCCCTAATTAATATTGTTTTGTATTTTAGTCGCAAAAATTCTGTGTGTAAGTGTCGATTTTTTTTTTTTTAATCTTAGAATAAAAATGAACTTCATGGCTGAAAATTTGATTTTCAGTTTAGTAATTTCGAACATTATTATAGTATTGACATGCAATAAATTAATTAAACGTTATATAAACCAAAAGTACATGCCGTTGGGCAGACTGTCCACGTGGAATTTAACAAATCTTTTGCCTAAGCACAACACAGAACGATCTTCCAGCTCACAACAGGGTGAGGACCGCCCGGGTGTTTATCAATCATCAACTTCCGCTATGTATTTATGGTTGTTGATCTTTCCTAATCCCTTTTTGCGTTGCGGATTTCTGAAGTAGAGACATCTGGTTAGTTTTTACAGAGTAGAGGCACCAACTTCAGTGACTTTAAAAAGATAATTTTTTCTGGCCCACTGTTCACTGTGAAATCTCTAACTTCTGTAGTTTTCCAGCTAGTTGGTTCATTTTTCGCACACATATTCCACTCTGACATATATACATGCTACAAATTTTCATGCATGTCACCCAGATATTTTCTGAGTTATGCCGTTTTTATAAAAAAAATTGGGGCATAGCCCATTTTCAAAATCTGTCTCCTCGTACACATTTTAAGTATATGATATAGAAAAAAATTACAATATCTTTGATGTACCTAGAAAAGTACTAAGCATCCATATTTTAGAAATATAGGGTATCCTTAGAACACTTACTTACTGGCTTTTAAGGAACCCGGAGGTTCATTGCCGCCCTCACATAAGCCCGCCATCGGTCCTATCCTGAGCAAGATTAATCCATTCTCTATCATCATATCCCATCTCCCTCAAATCCATTTAATATTATCCTCCCATCTACGTCTCGGCCTCCCTAAAGGTCTTTTTCCCTCCGGCCTCCCAACTAAAACTCTATACGCATTTCTGGATTCGCCCATACGTGCTACATGCCCTGCCCATCTCAAACGTCTGGATTTTAAGTTCCTAATTCAGGTGAAGAATACAATGCGTGCAGTTCTGTGTTGTGTAACTTTCTCCATTCTCCTATAACTTCATCCCTCTTAGCCCCAAATATTTTCCTAAGTATCTTATTCTCAAACACCCTTAACGTATGTTCCTCTCTCAAAATGAGAGTCCAAGTTTCACAACCATAAAGAACAACCGGTAATATAACTGTTTTATAAATTCTAATCTTCAGATTTTTTGACAGCAGACTGGATGGTAAAAGCTTCTCAACCGAATAATAACAGGCACTTCCAATATTTATTCTGTGTTTAATTTCCTCCAGTATCATTTATATTTGTTACTGTTGCTCCAAGATATTTGAACTTCTCCACCTCTTAGAAAGACAAATTTCCAATTTTTATATTTCCATTTCGTACAATATTCTCGTCACGAGACATAATCATACACTTTGTCTGGGTATCCTTAGATTAGAATAGAGAAAAAAATTATCATTTTGTCAAAACTTTTTTTTTTAATTTTCTGGTACCTATTGTTATACAAATTATTTTTAATTTTAAAAGTGATTAACATATCAAAAATCTGATAATCTAATTTGTTAACTACAGTGTATAGAACATGCAGTGATATTTCTAGCCTCAAAATTGTAAAAATCTTTACACTTCGAACCTGACGAAATCTGCTGAACAAAAAAGTGTGAGAAAACAGCTTGTAAAATCTGCATGAAATTGAAGTTTAAGGATACAGCCAGTTACATATTGCGTAATTTTTCTGCTTTCGAATGCCGTAACGCCATTGAAACTTGCTCAAAATATGATTGTATGAGAAGATTCGAAGAGAACGGCAGTTACGTAGACCTTCGGCTCTCCCCTACTACCGATCATGCATAACACAATGTCAATACGGCGGTTGCTGTCGTCTGCGATACAACCAACTTTTCTGTTGATTTTCGAGTTCCTCATTTTTCCCTGGTTATTATATGCTTATTTAAGTTGTATTAACTCTCGCTAAGTGGTTTTATATTTTGTGTTGTCCGTCTTAGTATTTATTTTATTATTGTAAATATTTTTGTTTTATTATTATTATTATCAGGAAAGGATTTATATGTAAATACATATTTACTTATAAAGCTAATATAATTTATATTTTGCATTATCTTTATGTTTCACAATGTGTAGGGTTGAAAAATCCTACTTTTATTTTCCATATTTTTCCATATTTTAGAGTTTAGTACATATTTTCGTTAATTTCCATATATTTTCCATATTTCATATAAAACAGTCCATATTATATTAGGTTTAACAATAAAACAAAACAAAATTCCATTAACTTTTAAAAATACATTTCAACAATAGAGATTTAAACACATGTTCAGTAATCCCTTTAACATCAGAGTTATTTGAAAATTAGCAGTCCTATCAACAATGGGAAAGTAAGTTACAAAACTGTATTAATTTAATTTAAAATTTTTAACAGACTTCAGTTGTGCAGCTCAACAGTTAAATGCCAGTCAGAGTACACATAGGTTCAGTTTTGTAAATCATACTATAAAGACGGTAAATATGCCAAAAGTACGTCATTCAGTCAATTTAAAATCAAAACTAACAAGTTACATTTCAGAATTTAAAGAAGATGGTTTATCAACTGACAATAAAATATTATTTTGTAATTTGTGTCAGTGTGCAGTATCATCTACACAAAAGTTCCTGGTGCAACAACACATTACAACTAGTAAACATCAGGCCAACAAACAACTAAATTCCAAGCAGAGACAATTGTTTTTAACACAACCAACAACATCGAATGTAAGATCTGAGTTTAACATCGACCTGTGCCGTTCTCTCATCTCTGCTGATATTCCTCTCTACAAACTAAAGAATAAGGTCTTCAGGGAATTCCTTGAAAAATATACTCAACATACAATCCCGGATGAGTCAACACTTAGGAAGACGTATGCTCCATCCATCTACGATGAGACAATACAGAAGATAAGAGATGAAATTAAAGATAGTTCAATTTGGGTTTCCATTGATGAGACTCCCGACAAAGAAGGTAGACTTGTTGGTAATGTAGTTATCGGTTTGTTAAGTGAACAATATTCTGAACGAATTCTTTTACATTGTGATGTTCTAGAAAAGTGCAATAACAAAACTATTGTTAAACTGTTCAACGAAGCTATGGGTATCCTGTGGCCAAAGGGTATTATGCACGATAATGTGTTATTCTTTATTAGCGATGCTGCCCCTTATATGGTCAAAGCTGGACAAGCATTATCTGTTGTATATCCTAAATTGACTCATTTTACTTGTGTGGCGCATGCATTTCATCGTGTGGCAGAAGTGGTCAGAGACAATTTCCCTAAAGTAGATTTGTTGATTTCATCAGTGAAAAAGTATTTCTCAAAGCTCCCAGTAGAGTTAACGTGTTGAAAGAAATGTACCCTGAAATTCCATTGCCACCAAAGCCAATTTTAACTAGATGGGGTACATGGCTAGAAGCAGTTGAATATTATGCCGAACATATAGACTCTATTAACAATGTTCTCCTTGCATTGGACTCTGAAGATGCAGTCTCAATTGATACTGCGAAAACAGTTACCTGTGACATAAGTGTGAAGAATGACTTAGCTCACATTCAGCATACATTTTCATGCATCATAAAAACGCTCAAAAGTCTCCAAAATAGGCACCTTTCACTATCTGAAAGTTTTGAAATTATAAATAGTACTGTGGAACAACTGAATCGTGGTAGAGGTAAAGTTGCAGATGCAGTAAGAGCTAAGGTGGACACTGTACTTTCAAAAAACCCTGGATATGAAGAACTACAAAAGGTTGTTGCTGTGATGAGTGGTGAATCAACAGTGAAGATTAACTTGGACTTATCCCCAGCAGACATTGTGAAATTGAATTATGTACCAGTTACTTCTTGTGACGTCGAACGCTCTTTTAGTCAGTATAAATCTATCCTCAGAGACAATAGAAGAAGATTCACTTTTCAGCACTTGAAAGAAATGTTTGTAACCTATTGTTATGGTAACAGACAATAAAAATTGTGTTTTGTTGAAACTACATTGGAAGATAAGGTACGTCCATTATATTTTTTGTTTAGTTTGATTAAAATGTACCAATATTTAACGTACATAGTCATTTTTTTATAATTTTAAGTCCATATTTAATTCCATATTTTGGTAAAAATCCATATTTAATTCCATATTTTGGTAAAAATAACTACATATATATTTACATATTTCATATATTTTTAGTCCATATAAATCCGTTCCTGATTATTATTATTATTATTATTATTATTATTATTATTATTATTATTATTATTATTATTATTATTATTATTATTATTATTCAGGATAACAGGCAGGGTTTGGAATTGAACGAGCTACATCAGCTTCTTGTCTATGCAGATGACGTCAATATGTTAGGAGAAAATACACAAACGATTAGGAAAACACGGAAATTTTACTTGAAGAAAGTAAAGCGATCGGTTTGGAAGTAAATCCCGAAAAGACAAAATATATGATTATGTCTCGTGACCAGAATATTGTACGAAATGGAAATATAAAAATTGGAGATTTATCCTTCGAAAAGGTGGAAAAATTCAAATATCTTGGAGCAACAGTAACAAATATAAATGACACTCGGGAGGAAATTAAACGCAGAATAAATATGGGAAATGCGTGTTATTATTCGGTTGAGAAGCTCTTATCATCCAGTCTGCTGTCCAAAAATCTGGAAGTTAGAATTTATAAAACAGTTATATTACCGGTTCTTCTGTATGGTTGTGAAACTTGGACTCTCACTCTGAGAGAGGAATATTGGTTAAGGGTGTTTGAGAATAAGGTGCTTAGGAAAATATTTGGGGCTAAGCGGGATGAAGTTACAGGAGAATGGAGAAAGTTACACAACAAAGAACTGCACGCATTGTATTCTTCACCTGACATAGTTAGGAACTTAAAATCCAGACATTTGAGATGGGCAGGGCATGTAGCACGTATGGGCGAATCCAGAAATGCATATAGAGTGTTAGTTGGGAGACCGGAGGGAAAAAGACCTTTAGGGAGGCCGAGACGTAGATGGGAGGATAATATTAAAATGGATTTGAGGAGGTGGGGTATAATGATAGAGACTGGATTAATCTTGCACAGGATAGGGACCGATGGCGGGCTTATGTGAGGGCGGCAATAAACCTCCGGGTTCCTTAAAAGCCATTTGTAAGTATTATTATTATTATTATTATTATTATTATTATTATTATTATTATTATTATTATTATTATAAATGTATTAATTTGTATTACTATCTTTGTATTATCTCCGTCATGGCTGTTCTATTATTATTATTATTATTATTATTATTATTATAAATGTATTAATTTGTATTACCATCTTTGTATTATCTCCGTCATGGCTGTTCTATTATTATTATTATTATTATTATTATTATTATTATCATTATTATTATTGTTACTATTATTTCTATCTACATTATTATTGACTTCTGTAAAATTTTTGTAGACTGCTGGACTGTACCCGAGCACGAGCATATGCTCATTTCGGGTATCTATTCATATGTAACATTTCAAATGTAAATTGTGAATAAATTTGAATTTTGAAACATTTGATATGTAAATAAGTGTTTGCTGATTTAATTTTTACAAGAAAATGCGATTTTTGACTGAAAATGACCGAAAATTACCCGTTATCCCCCTTAAGGAAACTCAAATTCTCCTCTACAAGGCAATCTTTGTAAAAAAAACCTACAGCCTCATTTGCATAACACAGATAAGTTTCCTTGAAATATCGTAATCAAAGGAAAACTTTTCTATTAAAGAACCTCAGGGTATGTTTATCACCATCTGATTTGCGTCAAAAGATAATTTCTTGTAAGCATATTTATGAGATGGGTCGCATAGAACTGAAACTTCTAACGTTACAGCCTTCAAAACTCAAACAAGGACCACTTCTTAAGTTAATTAAAACAGCCATATTAAGTCCGATACAATAAATAACTCAATATCGGATACTTGATTAACATACTGTCGGACCTTCTTTTGTGTTTGTACTTCGGCGTCAGTAAATCTGTTTCGCATTGACAAACTGAAGTGGAAGTGTCGGCCGAGTTCGGTTTTGCATGCGAACTGGATATCCATCATGTGCCGAAGACACTTGGCAGAGCCATGGATACGTGGGCTCTGCAGGCTCTGCGGTTGGTTGCCTGGCCTGGCTGGTGGTAGTGATTGACCAGTTGTTATTGCGACTCGGGTTCTTGTACGACTAAGTGGCACGCGATTTCTCACTAGAACCGATCACGTGATGTAATCGAGAATGTATTGGTCGTTATTTCGTTGCGGGAAGCTCGATTTTCTGCGTGTATTAGTGTGGGTTTCTGAATTAGATTTATATCTGCTAAGTTTACATTCGCACAGCAAACACGAGTTTTATGGGCTATCCGTAACAGCGATCGCCTTGGAGCTTCTCGGCTCCCATCCATTACAAATTTACAAAGGGCCAGTTTTCACCTTCTGCTCATTATGAAGACAGATATTACTACTTCGTGGCACTTATTGCTCTTAAAATCCTTTGCCTAAATCCATATAATGATACACTATTGGACTCACAGTATATATCATTATTTTAATTTATTTGAGCAATATTAACCATTATTCGAAATATGATAAGTTGAAGTTAATCTTTACACACTTTGTTTCATAAATAAATTGCTGTCCACCATTGCGGTTATGTGGATAGTACGTGTGCTTCCCAACCAAGTGTTCCGAGTTCCATTCCCGGCGTAGGCAATGAAAGAAATGTGTCTTCTGACATGCGACTGGGAATTCGTCCCTTGTCTTGTGATGTTACAGCGGTGACCCTGTACCATGCCGATCCTTTGACCAGGCAGGTCCCCATTTGTCGAGTGTGTACACAAGCATTTTGTAAACACAGAGCTCTATGTACGATGCATCGTAGCCTATAACCAATATTTTTTGTGCGAGATCATGCGTATTTGCTTGGTTTCCACAAAACCAATCCGCGGAAAGTCTAAAATTCCACATTCAGTATTCCCAACCTAACACACATAACAATTTCCCTCTTCTTACCGCTTAAGTGACATATTGATTTTACTGCTTTAGGCTTTTAACATATTATTTTTAGAGACGTTCAATATAGTAATAACTATAAGTTGGAAACTTACCACTTCAATTTCACCTAAATTGCACTGTTAATTATTGTTTTTAAATATTTGCAAACATTAAGTAAACTCTACAACTCCACTAAAGTTACTGCATTCGTGATGCATGTAACATTAAGGAAGCCGTTTCTTTTAAGTTCGCATTTATAGACTGGGGAAAAAAGATAGACGTATATCACGGCCTGCTGGAGTATAGTAAACAAAGAAAACATTTTAAAGCAAAAATGTTGAAGATAGATATTTTTGTTTTGCAAATTTGCCGTCATTGAACAGAAACCAAGATGGAGATTTCATTGCAACTAATTAGAAATTCCTCTTTCAGGTATGTAATAAACAGGGAAAGGGATTTGGAGTATTATAAAGAATGGTTAAACGTAGTATAGATATTCGTAGCTCACTGACTGTCAAGCGAGTTGCGTCACAGAGCATGGACTAGTACAGTACACTTCATACACACTTACACGCAACGTGCTATAAACGTATTTCAGAATGAACAAATGGAATAGTTTGATGATATATAGTAACCTACATGCATAATCTGCATTCCTTTTTTAACTATATGTGCTTTTCTTGGCAACGCACAAGACAGCAATAAACAACATTACAAATATCAACCTCTGCATCCTCGCGTGTCAGTGGACATATTGATGGCTGATAGACAGTTGTCTTCTGTATGGAACTCGCCTCTGAATATGTGTGTTTTTCTGTCAGGAGCGTGTTAAATTAAAACCTTTATTTACAATATCATGAAATATGATAATATGTATACAACGTATACTACAGTATTTAAAATATATGCAATATACTACAATATTTACAATGTGGCCTAATACAGTATCATTAAATGTTGAACAAAATGTAGCATTTTCAATTAATGCTATGTTTTGTTGATGAAACAATTATTCCTGCAGTGCCTTATTATAATAAATTGTAAATATTATTTTCAAATTTTCAAAATACAACTTTGCTCTGTTGCAAGGAAGGAAATTTTTAACATGGAAAAACTCCGCTCTACATCTAGGAACGACAATTGGAAAGTACTTGAAACAAGATACGTCAATTAAATTCACATGTTGAATGATGTCATTGGGACACATCCTTGTTAGTACATCTGAAATCCGACTAAGAATACCGTACCCATCATTTTTAATCAAACCTCTGTTCATTTTTTCACCAACACGTTTTCCTATTTCACCTTCTACTGCACTCAGTTTATTTACAATAGTCCTCATCATATTTAAGTGTTCAACTAGTTCCACTCTGACTTTTCTAATTGAATAATGGCATCCGGTAAATATCCAAAATTTGTCTTAATATCCATGACTTCTTTCTCGATTTTTCTATCACTTAGCAGTTCCTGGCTTATTTGAATCGCAGCGGCGTCATCGAGATCGAAAGACAGATTTGAGGTGATGTGCGTAATTGCAAGCGTAATTGCAAGCTTCTAACCATGACCACCAGCTCTTAAGAACTGGACATGGGGGAAGCGACAATTTAGGGAATTGTTTCCTGAATTTTGATACTCGATCTGGAGCTTTTACAAATATAGTCTTTCAATTTTGTATTGTTAGTTGGTTTCACTTTCCGCATTGTACCCGCACTTTACTACTCTGAGCTGCAAACCTGCATGTTGACGTTCTTATGCGACAACTGTCCCGTTCATCTGTTGTTGACGTGCAGAGATCTGCGAGTATGTCATGGAGGGAGGACTTGGTATAAAGGGTTGTAAACAAATGGCTGTGTAGATGCCAATACTAGCTTTAACTGCTCCAAATTCCGTTCCCTAGTAATAAACGATCTACGCACAAAATAATGCACGATACACGAGCGGTATGTTTTCTTTCAATTCTCGAAAATTAAAAAAGCTCAACTACGTTTCGCTTTTTCAAACTTTTCCTCGAACATGAAAACTTCAACATACCGCTCTTGTAACGCATATTACTATTGCAGCCCTATTAATAACATATTTTCAGTAGCGCCTTTTTCTGGGTTAGATTGTAAATTGAATATATTTCCAAATTTATATCTAAACAAGTACTAAACGATTAATTTAATAATATATACTGAATTGAATCTGAATTACATGCCAATAACACACAATATCATAATCTGTCCTTAAAGTCCCAACATTAGCCATTATTATATATTTTTTTAAACGTGGCCATTGCTTCAAGAATAAGTTTGCCATTAAAATAAGCATTTCCACTTTGTTGAGATGCCGTTTTTCATTGATTAAGTTTTCAGTCTTGGATAACAGTCTTTCTGAGGGAACTGAAGATCCCAGTGAATACAGATACTTTCTGACCAAATTACTTAGTTGTGGGTGAATGGTGTTATGATAAAAGAAACGGATAAGTGCAAACAAAATACTGGATTTACTTCGTTAAATATTATGAAAAATAATGATTGCGTACCTGAAATTTGCGTAGTAGTTAGGCTAAATAGGGATTTAATGTAAAAAATGTACTTGATAGTAAGGTTGAGTTTATAAATTGTAATTGACAATAACTATCTTCCATAATTTTGTTTATTAATGAAGGACATGAAAACTGGTTCCAGCCAATCAGAACGAGACCATCCAAAGTCCCAACTCTCATTATAAAGGCACAATATCCTCTCCGAGCCTGCTCTGCCATCTATGCGAGACATGTAGAACGTTTTTATTCTACCCATGATTACAAAGTGAAGAATCGTGTGAGTCGTTCGTTTACGATTCAAAAGAATACTTGGAATCATAGACTGGGATGAGTTCTGAAAAAACCGAGAATGTCTGATTGGATCGCTGAAAAAGAATCTTGTTGTCAGCTCCAGATTAAAACCTCCCTCTCTCCCCTCACCCATCCCCTCCCCCTCATTCCCCTTCCTTCCTCTCTGTCTCATATTTTCCTTCAATACTCGAATTTCAAAATCATATTGCAGTGCAAATTTTGAATTTCATTATGCAGTTTTTAATTCCATTTCTTTCCTCAAATCCTTTCCTGATATATCCTAAAGCAAAAAATTAGTGTGTTGTACTTCGTAATATTTCTCTTCAGACCCATCTTCATTTGGTAAATAGAGATGTTACATCACTTATGACGTCTGTTAGGGGACATTAAGACTGAAGATTTACAAACAGTGATAAAAAATCAATTTTCGGTTTTCTGCACTATAATACTTCTTGGACACTTAGAAAGTTGATAGTAAAAGGGTTTTTTTTTTACTAAGTCGTCTTTAAGATCCAGGAGCGATTTTTATAGCCTTTAGGCCAGCTCCATATGTCAATATTGTAGGGTAAAGTTCTCTAATTCCGTGATACGTTTTTTCACTGAATGTCACGGGGTTGGGTATCTTGCTAGGAAGTTCACCGATGTCTCAAAAGTAGGCGAAAGATACAATCTTTCGAGAAAGATGTCTGTCGCTATGGTCAAACGGCAAAGCTTTGACTGATATTCAATTTTAAAAAAGTATCACGGGGTTAGAGGTATCACGGAAATAGGCAACTTTACCTTATATCTTTTTATAAATTTGCCTTTTTTCTAAACTACATTTTTTATGTTCAAAATGCTTTATGCGCTTGCAGTTCTAACGAAATTCAATTGAAATATTCCTACGTGCCCATGCATATATGTATGTATATATATGTATATATATATATATAATATGTGAGATCTAATGTTGAGAAATGTTAAGTGTCTTGAAACTTAGGAGCTAAAAAATTATGATGTAAATAAAAAATATGAATAAACAAATGTATGATCTTCACAAATTTATTGTGCCTGAACTCGCCTAGATGTAATGGATTACTCAACGTTAAAATATTTCCCGTGAATCTAGGTCCGTATGAAAAAATATGAGCTTTCTGTATTTAAATACATACAATGCGCATGGAACATTTTGATCATATCACTAATTTGCATAATTAAAATAAAATTAATTTCGAAACTGGTAGTCAGATTGATATAAAATTAGATAAATCGGATTAAAATTGTAAACATTTGAAAACTCAGTCCCAGTTTCTCTTAACTTTGCAGAAGAATATATATTATTTTAATGTACCGAAGTACATATGATATTTCCATGCAGATATTCTGCGTCATCATACGATGAAAGAGTAATGGAACGGATGAAAACTTCTCTCCGGCGCCGGGATTTGAACCCGGGTTTTCAGCTCTACGTGCTGATGCCTTATCCACTAAGCCACACCGGATACCCACCCCGGCGTCTGACAGAATCGTCTCAGTTTAAGTTCCAACTCTTGGGTTCCCTCAGTAGCCGCCCTCTGCACTATGTCATAGATATCTGTGAACGTAGGACTGAAGTCCACACATGTGCTGAGGTGCACTCGTTATGTTAGAGGGAAACCAAGAGTTGGAACTTTCTGAGGCGATTCTGTCTGACGCCGGGTGGGTATCCGGTGTGGCTTAGTGGATAATGCATCAGCACGTAGAGCTGAAAACCCGGGTTCAAATCCTGGTGCCGGAGAGAAATTTTTCTCCGTTCCATTACTCTTCCATCGTTTGCAGAAGAAGCTGGAAGATCGATTCCTTATTCTGCTATTGATATAGGGTACATTGATCATTTATAGACATTATAACACTTGGATTATTTAGTCAAACATTATTTCATTCATTAATGCAATTTATTTGCTTTTGAGCATCAAATTCTTCAAGTACTTTGCGTTTAGGATTTGTGTTAAATAGAGAGGAAATTGCTGGTTTAAAATATGGTTTTGTCTTTATTGCATTAGACCTAATCCTATCATGAGAAACCAGCGTAATTATTCAAAGTTAATTTCGATTGTCTTGAGAGATAATTATCTTACACTTTTCTGCTGCATCAGAGTTCTTGCTGTATGTCTTTTAAATCTACGCGTTAAGTATTAAAAAACGAATAAACGCAGAGCGTTAACTCTTTATGCGAACTTAATACTCTGCTATGTTGTTGCCTCACCGCACTCATAAGTATCTGATATCACACTGTGCAACGTGATACAACAATTTCGAAGGTGTCATAATATGTAACTGAATCCACCAGATAAAATTCCATTTATGAAGCATCGGCCTAGACCACTGAAACCACAAGAACCTTTACAAATGTAATGTATAGCTCTCTTCATAATTCAAAATTTGAAAAAGTTAATATAGCAGAGTCACGGTGAGCCAGCAGTAGTTCTCGGTATTTGTCGTATGTAAAAGTAATGGTTTTTATCCGCATAAATTATTCAAGTCGTTTAAATTTCTGAATTGGAAAGAAACCTTGAAAACTAATTAAAAAGCTTGATTATATTATTAAGTGTAATTTCAATATTTTAAATCAATTTACTTAAAAATTATTTTATTTTAAATACTTCCGTTACTTCAATTAGTTATTGCAGTGATTTATAAATGCACTTTATGCTCGACCATGCCGAAATGTAGTAATTATACACCTGGTAGCAGCCCTTTAATGGACCTGATTAAAGTACACCAATTCATTAAATTTCAGGTGTTCCACCAATCATAAAACACCATTGCAGCAATATGAAAGCGCAAGTATCGATTATTCTCGGATATGCAATCGAAAGACAACTAGCGAAACGTCACGGAGGCTGGAAATCCAATACTGTCGCAGAAAGTTATGTTCTGTTACGATAATAATTAGCGTTAATTGTAAATAATATTCAAATAAATTCAATTTGTCATCTCGTTTTTCAATGTCTAAATCAATTTCAAGGTTATATCAAGATGAATGTTTATTTTACTCTCTAGATTATATCAAGGTCAATGACATTTCTTTCTCGGAAAAAATCAATACTTTCGCGTCTGTGCACATCTCACAATTTACGAGATACTGCACCAGGTCAGTTCCGCTCCCCAGTCAGATAAGAGTAACATGAATACTTATGAATAATTTCAAGTTAGAAATATGGTCGAGCATAAAAAGTCGTATGAAACTTGCCAATAATGGTAATTAAGACGCTCGTATGAAAATTATGAAACTCGTTTCATAAACACACTCGCGTCTTAATTACTACCATTATAGGCTCGTTGCATAATGTACTATTATAATGAGCCACCGGCGTGGCTCAGTCGGTTAAGGCGCTTGCCTGCCGATCTGAAGTTGCGCTCGGGCGCGGGTTCGATCCCCGCTTGGGCTGATTACCTGGTTGGGTTTTTCCGAGGTTTTCCCCAACCGTAATGTGAATGCAAGGTAATCTATGACGAATCCTCGGCTTCATCTCGCCAAATATCATCTCGCTATCACCAATCTCATCGACGCTAAATAACCTAGTAGTTGATATAGCGTCGTTAAATAACAAATAAAAAAACTATTATAATGTGAGAAATGTCAAAGAAACATTTTTAACACTTAGAACATTTAATTACTTTTAATTTAAGATGGATTGGGTTGGTTTCATTTGATGTGGAAGTCTTGTAGGTAATTCTCTGTCCCAAATATTTAATTTCATATGGAGTCTCCATCTGGAACAAGATAAAAACACAACACTTTTATTATTCGCACAGCAGACAAACTTATACACGAGATTCGAACTCAATTTTCGTTGTTTCTAAAAACTTAAACCTGCTACCGTGTAGCCTACTGCAAATTAACAAGTTCGTCGTTTTCGGAACTTTACACGGTGAGGTCACAAAAGGGCGTACCCCACGAATTACGACACTACGATGGGTATGGTTGGTTGATTGATTGATTGATTGATTGATTGATTGATTGATTGATTGATTGATTGATTGATTGATATGAGGTATTCCATCTCAAATCGACCGAAATATAGAAAATTGACCTTATAATTTCTAAATACATTAAAAATTTTTTTGTACGTAGAGAACTGTGATAGAATGCTTTGTGCAAAGTTTGAGGCATCAGAACTTCATAGTGTTTAAATGAAAAATATTTAAATTTATCGTATTTTCATAAAATTAGCAACTTTAAACTGTTGTAGCTCCGAAACCCTTTAACCCAATGATCAAAATGATTGTTTATTTTGATGCTGAGAAATTAAAGTTTATATTGACATATAAACAGATTTTCTACTTTTATGGAAATGGAGAAATTTAGATTTTTCTTCATTACGACGCCTTTGGCAACCAAAAAATATTTTAAAATATATGGTTAGATTCCGCATTGAAAGTACAAATAAACACATATTTTTTACTGGTGGTACGTTGATAAGAAAGTATTTAAAATATGAAATAAAGAAAATAAATAGTACGCGCGTGAACTAACCAGCTCACTGTGAGACGGGAGCTAGCCGAGTTAAGCAAGGCCAGGAGACATAAACACGTGATGTGTCGTCTAGCAGTCATGGCTGTGCTAGCTTTATCACAGGTTTTCATAAACACAGTAGTAAAATGACGACCAGCGCTCTCGGCCAGTGCGTGCAGTACTGCGCCGTTCAAGTCTAGGCGTGTGAAAATAATCTATTTAATACCCTCGAAACTTATTGCCGTACCAATAACCGAACAATGCCGAATCCTCTTCATAATGCAAGGTTTTTCTCAATATTTTTTTTACATTTTTACAAATGAGCAAAAAGCCTAAAAGTAAGTAAAATCAGATTATCTGTCTCTCTGTATAAAATAAAAATAATGATTACTTCTTAACATAACCTACCAAATGTCAGCTTCAAAATGAGCTCTCGTTCAATGTTCTGTAGTAAATGGTTCCAGAGTTCTGAGCGCTGAAAGAGGCTTGTTTTTATAAAATACGCTAAATTTGTCGCTCAATAATACGAAAACCGTTTGACTTTCGATAGTATGTTTTTGAAAATGCACTCTCCTCAACACCTTGTATAAATAGGGGAAAAAGTTAGAGTATAAAAATGCGATGTTTTTTTACTGATCGATTTCATATGGAATAGAGGATTCTTGCAATATTTGTAAGTTGAATCCTGGAAGATTGGATACTTTTCAATGTAACAATATTAGCGTTAACAAGCGTATTAGTATTACATTTATGCTGAGATAACTGTAATATTGATATTCTTTCTTAGATACGGAAAGGCACACTTCTCTGAATTGGATAAATTACTTTGAATTCTTAGGATGTTATTACAATTCTAATATTTCCTAATTTCCTCTGCTGTATCTACGGATTTCGCTACTCCACTGAGGACATTTTCTGTTACTAATACGGCGGTAGCTACGAAAAAAATTTCAACATTTAGACCAGGGAGCGTCAAGTGACTACACTCTCGTGCGTACGTACAAACCCTCAAGCCCTGACGTACGGCTGCGGGCAAGGGTAGCTGCTTCCACAGTGGCGGAGCTAAGAACTTGTATGTGAACTATATTTGTGACAAGAATATAAATTAATTTCAGCTTTTAATTGAAGCACATTTTCACTGTTAATTGCTCTATACTGAAAACAGTACTCTATACAAATTGGTACAGTTAACTAGGCTATATACGATATAAATTTTTGCATGTTTGCACAAAAATGAAACAAAACAAAATATACACTTTTATACAGACTAACATACTACGAAATAAAACTGTTCACTGTTTGTCTTCTTCTCATTGCTATACAGTTCAATTAACAAAATAAAACAACAGTACAAACGTTGTTATTCAAATCTCTAATAATAGTACTTTTTCTTATACATCAGAGATCCGCGGCGATTTTTGCAGTTTTCTGTTAGTAAGCAGCTTTTCAATTCGTGGAGCTATTGTCTTAGTACCACCCAATCGCAAACATGCTTTCAAGTGTTCATCACTTAATTGGCTTCTGTGACGTGACTTCGTAAACTTCATTAAAGGAAATAGCGTTTCGCGTACGTAGGTTGTCCCGAACATGCACAACGTTCTTGCAGCGAGATTGTGCAGTTTAGGAAACCTTTCTCATGGAAAACAAGTATAGAAATGATTAATACTTTTTCTGTTTTGATACTTATCCTTTAGCTCAATATCGCTTTGTAAATAGAGTATTTCTAATTGTAGTTCAGCAAAAATATCCAGGACACTCACTGAAAAAGGTGTTGCAAATATCTTAAATTATTGGTGAAGTTCTCTAAATTTCCTGATATCTACGTTCGAAGTCTTCGCACAATTGTTGTATTCTTATATATTATTCCATGTCCAAGGCTTCTAAAGGTTTCCCATGTACCTATATCCATAAATAAGGCAATTTCATTCCGAAGTGGGAGAAAACGTTCCAGAACTTTTCCTCGACTTAACCACCTTACCTTGGTATGGTAGAGTAAATCCCATACTCACTGTTAATACCATCAAGCAGTGCCCTGAACTCCATGGGTGCTATTCATAGACATTTCGCTAGCCCGCGCTACAAGCGTGCTAAACTAGCCCCGGCTATCGACTTGTTACTTGTACGGGATTCATATGATATCATATCGCTAACACTGGTTTATGAATACGTAAAACGTTAGTTCGCTGATCATCCACCAGAAGCCCGCACTAAGAATGTTTATGAATATAGCCCCATGTGATTAAGTCCTTCATACCTTATGAAATTAATTGTTCTCACATCATCACCCATTACATTACTAAGGTTCATGTTTTTAGCACATAAATATTCCTGGTGCAAAATGCAGTGCACCGGTGCCCCAAGCGACCTCGATAGTCTCCACCACTGATAGACTGCAGTGTACAACTGTACTGCCCGCAGTGGAAGGCGTAAGCAGGTCTGTACGCCCTCTCGCGATCTTGAGTCGACCTGGCGGAGCCTGATTTAGACTATAGGAAGGTGATGGAATTGCTGAAATTTACAACCGTTTTGTAAACGACTGTGGTCGTCTGAGAGTTTTGATTGATGTATAATTCCTGAAATGTTCTCGTCTATTGTAATTTAGCCACCAATTACCTCTCTGGTCTAATCAAACTTGTCTCTCTATTCTTCGGTTGCATAGATTAGAGGTATATTACATTAAAGACCGGTACTATAAAGACAGATGTCTGGAGATTAATTTAGAACCAAGTTCTAAAAATGAACTGAGATTACGACTTGATCGCGTTGTATAATACTGAACTCTGTTTACATTAATCTAGTTCAAATCTGATTTGAATTCTGAAAAGTGGACGTTGCAACCACTGCCTTCTGGATCGCATCCTGTGGCTGCTTACAGGATGCTACCCAGCAGGCAGTGGTTGTAACACAAAACAAATGAATTACGAAAATCTTTTTCCCGTTGGATATTATACGGAAAAATGCGATCAAACAGCCCGTGGCAGTGTAGTGACTGCAAAAGACGAGTAGGCTGTAAGGGGGCGTGGCATTTAAAGAACTGCCAAATTATTTTTCATCAAAGAATTATTTTTTTTTACAAATTTCTGATTACAAATCTAATAACTTTTTGTTCTAAAGTTGGCTCCCTGAAGTTACTAGATGAATGTAGCGGAGGAGAATTTTAATAGGTAGGCCTATGTGTTATATAAATTAGCATTCACTTTCAAATCCATTTTTCGTAGGTTTATTTTCTTGATTCAACATCAACTTTTTATGCCAAATATCATCTGTATGAAATTTTTACTGCAAGTATTTATGAGGTAGCTGCATGTTTCTATGCATTTATTTTGTGAGAAATGCTGCTAGTTTATTTTATTAAAATTTTTGTCATGAATTATAGAAAGAAATTATACTTTCAACATAAAAAAATAATAATAGAATAAATGCGCGCAAGTCGTGCATAAGGTAATTAAGTTACATAAAATACATAAGATTTCAGTTGTCGCACATTGAACTTAGGACTCTGTTTCCTCATATTGTTTGTTCTCAGTGTTCTATCAGGGATTTCCCTCTAATTGTTCACATTGTTCATTATTCACAGAATTCTACCAGGGATTTCACTCGTTTTTGTAGGTAGTTACGTGGTAACGGTCACACGGTTGCTCGCACAGTTCACACACACAGTTGTTCCCGGGTTCGTGGAAGCACTTGGTCTTGCACATTTTGTGGTGGTATCCATGCACCGCTATTCAGTTCACTAAGTGTCGGAGTTCCTGGTTTGCGTCGGTCCATGATCTGTTTGTCATGGCTTCTGTTGTATAAAAAGTCCAGCCATATGTCCCTTCTCTTTCTCTCCCTTTCGTGTAGAAGTATCTTTGAGCTGTCGGTGGATGGGAGCCTCATACGTAGGTCTTCTATGAAGAAGGGTTCCCTGTTGAGTTCGTACGCTAGCCTCGACTTTGTGTATTTTGAAATACCTAAGGTGGCTTTCAGAAATCGTGACTTTACTGATTCCAGAGTCATTAGATCTTTTAGGCTCAGCTTTTCCCAGATGAGGTCTATTCCGTAGGAGGCGATGGGAACTATTTTTGCGTTGAACAAGGCCATGGCGGTTTTGAGTGATATTCTGGATATTGCCTTGATGTCGAATATGGCTTTAAAATAAAAAGCCATGAAACTGGATAAATTAGGTATTTCATAAAATGAATGCATAGAATTGTTTCTCTGTGTCTTGTGAATGTAACAAAAAGGAGCTTAAAAATTGAGATCTTCTTGGAAGTCGTAGATTACTTGCTGAGCAACTTTTATTATATAGGCCTAAAATATTCAACGGTCTACTGGATAACAGCGAAATATTATCACAAATCCAGATTAACGCTAGAACATCACATTTAAGAAATCGTCAAACACTTCAGCACATAAAAATTCACCAGTGTTAAAAATGTGCTCAAAATTCAATGAAATATGTAAAACATGGGATCTAGATTTCTGCATTTCTTACATGGAATACAAACATTTTCTTATTAATATACTGAAGGTAGTTGATTTTATACAATATTGCTATTTGTTACTCTGTAATTTGCCAATTATAAGCTACATTTTACATTTTTGGCTATGATATCTACACTTAAATATTTTTCATTTATTATTTTGTATTTTTCATGTATATCTATATGTGTCTTTTATTTAGGTAGTACCTATTTCTGTCCTTTTTTTTTCCTTTTACCATTTTCCATTTTAATTTGTGTTTACACTTGTATCCTGCATTTGTATCTGTTTCATCTCTTTTTTTTCATGTTATATGCAATTATATGTTTTTTAAAACTAATATCTGTACTGTCTATAGTAATTGGGGCTTTGCCCTGTTATAGGAATAAATAAATAAATAAATAAATAAATAAATAAATAAATAAATAAATAAATAAATAAATAAATCATTAAATAAATAAATAAATAAATACATAAATAAATAAATAAATAAATATCAAAAGTACAACGTCCCTCTTAAACAATGGTCTGTCATTGGTTTGCTGTTTGGCAGTAGAGGTTCTATTACAAAATTCACATGGAATTATCTTAAGAACTTCACATTCCTTTTGATTATGTAATGTCTATTCTTATAAATATTATCAAGGATTCTCTTCAAATATTACATCATCATCTCTATTTCAATTAATCCACTTATATTTCCCTTCACCAATTAACTTTCTTTTTTATTTAATGTATCACATCACATTTGTACATGTTTATTGTATTCAGGACCCTTGTGGTCACTCAAATTCTTTGAGCTGATGTCTATAATTTAGAAAAATATAAATCTGATAAATAAATAAATAAATAACACAAAAATGTGGCTTTGAAAATATTTCTGAAGAATGGGAAAAATCAAAAGCCAAACATATTTGGGAGTTCAAAATTAGGATTTTATTAGTCCTTTACATAGTCAGCATGCTCTCTCAAAATTTGGTTGAAAAAATTAGGAAAAAAGTTGTCATTTTTAGTGAAGTATCCCCTTAATCTGCGTTCAAAAGCCTTATATTTAAATATGCATTAAATAATTTATGAAACCTATCATATCCACTATTTTTTTCTCTTTTCCTACCTTATAAAAATGTCCAAGCGAAAAATTGAACTATGCTGAGCTATATACTCGTAAAGCAGATTTCTGTCCTGAGCCAATAGATCTATCAAACAGATGAATATTACTCAATAAATCTCGGTCGAGTACACGCTGTGCTAGTATTTCGGATAATCAATTGTCGGATGTAGAGTGCATAACAGTAAATCCAGTTCGTGTGTGCTTGTTTTTCACGAGCCATTAAAATTATTGACGACATCCACGAAATCAATAGGCCGACAGAAGCACGCACGCGAGTTGCTTCTGATCTCGATGTCTGAGGCTGGCGCGCAGGCTGCTCCAGCCAGTTGCTCTCACGATCCCGGAGTACATTTTTTTCCTCCGCGAAATAATATACAACTGCGCTACTTCACGTACAGAAAGCAATTTCAGAGAACGGCATAAGCAAAAGCCCTTAGTCTTCCCGCGTCTGGGACTTTACATCACAATTGGATACCTCCGTGAGGAGCATTGTGATACGAGATGATTCAGTAATGCCGGGCGGCTTTAACGGAGAACACGTCACACTACTCATTTCGCCGGGAAACCTGGTTAAATTAACCCGACGTTTTCATTACCTCAGATGTCAAGTGACATTTTCTAATGAAGGTTTATGGACCCCATTCTACAAAATTAATTTTATGTGGCTTACCATAAATGTTAGGTTTTGTCATTGCATTTAAGTTCGAAATGTCACTACGGGATTCCCTTTTCAGTTTTACAGGGACATCATTTTATTTTTACTTCAATTTTTATTGTACCTGAGTTTTTTAATGTACTTCACTCCCATCCCTTCTACTAAGGAAGTTCCAACTCCACACAGAACCAAGACCGCAGATAGTAAGCAGTACTGAGTTACTGAGTATAGTACGTTCCAGAAATATGTTCGCGTTTTCCAGTGACGAAAGAGCTTTCAATATTGAATCATATTTTCGCACAGGTACTGTCCGTTTGCCTACGTCGCATCCCGATTTCCCCCACCTGCTTCTGCTCGCCCCTCTGTAAAAGCTGGGCTGTCTTAGCTCTTTTCTGAAAACATTAATTTCTCTTAGGAATTGGACGTTTACGTAATATTATACAGCTGCTTAATTTAACTTAAATAAAAGGGCCTCGTTAAGTAATTAACTGTCACGTGAGTTCCTCCCTTTCTACAATCCTGCGGCATAATCACTTGGACGGACAGTAGATAGCATGTCTGAGTAATTTTATATTTTCGGGTCGGGCAGAAGTGAAGATTGAATTTACAGTACGTAGAGTAGGTACAGAATTATTTCAACATGAGTTACTAGTACGAAGGACGAAACTGCAATTGGAATTAGATGCAATAGTCTATAGTGCGATAATATGCACAAAAGAACTGAAGCCTGTATCGAAATGAAAGGCCACCATTTTCAAAATTGTGTTTAAATATTCATGTTATGATTATTTTTCAATTTAACTTCTTTCTCTATATTGTACGCTAATGTGCTGTAGACAGTATAATATACACTGCATAATGAATACGTTCGCATGGATAACTCACTTCGTGAGTAAAAACACTTATTCTTAATACAGTACTGTACTTTGATTAAAGAAAAACCTAATGAAAATTATCAAACTCAAAATCGCGATATTTCCTAGTTTACGTAAATGGATGAACTACTTTTCTTCCTTCCTGTACCTAGTAGAGTGATTTGTGTTTTACGCCAGTATCATCGAACTCCAGTCTTGGAGGGGGGAGCAAGAAGTGTTTCCGGTTCTCTAAAGGTACAGACAGGTTAATATTAAAAATGTTAGTAAAAGTAAAATGATGTCCCTGTATATACCGCTGTTCCATTCTCAATAGTGTGCCGTCTCATAACCAGGCTTCGAGACTTCGGACCCGATAGAGCAGTTCATTGGGAAATCCGCATAGCGGCGTACTGAGTATAGTGGTAAAGCGTACAGTGGGTGGGGTTACTGTAGAATGAATGCCAACAAATACAGAAAGAAAAACGCTCCGGATTTGAAAGTTCTGACGAATAATTATTTGGTTTTCATACAAACCTATTTTCAAACTGTGTCTGAAACTATTACACGGTTAGAAAAGTCAGACTAAGAGATGCCGGAAGCCCTAAAATTAGTTGAGGGAATAACACAGAGAATTAATGAGACACCAAGCACACCGGTTACTGAACGTGTAAAACAGAAGTGGAAATCAATTTTATGTAAAAATAACGGATATGGAACTTTACATAACATAAACTGCAAATTAGTGGACATAGAGTCACCCGAGAATAAAGGACTGTCTCTTAGAGACTGCAATGATGTTAGGTTTTTTCGTTTTGCTCCTATCACGTCATGCGACGTAGAGCGCAGCTTTGCACAATACAAACTGTGTTTGGCAGATAACCGAAAAAGATTTATGTTTGAGACACTGAAAATATGTCTTTTAGTACATTGCAATTCGGTACTGTAACTGGACTTCCTAAAGACGACCAATAGGATAAATAAAGAAATTAAAACTGCTACATGTTTATTTCTACCATTAACACTGTCTATAATTAAACACAAATGTTTATAATAAAGGAGAATAAATGCTTTTCACGTTCTTTTGACATTGTCATTGTGTAATGTATATTTACTTTCAGAATGCACATATGTGTGTTCCCCCATACTACCGTACTCTACTCTAAACAGCAACGTTGTTACCTCAACACATCTCTACCTTTCACTACCTGCAGCGAGTCAACAACCTATTGTACATGCACAGTAAACTTATTGTATCGGGTCCAAAGTCTCGAAGTCTGCGCATAACGTTAAACAGACTTGTCATTCTGGAAACATGTAATGTAAAAATCGTTAATGAAAACATTTTGGATTTTAATATTTGAGGAGAAAACTTCGCTCCGGCGCCAGGGATCGAACCCGGGTCCTTTAGTTCTACGTACCAAGCCCTCTGACCACTGAGCTACGTCGAATTCAATCCCCAGCACCGGACCGAACCCCCCTCCTTCAATGTTTCCCTTTGTGGCCTGACTCCAAGTAAGGCATATATGTAATTGATTAACTAGCGGACTTACTCGTGTTAATTATGTAAGTTTGTGCGGCTTACAGTTGTTTCGGTGCTTAACACACCATCCTCAGAGCCTACTAGATCTCGGGGTCATCTCGAACTTCTCTGCCTGTTATGTGGGTGCGTTTGATTGTTGAAAAGTGTTGAATAGTGGAGTCAAATAGTGTGTGTGTACTGAAATTGATCTGTGTGTTGAGAATTTGTTCGGGGTGTGCGACAAGTTCTACATTGGACAGACAGGCAGATCATTCCAAACACGCTACAAAGAACACATTAAAGCCATAACCAGAGGACACAATACATCCACATGCGCCGATTACATAACCAATGCTAACTATACATACAATAACATAAATGCAGACATGGAAATCCTACACATACAACCCAAGAACCAAAAACTCAACACACTAGAACAATACGAAATATACAAACACACTAAAACACACCCCGAGCAAATTCTCAACACACAGATCAATTTCAGTACACACACACTATTTGACTCCACTATTCAACACTTTTCAACAATCAAACACACCCACACGAACAGGCAGAGAAGTTCGAGATGACGCCGAGATCTAGTAGGCTCTGAGGATGGTGTGTTAAGCACCGAAACAGCTGTAAGCCGCACAAACTTACATAATTAACACGAGTAAGTTCGCTAGTTAATCAATTACTTATATTCAAGTGTTAAAAGTAATGTACGCAAGAACCAAATGGGTTAGGCATATATGTTGACGTATATGTGCAATGTCAACTGCCATTATATTAGGAGCGCACTCTATTGAGTGACTTGTTTGGCCGGGATTCCGCAGTTAAGTGCACAGTAATCTGTACAAACATATGCACTGCAGCTGTGAGAATATTATAGATTTATTAATGTGCTGGGGGTTGAATTCGTCGTAGCTCAGTGGTCTGAGCGCTTGGTACGTAGAACCAAAGGACCCGGGTTCGATCCCCGGCGCCGGAGAAAAGTTCCGCTTCTGCACTGGACATGACTCCCTAGCTCAGCACCTCCATAATTTCGGCTTACTACCATACCCAAAATGTACCTTGTGCGATCTAAAAGAAGATATGAACAGGGACCACCTACTTCGCTGTCCAACCTTAACCAAAGTAAAAGAGAGTCACCGATACTGGGAGGCGAGGAATTTAATGAGACAATGAAGAGCATTTTTTTCCCCTTTTGCATTCTATATCTTATTTTTTATTTATTTCTATTGAAATTGTGTTTAGGTCAAAGGTGTAAATTTCAGTACCTGTCATTGGAAAATAAATAATTAAATAGGCCTTTATTAATTGTTTGACATATAGATTGGAACTTCACTTTCCCATTTCAAACTTTTCACATTTATAATTAATAAAATTATTTATTTCATCGGGAAGTAGCTTTCGATCCACAGTTGAACTTGGATTTTAAAGCTCTATGCGGAGAGTGAATGGAAATCCGTGTTGCAGGCGGCGATGATTGAATTCCAGACTTGCCAATTACAAAGCCACAACGCTAAGCTGCTAGGTGTTCAGGTGTAAATAATGCCAATGGAAGTCTTGTGTCACGTGTTATAAGCTAGGGACCGGATTTTTATGTAATTACATATTATATTCCTTTCAACCTAACCGTATATAAATAACAAATCTTTGCGAATCTTGTAATTACCATTAATGTATTAAAATTTGATACTACATATTTTTACACATTTAACCCACATTACATATTATGGCTTGGTATTACATAAATCTACATATTTAGGGGTTTATTCATTTTTACTTCTCTAAAAGGGAAAAAAAAAAAAAACTTCTGTTAGAGAAGTTTACAATTTGAAATACACAGATTTAAAAAGGCTTTTTACCTACCCAAGAAAATATATATTTCGGCACGAAACATAATGTCCTTAGTTTCAGGCAAACAATAGTTTATAAATGCCTATAGTTTGAGGTTTTAGTAGGTACTTTGTACCTTACAGGGAACAGCTAAAATGCATGGGTCTCACATCTCCTCTTATTTTCTCCTAATCCAGTAAAGCGAAACAGTGCTTGCAGTACTGTTGTGTCATTCATTTCACTCAGTTCTCTAGTTTTAGTACTTACAGTATAAAGTGCAAGTGAGTTTATCTACTGCTTTTAACTAACTAAAATGGCCCCTGTATCTTCAATCCTAACGACAACAATAAAATCATGGATTGCGATGAACGAAGGTTTCACTACAGATGAAAAAATTGCAATGTGTCAAGTATGCGGTAAAAAAGTCAGGTGCTCTAAGAAATCAGAACTGGAGAGTCTTACCTATCCTATACCTGCCAGATATTGATATTAAATATTTTCATAATTTTACATATTTTGGTACATATTCAGCTTACTTTTCTTACATAAATATGTACATATTTCACACCTTGATATTACATAAAAATCCGGTCCCTAGTTGTTACTTAGTATGCTTCGTAATGAAATGAAGTTGACTGGAGTACGAAGAGTCCTTGTTACAACCGTGATGTTGTAAGATAGAACGTTCGCAAAACTTTAATCCAATTACACGTTTTAGCAAAAGCACAAGCGTCTGTAGTTGTGTGATATAATAAACTCCCAGAGGGAGAATTGTAATCCTAGTGCTTTTATTCTTACACCTTTATTACTAGACATGTTTTGGACATGTAGATCCCAGGTTTAAGGACGTACCCAACAAACTCACTAAGAACCCTCATGCAACTGAGAAGCGCCCGGGGCTGAGCTATACAATGTAATTACTTAACAAGATATTTATAATATATGACTTGCTTGATCACGGGTGCTACAACCTTGGGAGAATTAGGTCTGGGAAGTGTGTGATTTCATCATAGTGCCCACAGTAGCTGCAAACTACAATCCGTTATTGGCGCTTTGGTAAGATGAGGTCAGGCATCAACTGAAGATAAGATTTTGACATGGAAAGAAGAATTACAGAAATCAGGAAAGTTATCATTTATCAGTATACTTAATGACATTTTATGAAATATTAATGTTACAATATAAGAAAGACTGAATTGATGATATAATGTATGTATATATTTATTTACACTGCAAGTGGGCAAGCACCCGGTGGCAGTGGTATACACAATATAAACAATACACAATAAAATTACAACACACAATACAATTATATAATATACAATACAGTTATATATATATACAATACAATAGGAATACGTAATACAATTTAACACAATATACAATTTAACACAATAATAATAAAACATAAAATAACCTAATCCGATGTTAATGAAGAACACAGAAATATTTTCACTGAGTAGATAGATGGATTTATTGAGTAATATTATACATACAAATTTTATATTATCATAATTTTGTCTAAAATCCAATGCACGGGTCTTCTGACCGTACGTGTTTTGTACCCAAAACAAGTCCTCCTTTGTAGGTTCCCCCCCTCATCTATGATTACATCCAACTCCTCTCTAAAAGAACACACATATTAAAATGGAAATGGCACAATAAAACACATTATATAATATATCTTAACCTAAAAAACATAAAAGTGTACAGTTGGGTGGAGGTACGAAACCCAGTGTCACCTACGTAAAATGTGCACGATACAAGGCATTACAATTTTGTACTCGTAAGAAAAAGTTTGGAAGTAAGTAAATCCCGAAAAAACAAAGTATATGATTTCAAAAAATTAATTAAAAATTATTGCTTCGAGAGAAAATTTAAAGTTCAATTATTGTGATATCTGTGCTTTTTCTTCTTTTTCCTTTTTTTTTTTTTTTACTTTTTACTCTGTTATTCAATAAAATGTCTTAACATTATGTGGAATGCAGCCTGAGCACGAGTATGTAACTTACTCTTTATGACGGTGCTAGTGCGTTTTATATAAAAAAGAAATATGTATCTTTGTTGTGGCAATAAAATATTATTATTATTATGCCTATGTCTCGTGACCAGAACACAGTAAGAAATGGAAATATACTTACTTACAAATGGCTTTTAAGGAACCCGTAGGTTCATTGCCGCCCTCACATAAGCCCGCCATCGGTCCCTATCCTGTGGGAGATTAATCCAGTCTCTATCATCATATTCCACCTCCCTCAAATCCATTTTAATATTACCCTCCCATCTACGTCTCGGCCTCCCCAAAGGTCTTTTTCCCTCCGGCCTCCCAACTAACACTCTATATGCATTTCTGGATTCGCCCATACATGCTACATGCCCTGCCCATCTCGAACGTCTGGATTTAATGTTCCTAATCATGTCAGGTGAAGAATACAATGCATGCAGTTTTGCGTTGTGTAACTTTCTCCATTCTCCTGTAACTTCATCCCTTTTAGCCCCAAATATTTTTCTAAGAACCTTATTCTCAAACATTCTTAATCTCTGTTCCTCTCTCAAAGTGAGAGTGCAAATTTCACAACCATACAGAATTACAGCTCTGCTTTGGTCGTGCCAGAGAATCGGTCCCATTCCGAGGCTTATTATAAGGTTTCGTAATAAGCTGTTTTTTTATGGTGGATGGGTTGCTAGCCCTTCGCCCAATCCCCAAGCTGGAGGACCAGCCCTTATCGGCTGTCCGCGACTGTTTCTTCATTATATTCGCAGCTACCCTCCGTATCTGGTATAAAAATTGGAAATAAATCCTTTGAAGAGGTGAAAAAATTAAAATACCTTTGAGCAACAGTAACAAATATACACTTACTTACGGCTTTTAGAGAACCCGGAGGTTCATTGCCGCCCTCACATAAGCCCGCCATCGGTCCCTATCCTGAACAAGATTAATCCAATCTCTTTCATCATATCCCACCTCCCTCAAATCGATTTTAATATCATTCCATCTACGTCTCGGTGTCCCCAAACGTCTTTTTTCCTCCGGCCTCCCAACTAACATACTATATGCATTTCTTGATTCACTACATGCCCTACCCATCTCAAACGTCTGGATTGAATGTTCCTAATTCTTAGTTGAAGAATGCTATGCGTGCAGTTCTGTGTTGTGTAACTGTCTCCATTCTCCTGTAACTTCATCCCTCTTAGACCCAAATATTCATGAAAATGAAATAGGCCTACCTTCTTTCGTCACACTTAATACATCTCTTTTCTCCTTCCAATTTTTTTTTAACTTTAGATGCATCTCTAATCACCATAATTTAATAGTTATTATTAGAACAATGAAAAATTGCCTCCCTTAAATGAGCAGAATATCCTAATACAGAAATATAAAAGTTTTCATACAGCGACCTGAATAAAACGTTATGGAAACGAACTATATATTAGGAAAAGTGAAAACTGTTGTGTCTGTAGCTCGATCAATCAGAGCAGCTGAACACAATAGCAACACAAAGCTACGTTCTACTTCTCCCTTAACTTTGTTTCCGCTTGACTTGGAAATTTTGCTCTATTGTATAACGTAAACATTTTTATCGCAGTTTAAATTTTGTAAATGTTTTTTGTTGTATTATGTACGTTTTCGTTTATGCATCTAATGAATAGAGATACAGTTTATTATTATGTATTTCTTTTTCGTCCTCTGGTTGAGTGTAAGAGAAATTATTATTATCATTATTATTATTATTATTATTATTATTATTATTATCATTATTATTATTATTATTCCGTAAACGATTAGGGAAAACACGGGAATTTTACTGGAAGCAAGGAAAGAGATAGGTTTGGAAGTAAATCCCTGACAAGACAAAGTATATGATTATGTCTCGTGACGAGAATATTGTACGAAATGGAAATATAAAAATTTGAAATTTATCTTTTGAAGAGGTGGAGAAGTTCAAATATCTGGGAGCAACAGTAACAAATATAAATGATACTCGGGAGAAAATTAGACATAGAACAAATATGGGAAATACTTGTTGCTATACGGTTGAGAAACTTTTATCATCCAGTCTGCTGTCGAAAAATGTGAAAGTTAGAATTTATAAAACAGTTATATTACCGGTTGTCCTGTATGGTTGTGAAATTTGGGCTCTCAATTTGAGAGAGGAACAGAGATTAAGGGTGTTTGAGAATAAGATGCTTAGGAAAATATTTGGGCTGAGAGGGATGAAATTACAGGAGAATGGAGGAAGTTACACATCACAGAACTGCACGCATTGTATTCTTCACCTGACATAATTAGGAACATTAAATCCAGACGTTTGAGATGGGCAGGGCATGTAGCACGTATGGGCGAATCCAGAAATGCATATAGAGTGTTAGTTGGGAGACCGGAGGGAAAAAGACCTTTAGGGAGGCCGAGACGTAGGTGGGAAGATAATATTAAAATGGATTTGAGGGAGGTGGGATGTGATGATAGAGAATGGATTAATCTTGATCAGGATAGGACCAATGGCGGCAATGAACCTCCGGGTTCTTTAAAAGCCAGTAAGTATTATTATTATTATTATTTATTATTATTATTATTATTATTATTATTATTATTATTATTATTATTAAATAAACATGGCAATAATCAGCTTAGAATATTGAACGGAAATATCTCGGTTAAGATTCTCAGACGGAAGAAGAGAGCATTAACCGTTACACGATCGTGATCAACAAATGGCTTGCTATTGCCTGTTCGCGATCTTTTTTTTGTCATGCTCACAATCGCATAACATTAGCAGACATAGGATTGGCTTACGAATCGGGAAATATAATGAGAGGGGTGGGGTGGAAAGCCATGGGCGGAGTGTAATGAAATAGAAACTACTAATCGAGATCCGTCTGTTGCAATCGAAATATTAGAGCACGAGCTTTACAAAGAGAAAATGCGTACAATAACCGAGGACGCGAGACCCAATTTCGTCAAGGTCGTATTCCGAAATGCCAAATGTATGCTATTGAAACCTACGCATACCCACAATCATCTCGAGCACCGCTACACATTATGCAGTTGTTTCAAAAAAAAAAAAAAAAAAGTCGTATAATTTGAACGAAGTTGGATCTGAGGAACGAAAACCAGATAGGGCTTTGAATCATGCCTAGCCCCTCCCTAGAAATATAATGTCTTGTATTGTCTTCAGTGTAAGTTCTGACGCGTGCAGATTACTGCTACTTGTTTAGCTAGACCAGGGATGGGGAAGGGATGAGAGTAAAGGCTGATTCACAATAAACCGGGAACGAGAACCAGAATGAAAACGAGAAGCAGAGGACGTGAATATGAAATTTTTTGATTTACAATAAACCGAGAATGTAGACGACTATGCATATCGATATGCATCTCAATAACGATATGTAAAGTCGATATTACGCATTTTTATGTTATTTGTATATAATTGACCAATGGCAATCTCTCATGAGTACAAGGCAGCCAACATATACACAGGTTAACCAACTTTGAAATTTCAACTGAAACATTTCATTAGGTACGGTACTATAGATATGCTCATGCATCTTTATTATCACAACATATTTTGTGCGAGATCGTGCGTATTTGCTTGTTTTCCGCACAGAACCAATACGCGGTAAGTGTGAAATACCACATTCAGTATTCCCAACGTAACACACATAATTTCCCTCTTCTTACCGCTTAAGCGCGACATTTATTTTACTGCTTTAGGCTTTTAACATATTATTTTTAGAGACGTTCAATATAGTAATAATTATAAATTGGAAACTTACCACTGCAATTTCACCTAAATTGCAATGTTAATTATTGTTTTTAAATATTTGCAAAAATTAAGTAAAGTCTACTACTCCACGAAACTTATTGCATTCCTGATACAAGTAAACATTAAGGAAGCCGTGAAAAAATCAACAAGATTCCAGATGCCGATGTTATTACTGCAATATGTTATATAAATAATATTGTTAAAATATTAAAATGGAAAATAAATCATTACATAACCTTACCGTTTGTTTTAAGTTCGCATTTATAGATTGGGGGGGGGGAAGACAGACGTATATCACGGCCTGCTGGAGTATAGTAAACACAGAAAACATTTTATAGCAACAATGTTGAAGAAAGATATTTTGGTTTTCCGAAGTTGCCGTCATTAAACAGAAACCAACATGGAGATTTCATTGCAACTAATTATAAATTCGTCTTTCAGGTATGTAATAAACGATCTTCGCACAAAATAATGTACGATACACGAGCGGTATGTTTGTTTTCATGTTCTCGGAAATTAAAAAAGCTCAACTACGTTTCGCTTTTTCAGTCTTTTCCTCGAACATGAAAACGTCAACATACCGCTCTTGTAACGTATATTACTATTAAGTCTACCATAACGTAAAATAATTAGAGAAGAAACATTTGTAACAGAACAAAAATGAACACAACAGTAGTTATTGACTTGAAGCATGAATATGTAGTGTGTAATACAACCAATACAGTAATAAAATACAATTCACTTACAATCGGTGTTCAAAGATGCAGCTATTGAAAGCCACGTATTCTCCTTCATTTTCTCATCTTTATACAAGGCGCGCCGCTTATCGTAAACGTGAGGATTTTCCTTAACACTCAATATTAGTATCTCATCAAATAAAACTTGCTCCATGATGCACAGCACAGAACAAAATAATGCATAAGTTATGTCACGGTGTTTTTGCTACAAAATAGCTTTTAGATGGCAATAGAATGAATCTAGTGGGCTGTGATCGGAAACGTGAACGCCAAAGTTGAAACTTGGCCAACTCTCCGTTCCCGATCCCGGGCTCCGGCAAGCTTTTCGTTAATTGTGAATGCTCACATTTAAATGTATACATTTTAACAAATTTACGGTTTTCGTTTTCGTTCCGATTCTCGTTTCCGGTTTATTGTGAACCGGCCTTTAAGTAAGCTTAGTTTATTCACCCCTCGTCTTTAGCAGCAGCGATAGCTTCACTCCCTTCTTTCCACGTCCGTTTTATACAAGACGGCACCAGGGAACTACAGTGGCGGAACGCAGTTCTAGTATAATTGGCTGTATCTATTGCTGTCCTCTTGAGCTTATTATAAGGAGCTGAAAAATGCTTGCAGGAAAAAGAAACTTCAGCACTTTGGTAAATAAAGGTTTATTTTCTCCCCTGAGCACGAGATCACTCTCTTTAAGTGGCGTACTAGAATTTTTGTACACTATCATAATAATAATAATAATAATAATAATAATAATAATAATAAACTGAGAAAAACTGCCTACTGAATACTGAAGGAATACTGCAAGGAATGGTGAACGGGAGAAGAGTTCGAGCAGAAGATATTTGATGATAAAGACATTAAGATATATATGTAGACCTATATGGATCATGTGCAGAGACTAACAGGAAGGCAGGAAATAGTAAAGACTGAAGAATTCTGGGTTTGCAGTGAAAGAACTGCCCTTATTATTACTATTATTATTATTATCTTTTGCAGTTTCGCAATACTTTCATCCTTCGAACAGTTAGAAGATAAGGAAGAAAGAAAGGGCAATTGAAATTTAAGTTCGGTTAAATTCTGTAGTTGAAAAGCAAAAGGTGATGTTAGCTTTTGGCAAAATGAAATTTTGCGATATGTTGTGCATTCTGATGATATTTTCATTGCGGCAAAAGACGACATGCATATTTATATTATTTTTTCCTCTAACCCATTGTTATGAAGCATGATTATCTTGATTCAAACGTTATTATTATTATTATTATTATTATTATTATTATTATTATTATTATTATTATTATTATTATTATTGTACTTCCATATAAATCTCGAATTGATTTTTTGCAGTTTCGCAATACTTTCATCCTTCGAACAATTAGAAGACAAGGAAGAAAGAAAGGGCAATTGAAATTTAAGTTCGGTTAAATTCTGTAGTTGAAAAGCAAAAGGTGATGTTAGTTTTTGGCAAAATGAAATTTTGCGATATGTTGTGCATTCTGATGATATTTTCATTGCGGCAAAAGACGACATGCATATTTATATTATTTTTCCCTCTAACCCATTGTTATGAAGCAAGATTATCTTGATTCAAACATAATTATTATTATTATTATTATTATTATTATTATTATTATTATTATTATTATTATTATTATTACTACTACTACTACTACTACTACTACTACTACTACTACTACTACTACTACTACTACTACTAATCTAATCTGGTAGAGAAGACGTAAATAAGAAATAGAAAAAAATTACAAATGAAAGTACAAAAAACACAAATTCAAAAATGCAAAAAGAGGGCGTAAAAAAAATAAATTAGAAAGAAAAATCGCAATGGGCATAAAAAAGTACGAATGCAATATGACTGCGTATTATGTTAGCGATTAAAGAAAATAAATATCTAAAAATGCTTGCTCCTGAAAAACTGCAAGAAATGACGTATTTTACAGTGGAGACACAGAATTGGTATCCGCTCAGCTTTAAGGTTTCATAGAGTCTTCAATCCTACATGATTTTGTGTACTGTTACTGTGTCGTGTTACTGGAACGATTATAGATTCAATACAAATTTAAAGTCTGTCTGTCAGGAGCTGCTCTCGGCTGGGTTCAATTCCCTCTTGGGCCGATTACCTTGTTGAGTTTTTCCCGAGGTTTTTCCGATGTGGAATAAGGTCATCGCTCCCTTAGGATAGATAAAGAGAAATAGGAAAGAAGAAATCTCTACCTTTTAGCGAGAATCAAACGCAGGTGAGCTGAATTTGTAGCGAACTAAATTAATTAGTCTATAGTTGATACATCAGTAGTGTAATGAACTTAATGACTATGTTTTTGTTTTTCTTTTATCTCTTGCTCTTTAGGACAGTTTAGTCTTCCTTACTGCATACATACTTCATACTGTAGGTGTTCTGTAATATGATTTTCAGCACGACGCGCGACGTCAGATATTAATCTAAACCATAACCGACATATGGGCCATTCCATATGAAATCGCTCAGTAAAAAACCTCGCATTTTTATACTCTATTTTTTTCCAAATTATACAAGGTTCTGAGGACAGTGCATTTTCAAAAATAAACTATCGAAAGTCAAACGTTTCCGTACTGTTGAGCAACAAATTTAGCGTATTTTATAAAAACAAACCTCTTTCAGCGCTCAGAACTCTGGAACCATTTACTGCAGAACATTGAACGGGAGCTCATTTTAAAGCTGACATTTGGTAGGTTATGTTAAGAAGTAATACTTTTTTTTTTTTGTATACAGAGAGACAGATAATCTGATTTTACTTACTTTTAGGCTTTTTGGCAATTTGTAAAAATGTAAAAAATAATGAGAAAAAAACCTTGCATTATTAAGAGATATTCGGCCTTGTTTGCTTAGTAGCTCGGCAATAAGTTTCGAGGGTATTAAATAAATTATTTTCACGCCTAGACTTGAACGGCGCAGTACAGCATGCACTGGCCGAGAGCTGAGGATAAGCGAGCGATGGGCGTCATTTTACTCCTGTGTTTATGAAAACTTGTGATAAAACTAGCCCAGCTATGCGCTACTAGACGAAACATCATGTGTTTGTCTCCTGGCCTAGCTTGTCTCGTCTAGCTCCGGTCTCACAGTCAGCTGGTTACTTCACGCGCGTACTATTTATTTTCTTTACTTGATATTTGAATACTTTCTCATCAACGTTGCACCAGTAAAAAATGTGTGTTTATTTATACTTTCAATGCGGAATCGAACCATATATTTTTAAAAATATTTTTTCGTGGTCAAGGGCGTCTTAATGAAGAAAAAATCTAAATTTCTCCATTTCCATAAAAGTAAGAAAAACTGTTTACATGTCAATATAAACTTTAATTTCTCAGCATCAAAATAAACAATGATTTTGATCATTAGGTGAAAGGGTTTCGGAGCCACAACAGTTTAAAGTTGCTAATTTTATGAAAATACGATGAATTTAAATATTTTTAATTTAAACACTGTGAAGTTCTGATGCCTCAAACTTTGCACAAAGCATAGTATCACAGTTGTCAATGGACAGAAAAAGTTTCATTGTATTTAAAAATTGCAAGGTCAATTTTCTCTATATTTCCGTCGATTTGAAATGCAATAGCCCATATGCAGTCCTTCAGCAGCGCATGCTGTAAAATTTGGTCCTGTACTTACGTAATTGAAACCCCTCATAATTTTAAAATTAACATCAACGCACAACACAATTTTTATAAGAGCCTTACTAATTCAGGACTCGTGTATGTCCGTTGCTGCCCCATTTTTTGGATTACCGCCAAGTTGAGGGCCTGTTTAGAGTTGTATTAATTATAATATATACAGTATATTTCTGAGTAGAGTAATTGTCCACTGCCACACAAAACACAGGCATTATTTACAACCATGGCCAGAATAAATTACTAGACATGTAGAGAGAAGGAGCCAAACATGATACGTAAGAAGTGTCCAGAGGGTGTCTTCGTTCAGCTCGGAATTGGTTGTGATTTGCTATTGGCAAGTAAGAAAATACCACTGTCAAATTGTAGGTGTAACCAAGCTGAGCTAACAAATGATACATCTTAATACGCCCCCAAAAATACAACCTTTAAAATGCAGTGCTTCGGTTTAAAGAAGATTCTATGTCTGTGTATATGTCTTTCGGTGTTAGTGCTCGGTTGTATAGGAATTTGCGTACGTGTTATTTCGGAATAAAATAAAATAGGAATGTTTGACATGTAACGTGTTAGATCAGCGTTTCTCAAACTTTTTTTGAAGTGGGGACCACTTTTTTAAGTCAGAACAGTTCCGCGGACCACCTTACTCTTGTTCCCTTCGAAAACAAATTTATCATTTTTGTAGTAGACTATATTTTAATATCAATATACTTATATTTTAAAATAGAATTAATTAATTTAAATTAATTTTATATTAGTATTAACTAATTAAGCGTACACACCTGTGGAGTAACGGTCAGCGCGTCTGGCAGCGAAACAAGGGGCCCGGGTTCGATTCCCGGTCGGGGCAAGTTACCTGGTTGAGGTTTTCTCAGGGGTTTTCCCTCAACCCAATATGAGCAAATGCTGAGTAACTTTCGATGCTGGACCCCGGACTCATTTCACCGGCATTATCACCTTCATCTCATTCAGAAGCTAAATAACCTAAGATGTTGATAAAGCGTCGTAAAATAACCTATAAAATTAAAAAAAAATAAATAAACTAATTAAGCTAATGTTAATAGAAGAAAATTCATTTTTGTTGCTTTAATAATTCAAGACTATTAGAGTTTGGATAATATTTAACTTATTAACTAATATTAATGAGATGGATGAGCCTGCCGATTCTTGCACAGTTCTATATTTGGACGTATGCTGGTAAGCTTAAGTCGGAGATTGTCACATACATCGAGTCGATTTCGGTAGCCTACTTTGTTTTTATTAGAGTTAGTGATGAACACCCTTTCTCACACTGACACGTAGAAACAAACTGAATTATAATCTCTAAAGCACCATTGTACAGCGCGTGGAAAAATATCAGAGATAGTATCAAAATTGCAGCTGAGCAGAGCATAGGTAATTATGAAACTAAGAAAAAGAAACCGTGGTTTGATGAAGATTGTTGCATTGCAGTAGAAAGAAGGAAACAGGCAAAATTGAAATTCTTACAGGATCCAGTTGAGGAGAAGAGAGATAATTATTTCAATCAAAGACGGGAAGCAAGTCGTACACTTAGGAATAAAAAGAGAGGTTACTTAAAGGATAAACTGAATGAGGTAGAAACAAATAGTAAGAATAAAAACATTCGAGATTTATATAAGGGTATAAAGGGATTTAAGACCGATATCAGCCAAGGGTAAACGTGGTCAAGGATGAGAATGGTGACTTGCTTGCAGACTCTCCATCAGTCCTAAACAGATGGAAAAACTATTTTGCGCAATTACTAAATGTACATAGGCCAAATACAAAAGATCGGGACGAAATTGAAATACAAACTGCTGAGCCATTTATACCCGAACCCACGCTTTCAGAAGTCGAAATTGCGATAGAAAATCTGAAAAAGTACAAGTCTCCAGGTATCGATCAAATTCCAGCAGAATTAATACAAGAGGGTGGAAGTGCATTATATAGCGAAATTTATAAACTAGTAGTTGCTATTTGGGAAAAGGAAATTGTACCAGAACAATGGAAGGAGTCCATAATTGTACCTATTTTTAAAAAGGGGGACAAAACCAACTGTGGTAACTTTCGAGGAATATCACTTTTGTTGACGTCGTACAAAATTTTGTCCAATATTCTTCTGAGAAGATTAGCTCCGTACGTAGATGAAATTCTTGGGGATCATCAGTGTGGTTTTAGGCGTAATAGATCGACTATTGATCAGATTTTTTGTATTCGACAGATAATGGAGAAAAAATGGGAGTATAAGGGTACAGTACATCAGTTATTCATAGATTTCAAAAAGGCATATGACTCGGTTAAGAGGAAGTATTATATGATATTCTTATTGAATTTGGTATTCCCAAGAAACTAGTTCGGTTAATTAAAATGTGTCTCAGTGAAACATACAGCAAAGTCCGTATAGGTCCGTTTCTATCTAATGCTTTTCCAATTCACTGCGGGCTAAAGCAGGGAGATGCACTATCATCTTTATTTTTAACTTCGCTTTACAATATGCCATTAGGAAAGTTCAGGATAACAGGCAGGGTTTGGAATTGAACGGGTTACATCAGCTTCCTGTCTATGCGGATGACGTGAATATGTTAGGAGAAAATCCACAAACGATTAGGGAAAACACGGAAATTTTACTTGAAGCAAGTAAAGCGATCGGATTGGAAGTAAATGCCGAAAAGACAAAGTATATGATTATGTCTCGTGACCAGAATATTGTACGAAATGGAAATATAAAAATAGGAGATTTATCTTTCGAAGAGGTGGAAAAATTCAAATATCTTGGAGCAACAGTAACAAATATAAATGACACTCGGGAGGAAAGTAAACGCAGAATAAATATGGGAAATGCGTGTTATTATTCGGTTGAGAAACTTTTATCATCTAGTCTGCTGTCAAAAAATCTGAAAGTTAGAATTTATAAAACAGTTATATTACCGGTTGTTCTGTATGGTTGTGAAACTTGGACTCTCACTCTGAGAGAGGAAAATAGGTTAAGGGTGTTTGAGAATAAGGTGCTTAGGAAAATATTTGGGGCTAAGCGGGATGAAGTTACAGGAGAATGGAGAAAGTTGCACAACGCACAACTGCACGCATTGTATTCTTCACCTGACATAATTAGGAACATTAAATCCAGACGTTTGAGATGGGCAGGACATGTAGCACGTATGGGCGAATCCAGAAATGCATATAGAGTGTTAGTTGGGAGGCCGGAGGAAAAAGACCTTTGGGGAAGCCGAGACGTAGATGGGAGGATAATATTAAAATAGATTTGAGGGAGGTGGGATATGATGATAGAGACTGGATTAATCTTGCAGAGGATAGGGACGGATAGCGGGCTTATGTGAGGGCGGCAATGAACCTTCGGGTTCCTTAGAAGCCATTTGTAATTATGTAAGTAAGTAAGTAAGTAAAGCACCATTGTACAGTTCACTGTATTCTCTTTTCATTTGTGATGCGGTCCAGAAATTAACCATACTTCGCTTGGAATTTAATTTTAAGTGCGGTACGTGCTTATTATTATTATTATTATTATTATTATTATTATTATTATTATTATTATTATTATTATTATTATTATTATTATTATTATTATTATTATTATTATTATTATTATTATTATTATTATTGTTCCATTGTTTTCTATATTGCTACTTATACTGCTATGTATTTTTATACTAATCGAGTGGAGAGAGAAGGTCTTATGACCTTAACTGTGCCAGTACCAGCAAAAATAAATGAAATAAATAAACAAATAATTTAAATTGTAGGAAAGATCATCGTAGTATGAATCTTAATCTCTATAATACATTTTCAACAGTCTTCAAGCTCTGGTTTTGAATCATGAATAGAACGTCAACTGCAGCAGAAAAAGATGCAAGTGTTACGTGATAGTACCTGTGGCACGCGCCAAATATAACTTTATCTCCGCACGCTTTGGGACAGAATACGGTCCCTAATTATCATGTACCATGGAGTGCGTTGTGGAGTAAAACAGCATCGCATTAAACTATATATATATATAGACATGCATACACACATACACGTACCTAGGCCTACATTCTGAAGAATGGGGAACATACACAAACAACAATTTCAACAACAATTTAAAATTTGTATCCGGACGAGCCATCTTACAAGAAGTAGCGAGGGTGTGTAGATGTGGAGAGCATTATAATATTACTTTATGCTCGACCATGCCGAAATGTAGTAATTGTACACCTGGTAGCAGCCCTTTAATGGACCTCATTAAAGTACACCTATTCATTAAATTCAGGTGTTCCACCAATCAGAAAACACCATTGTAGCAATATGAAAGCGCAAGTATCGATTATTCTCGGATATGCAATCGAAAGACAACTTGCGAAACCTCACGGAGGCTGGAAATCCAATACTGTCGCAGAAGGTTATGTTTTGTTACTATAATTATTAGGGTTAATTGTAAATAATATTCAAATAAATTCAATTTGTCATCTCGTTTTTCGATGTCTAAATCAGTTTCAAGGTTATATCAAGATTAATGTTTATTTTACTCTCTAGATTATATCAAGGTCAATGACATTTGTTCCTCGGAAAAAATCAATACTTTCCCGTCTGCGCACATCTCACAATTTACGAAATATTGCACAAGGTCAGTTCCGCTCCCGGTCAGATAAGAATAACATGAATACTTATGAATAATTTCAAGTTAGAAATATGGTCGAGCATAAAAAGTCGTATGAAACTTGCGTATAATGGTAATTAAGACGCTCGTATGAAAATTATGAAACTCGCTTGCGCTCGTTTCATAAACATACTCGCGTCTTAATTATTATCATTATAGGCTCGTTGCATAATGTACTATTAAACATTAACAAAAGTACAAGTGATAATATAATTATATGTGTATAATATATATATATATTAGTCATGATATTAATTAAAGGTTTAATTGCATACCTTCTTTGTTTCAGGTGAGTTCCAAACAGGATTTGTAGCGTGATAAGGCAGTTCACTTCAGCTTGTATTGTTTAACGAATGGTAAGTCCAATCCACAGTTTAATGAAGTGTTTAAAATCATCTGCATAACAATTCCTTTAAATTGACAATTGAAGCTTTGGGCCGAATAACGGTATATGTTACAATCTGCTAATTGTGCAGGAGGAACAAAAATGTTATCCCGTAATTCCGCTCATAAATTTACTATCGGACGGGCAACCTAGACCGCTATTCCATCAATATGTTTTGTACACTAAGCGAAGTATACGATTGCATGTTATTGAAAGTCATATTACACATCATAGAAGTTTGTAACATTTTTAACTCCAGAGAAATGCTACTAGGGAATACAGACAATAAACATTTTTAGACAATCAGAATATTATAAAATATACAAAATCAATAAAAGGGTTAAATTTTGAACAAATTTATTATGACATTTATTTTTAAATGCTATATATTAATATGAATTAACACCAAGTAATTTATTGAAGTTACACTCAATGTCATATTATGAATAAAAATACTATATTAATCAAATAATAACACTATTATTAGAAAATAACTCCAGTATTATGATGTAGGGACACCATTAAATTAATGAAAATTGTTGGTACTTTCATCACGATAGTGAGAAAACAAAATGGCTGAAGCACGCTTAACGTTCGAGCAGCGAAAATGCATTCTGAAGTGGTGTATGAGGTTTGATAATGCCGTTGAAGTGCAACGTTAGTGGGGACGGGAGTACGAAACAGAACCCCCAACTAGCCTAACAATTAAACGCCACCACACTACCACCTAGCCGTACGAGCTTTCCTGGATGACAATCTGCAGGGACATTGGATTGGACGAAGAGGGCCCATTGAGTTCCCACCACGATCGCCAGATCTAACCCCTATGGATTTTTACTTGAGAACTGTGAAAGATCAAGTCTATCGACGTAAGTCGCGCACGCTGGAGGATCTTCGCCAGGAGATTACAGCGGCATGTGCAGCGATCTCCATTGAAACAATGACCGACGTATCTGCGGCGACCGCTCGTCGTTGCGTTAAGGTGCGTACACACTTAGCGAACGAACAACGAACGAATGATGAAGCGAAACTTAGTTGTTCGTTCGCTGTTTGGAGCAACGTACAAATCATCAGCAAATGGTCAGAAAACATTCACGTTCGCTGATTATCCGCAATAAAACAGACGAAAATATAATTATAGCAAGTGCAGCCGTTGTTATTATAGGCAGTTTAAAAAAAAGAAAGTTAAAAACCAAAAGGCGTTGATGGCAGTCGCCACTCTACGAAAGTCGCAATCAATATAGAGACAATGACTTGCTTCATGATTTACGTCGAATGGAATCGGGACAGTTTCACAACTTCTGTCGCATTTCAGAAACAGACTTCCAAATATTACTGTGCAAAATAGGGTCCAAAATTTCAAAGAAAGACACAGGCTGGCGAGAAGCAATACCTATTCAGGAAAGGCTAGCATTAACACTTCAATATCTCGCTACAGGAGATTCGTATACAAGTTTAATGTATTTATTCAAAATGTCGGAACAGCTGATTACCAGGATTGTTCCAGAAGTATGTACAGCTATAATTGAGGAACTGGAAGATTTTATTAAGGTACGACTGCAAGACAGGGGAAAGTTTCAGTACACGGATACCTCACTAATAATAATTATCTGAAAATACTAAAAAAAGAGATTTGTCTGTGTTTGTCGAATGCGCATCATGCTTACGAAAAGGCATATTTCAGTGCCAATAATTTATTTTGTGTGCACAAGGTTGGAACTTTGTTTTTTCTGGGCGTGAATTTGTTCAAAAGGAACGACATATGTTTATACACGAACCAAGTTGACTCGTACACTTCATAACTCCCCATTCCAGATCTTTTTATGGACTTCTGTCTTTCCCTCCGGAATGATGTCAGTAGGGACTCAATTTTCTTTTTGACTTCTGCTCCTTACAATAAACAACACATATGTATCCACTGGAAATAAATAAACAAAAATAATTTTGAAATTTTGCAAGTGTTTGACTCTTCTACCTTGCAGCTAAACATCTTTCCAATAGCTTCCCAAACATCATGATTACTTACTTTACTTTGTGGTAAGTAGGATGCTTGGGATTCCATAAAGTTTCCTGCTCCTTATATGCATTAAAAGATTTATAACAGCGTCTTCCATCCACTCCAGTTTCGACATCCTGTTGGTGAAATTGAACTAAGCGCTGCGTTCTGCTACGAACTACAAGCTAGTGGCAAATCCCGTCCACAACAAATACCAACTTCCTTTGATGTACCGACAAGCGACGGATCACTTCCGAAGGCAAACCAAACGATCGGTTTGCCTTTGCTGCGACGTACACACGTTCCGATTTCAATCAGCGAATGCATTCATTTGTCGTTCGTTCGTTGTTCGTTCGCTAAGTGTGTACGCACCTTTATGTGTCTGGCCGCCAACGGCGAACATTTTGAACATCTAAAGTAACCATGTGCTTAACTGAAGACAGTACTAATTTGTGATCAGTATTTAAATGTAAAACAAACACACAATAAATAGTTTTCGTTTCTTAAAGAGTGTATACATTTTTGGCGGGCACTGTACATGTCTCATAGAACAGGAAAGGTACGAAATAAGAATCTAGATAATACGTAAACAAGTTAATTCACAAATGATTCGTAAATTCAATTAACGATTAAAGCATGACTTTAATTTATGCCCTTAAGATAACTTATATGGTCAGTCTGATGCGTTGGAAGTTTTGCAGCAATTTATCATGCAGTTTGACAACATACTTACATTGCTTACAGCGTATTTCCTGCACTAGCTAGCTAATTGACTCCGAGACTTCTGAACTTCCCTGTCCCTAAATAGGTCAAGGATTAAAATGTTCACACATAAGCTTTCTAGGGAATTTTTGTGTAATAGAAGTTTATGAAATTTACAGTCTACGTTTTTGATACACTTTGTTTCCCTCCATTCTTAATATATGTACATGGTATGTATTTATCTATATAGTGTGTCTCAGGAGGATTGTAAAATACTTCAGAATAATGTAGTTTGGGGTTGATCTACAACGATTTAACCTGATATACTACCTATGTCCGAAATGTAACGGTTGGAAAGTTATTGACGGGCGAACTTTTAAATAGAGAGAGGAATTATAAATGTACGTATTTCTACGTTTTTAACAGTGTGTTGTTTAATCAACTGTCCGAAGATAGGTCTGAATCTCAAAACTGATACCGAGAAGACACCAATTATGAGGCAGCTAGGTCGGGAGATAATGGGGTACAGTGGTTAGTTCCTTTCCACCTCCATTGCATACATCGCCGACTACCTACATATTATATTAGTCAGACTTCAGATGCATACAAACAATGATTTGTTCTTCGTCTGACACATATCGTCAAGTGAGATGTACTGCCTGATAATAGATGTACATATCAGCCAAAACCTCAATCAGAGGATCAACATTGCTTTATGATTCATCTTGTGTTGTTCCAATAAGTTTATTTCATAATTAAATACAAATTCAGTAAGAAAATAAAATAATTAGGCTACACAAGACAAATTACTAATGTTGTCTCTTTTTTATATAGATTTCATGAATTGTAAATTCATTTCAGGTACCGATATCGGTACCGGTTCTCTTTCCGACATCAGTGAAACACTAGGTAGCTTGCCAGTTTCAGATAAAATCCTGTAAATACGGGAAAACGCACAGCTAGATGGAAGCCTTAGATTGGCTAAACGTTGTCTGTATTCCTCAACAGCAGCCAATGCAATGTCATCACGAATTACAGAAACAAAAAGCATGTCTGCATATTCACTATAGCGAATACAAGAATTATATATCAATAGAACGTGTATTCAGTTGTGTGTGCTGCGCAGGCGTTGCAGTGCTTACTTGCTGCCGTGTACAAAAGATCTGGCGTAACACGTCAAGTATAGTAGACGGAACCGCACTAATAGCCATAGACGCGGCTTAGAATGGTATTACATACATGTATAGGCTATAGGCCTACTGAATGTCCACGAACACTGTACTGTCAAACATAAGCCTTGGTTTTTCTGAACCAACGCATGCGACGTGCGAGTTGCGAGGTGCATCCGGTCTTCACGAGATATAGTGAGTGGTTTCTATGGCTGTGAGGTGCGCAAACCTCGAATCTCGCAGTTATAGAAATCATTCACTATATCTTTTATAGTCCGGATTTATGTCACATGCCTCGGTTCAGAAAAACTAAGGCTTTAATGTTTCTGTATTTGAAATGTGTGAAAGACATTTTTTTTTCTGGTAGCAAAGCGAGTTTGTTTCCTCATTATGCTGGTAAAACAGCGGATGTATACTTGTTTGCACGTGAAGCACCATCTCATTATGTTGTTTAATTAATATTCCCCGGAAATTGGTGTGTGAAAGGCTTCTGCGTTATTTTGAAAATAATTTCTGTACCGTTGTACGTTTACAATAGGTTTGAAACCCAGAACTCATTAATTGCTGAATCCAATCTGATATACCGTGTTCTTTTGTTGGCTAGTGGTATATGACAGTTGATTTGACCTCAATAGCGACAGGTAAACGCTAATAACCACAGGGAAATAGCAGCATAACTGTATTGATTAGTGAGCGTTACTGTGGCAGTGGCTCATATCAGCGGTTGGAACTCCTTAGTGCCCGGATGATCATTAGTTTTTTTAACCTCTCACAAGCAAACATTCTCATGAGGACAGATGAAAAAGGTTATTTTTTTTCTTTCTTCATGTTAATAATATAAAAACAAGTATTTATACTAATTTTGGCCACTCGAGCGCAATTACGAAAACCGCAAAAATAAGTTTCTCTGAGGCCGTTTACAGAAAGAAAACACAATTTCATTGGTACAATTTATTGGAACAGATACAGGAATTTTTTAACTATTTTTCCAACATATTCCCGATCGGAATTGAGACATTTGTCATACCATTGGATCAGTAGATAAGTGCAGACGGCTGTCATACATTGGTTCTGATCCCAGGTGACAGACTTCTGTGACGCAAGGATACAAAAGTTGATCCCATGTTATGACAAATGTCTCAATTCCAATGGGAAATATAGTGAAAAATAACTCAACAATTGCTGTATCTGTTCCAATTCATTTTGTGCGAGATCGTGCGTATTTGCTTGGTTTCCGCACAAAACCAATCCGCAGTAAGTCTAAAATTCCACATTCAGTATTCCCAACCGAACACACACAACAATTTCCCTCTTCTTACCGCTTAAGTGACATATAGATTTTACTGCTTTAGGCTTTTAACATATTATTTTTAGAGACGTTCAATATCGTAACACAGTCTGCTATATACAGTCACGAAGCTTGGGATGTTTTTTTGCAAATCTCGCGATGGTTGCTAGCCGCTTGGAGCGCTGTGAATACTAGGAACAATAGACTGTGCCACAGCCATCGTGATCTAATACAGGCCGTAAGGCAGACCATGTAACTCTCTTAACCCGATCACGAAGGGCGGCGTTTCAACCATATAAATTAGTTGGAATGCATAAACAGTAACATATGTTTCTCTAAAATGTAGTGTAATTCCATTAATAAAATTTAAAACAATGATTATGAAACACTTCAGACATAATTTACTTGCGAGTTAAGATGTAATATTATTTATGGTGTGAAAATTACGTTGTTCGTATGTGTAATACCTGCCTTTATTTCGATTAAATATTCTGAAATTCTTGTACATTCATTTCTGCACGATTCAATAATTTTCAATTGCACCGCACGGATATTTAGATATGTTGAAATTTAGGTAATGTTTACTATACCAGTTGCCCCTTTCTGTCTATATTTAGTGATCTCCAATGCCTTGCCATTCATATGAAAATTACAGGTTATGTTTACTATATTTAACTTATATTCCTAAATTCGCAATCATATATTATAATTAAGCATAATGTCATGTATGATACCCCGGACATTCAATTTGTCTGTATTTTAATACTACAATTGAGTACGGTATTGAATTATTGTATTTATCTACTACGTACTTAAGAGATGAAGTAATACAATTGTACGTACACTAATTTCATAGGAGTGGTATGGAAAATGTTTTGTCTAAAATTAAGGAAGGTAGATGTGGTAAATTGCAATCACAATATAAATTATTTTTTATTAAACCTCAAAATAGCTTCCATTCTGAACTTAAAATGTTGACGCGAACAGATTATGTTAACATGTAAAATTCTCTTCACATTAAAATAACACAGTTTTGTAATTACTTCTGCAACATATTATGCAACAAGAAGTAAACGGAACTTGTAACGCATTACACTAAATAAAGCTTAGCAATGATAAGCAATAAAGTTACAATATGTCACTGAGCTCCATACATTGAAAAAGAAAACCCGAACAAACATTACGGCCTGGTCTAGATCGAAAAAGCATTGACTGTGCCGTATTTCGCATTTTTGTGAAAAGTTCGTTATCGGTTGTAGTAACTGTAAATGGCTAAAATAAAATAATTTGATTAATAATATGGGACAAGGAGACGTTTGTAGTACTATAAATTGTAAGAAAAATAGGTTAGAGTTATCCTTCCGAAAGATCCAGGAAGGTGAGTTTATAGAATATAATATATATTTTATGAAAATAATACATAAACCTTATGCATTTAATATTTCAATAGTGGAAGGAAGGTGTTAATTAAAAAAAAACACGATATCGAAAGTACAATACATTTTATAGTCTGCTAGGGAAAGAGTCTGAGATGAGGCGATAGTAGCGATCCTGGTGGTGAGCAACTATCTATGGATGCATATTTCAACTGTTTATGTTTGCATATTTAGTAGGTATTAAGCTTCGTGACTGTATATACTAGACTGTGAGAGTAATAATTATAAATTGGAAACTTACCACTGCAATTTCACCTAAATTGCACTTTTAATTATTGTTTTTAAATATTTGCAAAAATAAAGTAAACTCTACAACTCCACTAACGTTACTGCATTCGTGATGCATGTAACATTAAGGAAGCCGTTTGTTTTAAGTCGCATTTATAGACTGGGGGGAAAAAAAAAGACGGACGTATATCACGGACTGCTGGAGTATAGTAAACACAGAAAACATTTTAAAGCAACAGTGTTGAAGATAGATATTTTTGTTTTGCAAATTTGCCGTCATTGAACAGAAACCAAGATGGAGATTTCACTGCAGCTAATTAGAAACTCCTCTTTCAGGTATATAATAAACGATCTTCGTACAAAATAATGTACGATACACGAGCAGTATGTTTTCTTTCAATTCTCGGAAATTAAAAAAGCTCAACTACGTTTCGCTTTTTCAAACTTTTCCTCGAACATGAAAACTTCAACATACCGCCCTTGTAACGCATATTGCTATTTCCAATAAAATTCTCTTTTCTTTCTGTAAACGGTCCCAGGGAAATTTATTTTTACTGCCCTCGTAATTTCGTTCGAGTGGCCAAAATTTGTATAATCATTTGTTTTGACATTATTAACATGGCGGTAGAAAAAAGAAGTTTATCTGCCACCATGAGAATGTTTGCTTGTCAGATAGTGTACTCAAGATCATAGCACAGCATGTACAGCGCCGATTCAAAATAATAGGATTTCTTTCTTGTGTTAGAATGTGAACTTTTTAAAAAATGAATTCCAATATGATAACTTGATCTTTCCGGTGTCTGTTGACCAATCCATTCAAATTTCAATTATATTAAAGTGAGGTTGTTTAGGGACGCTCGGGTTTTGCAAGAGCTAATGCTTTCCGAGCAACGCTGAAGAGCTCGAGTTGCGTCGTACGTGAGACACCCGTTACAAGCTTTCTAGCTCCGTTGGCAGGCGGAAGTGTCAAATTAAAACTTGAAGTTGGCATTGACATGAATGGTGACCAAGTTTACCACTATGTAGAAAATAAAATTGATAAGGGAAATGTTTTCAAATATTTCACAGGTTTTATATGACGTCATTCCATTTTCGACCAATGAAATGTAATGAAATTTTGAATTCCAACCAATAACAGTCACACTTTGCGATAATTTTTGCAGCTAGATTTATCGCTATCAATTTATCGCATGGTCGTTCTTTTGTTTAGTCGTTGTCGCCAACTGTTTCCCCGTGAATTGATAATCATGAATACATTAAGATGCAACTACACGGTTAAACTTTTCTTTCAAATTTAAAGCAATGAATGCAGGATTGATATTTAATATTAATTAATATATTTACGTAGTGAAGACGACGTTCAAAACGGCGCACCATGTAGACACATAATCTTCATGCATCTTAATTGAAAGTACTTTTAAACTTGATTCTTTCAATATTCTTCCCAGATTGCACGCATACGCGATTGGAATATTGAACTATGTAGATGCAGCTTTAGTTTCGTTACACACTAAAGCGAGAATGCGTTTGTCGAGCTAAAAAAATGCTTTCGTGTAGCACTGATTGTAAGTAACGGTCGAAATAAGACACAGCTGACATTGTCCAGCTCCCACAGGTAACTTAACGTATATTGTAGCCTATAAAATTTGTGTTTTGTGAATAAAATGAAACAATTAATAGAAAATCAGATGTTCAAATTTATGTAACATCATCGCATATCAAACCCAAAGACCTTGCATAGTAATAATAAAGTTTTGATCAAACTGCCTTCCGTATGGTGTAATAAAATTCGTGTCTTAATTAGGCCTATCTATACAGAGATGGCTTCACTGTGTAGCAATATGTCTTGCTGTGAATACATAAGCATTGGTATATAATTGTCCCCACTGTTACTGTTAAATTAAATTATGATTTCAGCAGATAATGAAAATGTATTTATGTTATAATAATAAGAAAAAAGTGCAGTACATGTAATTAACATTGTTTAACCTGTATTTCGCTTTTCGCAATTGGCATTACTGAATAATAGCATCGAATTTCTTTATTGCAGTAATCGATATTCATCTACGAGTATTTCAACTTCACAATGTCTGAATAGGTTAGTATTCGTTAATATATAATTATTAACATTTTGTCATCGAATTTTAGGGATATATTATTTACATTTTTATTTTATTCACGAAATAGTCCTAATAAATGTCACTCGAGGTCTGAGATTTCCAAGATTTATCGGCAAATCTCAGACCTCTCGTGACATTACTACAGATAATAAAGTAAGTAATATTTTGTTGAAGTTTTTTATTTACCAAATATTTGCCCCTTATTTCGTGATCACTCAGTTGAATCGTTGACTTTCTTTCCAGAACGAAATGACAACTACACTCGCGTCCTTATTTTATATGGAACAAAATTTGCCTCGTCGAACAGTGAAGCGATTATAATGAATTAGGAATATTTCATTTCGAGTACTTTTCTTACTTATCTAAGCCGCTTTGAAAGTTGACTACTTTAAATAGCCTAAGGCCCGGTTTCTTCAACCTTTATTCAATTATAACAGTGTGTTATTCCATTATAACTGTAAACTTAACTGTTGAAGCATTTCTTCAACTACTGTTAGTACTAACAGGCTGTTAAAACCTATGTTAATTTAACTGCCCAATTTCATGCAGTTAAATCATTTAACTCTCTGTTAGCATAGAAGTATTCAATATCGCTGGTGCGTTAGATGCTGAACTTATATATCTGGATTATTTAGAAAATGATATCCATGAATACATAAACAAAGGGGATGATTTCTGTGATTTGACAGACCAGAAGTTCATACAAAGGTATAGACTATTTTCTGCCAGACCTCACTTTTCGCTTTCAACTTAGATCCGTTAGTTTGTTTATTCTCATTAATTGGTTTATACTGCGAAATAATTTCCAGCAGAAGGTTTCTTTCGAAGGAAGAGAAATTAGTCCCAGGATTTCCTTTTGTTCCAGTGTTTTCCATTTCATAACAGCAATACCAATACGCCGCTCCACGCTATTGTGATACAGACGAGGAAAGAAGTAGAAATCAAACCTGAGAGAATAGAAAGACTTCTGTCCTCTCTGAATCAAACAACGGAAACAAGCGAGAATCGCAATTGTCAGAGTTCAGAAAACAGAAGTGAGCCTATACTTGGTTATAGGTTATGGTTAAACTCTAGAATCTCTGGTCCTGACAGAGAGTTAACAAACAGAATGTTAAAATGTGAAAAGTTGAAAAACGCACTATTTTAACAGCAATTCATACTTTTAACTTACAGTTAATTTGTTAATTTGTTTGAAGTAACGTTTCGATTATCCAACTAAATTAATTTATTCTGAATTTAATGTATTTAATATTGAACAAATTTATAAGTATACGCTGTTAAAATTTTATCATAAAAATCGTAATAAGTTTGTATTACAGACACATAATTATGACACAAGACGAAATATTAATTTAACATTAGTAGAACCTAAATGTCTCACATCTGCTGGTCTAAAGCATAGCATAAATTTTGGCCCTCGGTTGTACAATGCTTTAACTAAATTACACCCAGAACTTCTAACATGTAACCCACTAACATATAACAAGAAAATTAGAAACGTGTTAATATCTTCAATTTGATTAAATAAATTTATAGCCTATGTGTATGAATTAATCAACCTATATTATATTTGTATTCTATAATTTTGAAATAAATATAAATATACATATATACAGGGTGTTTCAAAAATACGGGGCATAATTTCAGGTATGTATTTCCCACATGTAGACAATCAAAATAGTTCATTACAATATGTGTCTGGAAATGCTTCATTTCCGAGTTATGGCCTTCACAACATTGAAATTCACCGGAACGAATAAACCACGCTCACCTGATCTGAACCCTCTCGATTTCTACTTGTCGGGCCATTTAAAATCATTGTTTATTCGTCTCCGGTGCCTGATTTGGAATCCCTTCCGAATCGAATCGTGGCATGTTCTGAGGACATACGCAATACTCCTGAAGTTTGGGATCGTGTTCGCAGGTCAATGAGACATCGATGTGAGGTCTGTATTCAAGCAGTAGGTGGACATTTTGAAGATCTTCTGTAATAACAACGACCTGCGGAAAGAAAAACGTTCCGGTGAATTTCAATGTTGTGAAGGCCATAACACGGAAATAAAGCATTTCCGGACACATGTTGTAATGGACTATTTTGATTGTCTACATGTGGGAAATACATACCTGAAATTATGCCCCGTATTTTTAAACACCCTGTATATAGTCCTACTTTTCACGTGCGATATTATTCTTCTCTAGTGTTAATATTATATTATATAGGCTAATTCCATTGCCGCTAAAATTTAAATTTTAGTTCCTATTTTATTTTACTTACTTATTTTTATTATTATTAGTTTTTATTTTCTGTATTTCTCTTATACTAATATTGTATTATATAATTTCTGTAACTGTAATTTTAATTCTATTTCCTATTTTATTCTATTTTATATTCTTTTATAGGCCTATTAATATTATATCTGAACTGCGACCGAACACGAGCGCTGCTCATTCGGTCTCAAATTTTGTTAATACTACTGTATCTCCTGTTTTATATTGTTTATATTATTTTATTTCTATTTCCTTTGTTTGTAATTATATTCTTTATTCTGTATATTTAAATTTAAATAAATAAACAGTTAATTAACGCTATGTTAGGTGCATTTTAACAAAGGTTGAAGAAACCGGGCCTTAGTGTGAGAGTTAATTGAACAACGGTGACTCGCAAATTGTCTGCCGATAAGAATGGCATAATTTGCCAACACTGTCCTTGTCGGTACAGCCAAGTTTTACATCGGAAGCTAAACGCATATTAAAGCAAAGGTCATTTAAGCAGTCCCATTGAGTTTTCCACTACATTTAGAGTTCGTTTCAGCGAACGGCGGAATGGAACCAATTTGCTGTGGAAATAGCGCGCCCCGAGGGGGTTAATAGTCTGTGTTGCTTCTTTCACAACAGAGAACATTTACATCCTCTTGTGTACTGTACGTACGGGAAGTTGCTATGAGGCGAGACGCGGGAACATAAACATTGGACTGGACATCAAGCAAAATTAAATTGAAAATGAGAGTGCTTGTTGGAAGGTAGCAGGGGGTGTCCATTTGTAATTGAAATGTAAAAACCATTTAACGTTTATTACGCGCTTTCTCCTACCTTTTGTTTTAATGCAATTTTATATTTGCTGTGTTTCTTTTTTTTTTTTTCTTCTTCTCTCTCTTACTTTTTTCACGTACAGAGGTGGGACAAAGTACAGGGATATCATTTTATTTTTACTTCAATTTTTATTGTACCCAAGTTTTTGAATGTACTTCACTCTCACCCCTTCTACTAATGAAGTTCCAACTGTCCCTCCACACAACCAAGGCCGCATATAGTAAACAGCACTGAGTTAGTGAGTATAGTACGTTCCAGAAATATGTTCGCGTTTTCCAGTGACGAAAGAGCTTTCAATATTGAATCATATTTTCGCACAGGTACTGTCCGTTTGCCTACGTCGCATCCCGATTTCCCCCCACCTGCTTCTGCTCTCCCCTCTGTAAAAGCTGGGCTTTCTTACCTCTTTTCTGAAAACATTAATTTCTGTTAGGAATTGGACGTTTACGTAATATTATACAACTGTTTAAAATAACTTAAATGAAAGGGCCTCGTTAAGTAATTAACTGTCACGTGAACTGAAGCCTGTATCGAAAAGAACGGCCACCATTTTCAAAAATGTGTTGAAGTATCCTTATTATGATTATTTTTCAATTTAACTTCAGTCTCTATATTGTACGCTAATGTGCTATAGACAGTATAATATACATTGCATAATGAATACGTTCGCATGGATAACTCAGTTCGTGAGTAAAAACACTTTTATTGTTAATACAGTAGGGCCTACTGTATTTTGATTAAACAAAAACTTAATGAAAATAATCGAACTCAAAATCGCGATATTTCCTAGTTTACGTAAATGGATGAACTACTTTTCTTCCCTCCTATACCTAGTAAAGTGATTTGTTTGTGTTTTACGCCAGTATCATCGAACTCCAGTCGTGGAAGGGGCTAGCAAACGGTGTTTCCGGTTCTCTAAAGGTATAGCCAGGTTAATATTAAAAATGTTAGTAAAAATAAAATGATGTCCCTGTAGGTTTACAGTTTTTCGTATGGGAAAAGACAGTCACTTATCATCAGGCTTCGAGACTTCGGACCCGATACAATAAGTTTACTGTGCATGTACTATAGGTTGTTGACTATTTACAGGTAGCGAAAGGTAGAGATGTGTTCAGGTGACAACGTTGCTATTTAGAGTAGGGTACGGTAGTATGAGGAAACACACATATGTACATTCTGAAAGTAAATATATACATTACACAAAGACAGTGTCAAAAGAATGTGAAAAACATTTATTCTCCTGTCTTTTATAAGCATTTGTGTTTAATTATACACAGTGTAAATGGAGGAAATGAACACGTAGCAATTTAAATTTTTTCATTTATCGTGACCTCAACATTTCAACTGTGAAAGAAGAAATCTCTAAATTCAGTAAAAAAAATACCTGCACCGATTAAATCAACATCCCAATCATCATGCATTAAATGTGCTGCTAGATAATAGTCAAACAATAAGAAGACTTAAAAGGACCAATGCTCTTGACCTTCCATTCATTTTTAATACAGCTATTTGAAACATTGTTATTTTTCTTTTGCAGTGTTGTCATGGGATAACATCTCCGCTCATGTCATATTCTTTTATAATATTTACTTATTATCTCTTGTAGAGAGATTGTAAATGTGGCATGTGTTAAAAAAAGGTATGTAATGATGGCTAGTTTGATATCATGGTCTATGAAAAAGAGGTTGCTATGACAATAATGATGTATTAAATATTATATCATGGCAAATCGTTTCATAGTGTTAACTTTTGGCACAAGTTATGCCGTCATAGTAGAAGTCATGACGTTTTAATTGACATGGTAATATTTTACGGCTCTGGTACAATAATATGGAATATTATGTATGATTTGCACTAACGCTGAAACTGCTTATAATGCTGGAGTACAAGAAAAGACTATTATTGGTACAGGTCGCACAACAATATGAGGGTGGGGAATAAACTATTTTTGCTTAGAGCACAATTCTTTTGAATTGCAAGTAAGTCAATAACATAGAGCGGATTTTTTCGTGCAATTTCGTCTGAAAGCAAACACAAAATAGAAGAAGCAGAGTTTTAAGCAGGAAATGAGAATAGATAAGGACAGGAAACCGTTGGATTTAAAAAGAAAAAAAAAAAAAACTTTGCAGCGCCAAAAGAGAAACAAGCTTAACAAATTCCTTTAGGTCTGCGTCAGAGTTATTCAGTCTTTAAGTAGTTTAGTTTGGGCTACGCTTTTATGAAGAGTTCATATCCAGTATCCGTATGGAAGTAAGGCTGGACAGTATTATGCAGTGTATCTACAATTAGATGACTTGAATAAATAAAATGTAATGTTTTACAGATATTCTTGTGCTGCATTCACGTTTAGTAGTGTGCGTTAACACTTTCGTTATTAGTAACATTGACTTATAATTAGATATCAGATGCTTGTTAACACTTTAAACATTTTAAGACTATGTATTTATGCTCGCAAAACATCCAAAAATATTCATATAAGATATTGAAAAAATACAAAGTCAAGTTTTTACATTATTTGAAGGGCAAAATAAACTAATATTTAACTTTATTCATAAAAAAACGTAGGGGCGTGAATTTGTGGTTATTATTTTACTCTGATTTCGGTGATTAAAATAGTCCAATCTGGGTGAAAATTTCGTAGAAAAACAAGCAATTTCATGCATATTTCGCACCCTAGAGAAACGTATCCCCGAGTCCTGATAAATTTGTTGTTTTATTTTTAAAGTTCAATATTATAATAATAATAATAATAATAATATTTATTTATTTATTTATTTATTTATTTAATCTGGCAGAGCTAAGGCCAGTAGGCCTTCTCTTCCGCCCAGCCAGAGTCTAATTCTAATTGAATACAATTGGTTACATAGTTATTACATTAATATCTAGACCATAAAACAACATGAAAGTAAATAATGAAAGTTGGATAAATAATGTTAGTGAGACAATAATAAACATTGGAAAGAAATAGTGATAATAATGATAATAATAATAATAATAATAATAATAATAATGAGATAATTTAAATATTTATTCTGTGATTATACATATACATTGAGAAACTTGTAACAGCTATATTTTTTAACAAGAATTGTTAGAAAAATATTTCCTTGGTCTTTTCTTAAATTGGTTTGATGTCTGACAGTCCCTGACATTACTCGGCAGGGAATTCCAAAGCCGAGAAACGGCCACAGTGAAGGAAGATGAATATGAGGATGTTCGATGGGAGGGAATGGATAACATTGAGGAGTGTTGTGATCGTGTGTCTAGGTTATGATGGGTGGATAAATTTTGAAAACGAGACGAAAGATAGACAGGAGTGGAGAAATGCAATACGTGAAAGAGAAGGGAAAGACAGTGGATTTTCCTACGATCTTCAATATAATTCTACACTTCAAAAAAAAAAAAAAAAGTCACTGACATGAGGAAAAATGCTGAAAAAATTCTGCATGTTACTGTTAGGGCACAAATGCAAATATATTATACTATACTTCGGGTCTATACACATAGCCTACATCTTATATCATAATCATGTATGAAGTATTGTATAGTATACTATAAGCTTACTCTCAGGACCCAGGAGAACAAGAAATAATAAAATGGCATTTCTTTTCAATAAAGCTCACCGTTAGCTGAATGGCTGGGGCGTCGGCTTTCCACGCTGGTAACACGGGTTCGAATCCCGACAGTTACAACTGGAATTTGTAGTGGACAAAGATGCTGTGTGGTAGTAGGTTTCCCGTACCGACATTCCACCATTGCTCTATTAATCATCATTCATCATCATATATGGTGTTACGTAGTTCGCCTCCTGTAGTGTACCAACGGCAACGCCTTCGTGGCAGCTGAAAGAACCACAATGCGTAGCCTACTAGATAGGAAGATGGAGAATCTGAATTTTGAAATCGAAAAAGACAACGGGAAGGTTTTTCGACCATCTTGCGCTCGCATATGAAATACTTCATATATACAGACACCATGCCAACAGTGAACCACTCATGACCGTGTTAATGTTGCATGTCATTCTTCATTGACACAAGAATGGCAACTAAGGTCGGGGAATCTCAATCTACTCAATTCTTTTCTGTGGGGTCATATGAAGGCCTTGGTGTATTAAACCAGAATAAATACCAGAAAGGCGCGAATTATTGTATCACTTGTCTAAATTACGAAATCATTTCAATGTCTTTGCCTCTTGTATACTTGATAATCTACCTAAGGTAATTTAATAGCCTACACATTTTAGGAACACACATTTAGTTGTGATGCTCAATATCCGATCATCTACACGATGTGCAGTGTGTGGAATGCATGAGAGGGGGAAGCCCAGTAATCTGTATTATGTAAATTAACTTATTTTAATAACTACCTTGTAACTAATGTAACTGAATGTATTGAAACAGCTAAAAATACTTCCTAGTAAGCTATCATACTGAAGTGGCCAATTAAAGTAGGCCTTATACAAGAGCTACCTCAATAAAATTATTTCCCACTAATACCTCTATAATTAATTATTGAACTTAAGATGATGTTTATTGGGTGAAATGAATGTTAACACAAATAACATTTATGTTAAACCTGTTTAGAATGGCAAAGGAAACTATACTTTGTTTCGAAATTAAGCTGACTATCAGTTTGAACTTTTAATTAGCAATTCTTGCAGTCAATTTTCTCGAAAATATAAAAGCTAAGGAAGTAAGTACAGATTCCAGTTACACCTCTAGGCTGAAATATTTAAAATCTGGGATCAGATTACAGTATTACCATATTAATTGGATCCGAGCCGTGGTAACTTTAATTGAAATGTTTAATTAAGGCAAATAGGCTAAGACTACGAAAAGTTAACGACTAAAGCACAAAATGTAAAGTATATTTAGTTAGGAGCCTTGGAATATTTTATGTGCATAAAGCTAGTGTGTCAACGCCGTGCAATTTACATGGAGTAATTAAGATGCCTGAAGAATGAGAGAAATGTGTGTTAAACGTGATATAATTTTACATTCTTATTATAGTTGTAAGTCTTCTTACCAAGATTCCAATTTCTTATAGAATTAGATTTTCCTCAGTAAAGATTCTTGTTATTGTGACTCTTAATTCAAAACAATAATGTTACTTTTATTTACAACAAGAATGAATTTAAACACTCCCGTCAACAATGGGTATTTCATTCCATAGAACAACACAGTATTCGTTATTGCACTCCACAGACGACAATGAAAATTCACTTGGATTATTGAGAACATAAATGTACACCTAATCTCAACTAATGTTCACAGAGCACTATTTACAAAACAGAACTGTTAGTTCGTTTGCCTTCGCTAGTTCTTCTAGTTCATTCACTCAAGTTCACAGTATATCGAACCCGAGACTTCCAGAGAGAGTCCACTGCACTCGAACTCGAGACTTCCAGTTACGCCGCACTCGCCTGATCGCTGCCACAGTTGCGGTCCTCCTCAAGTCGAACCCAGGTCTCGAAGGCTGGCTTTCTTGCTCGTCCACTGCTGCTTCACAAGACTGACTCGCTGTTCTAAACTGAAACTGGCTGGCCCTTCTTCGCGTCTTCTATTTATTACCAAATCATAGTTTCCAGAAAGTACTGTTTCGAGTATCTTCCACTCGAACGGCTCGCGTCGCTTTCCAGAGCCATTTGTTCGGGAGGTTTCGTTCTCCCCTTCACCTTTAGCTTTGCGTCCCCCTTCTCTCCTCTCTACGCCGCGCTCAGTGCCCTGCGGAGCTCGCCTCGTCTCTCGCGCGCGCCCTCCCTTCTGCCGGACGTGCGTTCGACTCCCGACGCGGCTGTCACATTATATATACAAATTTATTTATTTGTTGTTGTTTAGTCAACTGTTCGGAGACAGTTTTGAACCTTATAAGTGACACCAATAAGACGTCACTCATGAGAAGTAACTAAGCCAGGAGATAATGGGGTACAATAGTCAGTTCCTTTCTCTCTTCGCATCTGATTAGTAACATATCAATACACTGCGGAAAAAAGTCAAATAAAAGTCATGTTTACAGTTTACAAGTATTGTACTCATAGACTATGGCATGAGGTGTGCACCATTCCAAGTAGCTACAACACAGTACCGTCCGCAGAGAGCACCACGCGAACACCGAAAACAACTGCCACTCTGCGTTCTCAGTCAGTCCTAGTCCGTACGTGAACAGAGAACATTGAGATACGTAAACATATTCTTTATTTGTGTTCAGTGAAGTGATCATAATGTCGAAGACATGTTAAAAGCATAGGGTGCATTCTTTAATACAAGAATAGTAGTGATACTGGTGTAACAATTAAGTGTCGGTTATGTATGTGTGCATTACAAAAGATAACAAAACAATCAGTGTAATACACATGAAAAATGTTGCTCGTATGTTAGAATAAAATAAGGATTCAAAGTTCAAATTCCGCCTCAAATATGAAATATGGCTTTTGCCAGGATTTGTGTCGAATGATGGTAAGTTGCAATATTCCATTCAAAACGTTGAACAATCCTCACTTTAAAGGGTTTATAGAAAAGTACAGAAAATATGCCATAACAATAGTTATTTCAACGTACAGCCAATATTCAGTGATTTGAATAATTTCGAGGGAAAAATTGTTCCGGGGCCGGGTATCGAACCCGGGACCTTTGGTTAAACGCACCAACGCTCTACCAACTGAGATACCCGGGAACTCCACCAGACACCGATCCAATTTTTCCCTCTGTATCCACAGACCTCAAAGTGGGCTGACAACGGTCAAGCAACCAATATTGAGTGCACACTAACTCTGTGCGACTTAAATTGTGGTTTTCTGTTAACGAACAGTAACGTGTATTATGCAGTAACGTGTATTATTATTTTCCCTCGAAATTATTCAAATCAACTTTACCGGGAGTTATACCCCGAAAGCTTGATTTGCATACATCGAGTCGATTTCGGTACTTTGTTTTTATTAGAGTTAGTGATGAAAACCCTTTCTCACACAGACACGTAAAAGCAAACTGAATTATAATCTGTAAAGCATCATTGTACACTTCACTATATTCTCTTTTCACTTGTGATGAGGTCCAGAAATTAACCATACCTTCCGCTTGGAATTTCACTTTCATTCGAGAGTTCAATTAACTGTTCTCTTTCACTCAATGAAAGTTTGTTATTTTCAATATCGCAATGAAATGGATCACGAACCCATGTAAATTCGTCATATTTACTTGGAAAATAACTTTCAAATTGTGACCTCGTAGTTTCGAGATGCGAACATATGTCATTGCATAATTCTTTTCCAATAACGAAATCATTTTCGACCAAACAAGACTCTAGGGTTGGAAATAGTGAAAAAATCGTCTGTTTTACGAAACTGACCCACAAACCAAGTTTATTTTCTCATGCGCATTGAGAACAGTCAAAGAATTACCTTGTAGAGAGAGATTTAGTTGGTTTAATTTTGAGAATATATCTGAAAGATATGCCAATGTACTTAGTCACATGTCATCAGCTGATGTACTGGGAAAAGATGGCGAGAAACACCTCGTTCATAGTGCTTTAAATCTCTCTTTTGTTGCTGAGAGTAGAGTGGGAAGTCGATAGACAGGTAGGGTAAGAAATTTAATAAAATGTCAGTACTGGAAGAAAAAGTGAAAGGCGATTGTCATGTGTCATTTCCAAACTCTGAGATTTTCAGCTATAGTTTGATACGCAATTCGTTTGAATTTCATTTTTTCTTCTGTCCTTTTTGAAGGACCACAAGAGCAGATATCGAGGACTACAGGTGGTCCGCGGACCATAGTTTGAGAAACGCTGCTATAGAGAAATCAAAAGACAAGTATAAGACGAGGGACAAATTCCAGTTTCGTGAAATTAGAGATAAATCTCCTCCCACGCTGGAAACCGAACCATTGATCGCTTGGTTGCGAAGCGAATACTGTATTCATAGAGCCGTAGCTGCTAACGAAATGTAATTTGTACAATAGTGAAATCGTATTAATTGGAGTGTCACATTATATGGATATCAATTAATTCCACACCACGGATAGCAAATGTGAGCTTGCACCATTACATATTCCTGGCAACACAAACAGAGAAACTCAAAATCACCCACTAATAACCATTTAATTAATGCCACTTTCCAGTATGAATTTATATGAGTGCACGAATGACTTTAATTAACTGAATTTGATTCTATTGTGCTGTAAAATAATAGGATGGCTTTATAATTTCACGCTCCATGAAACTACAATTAATGTGATTGTAGTTTTATACACCCGCTCTAAGTAAACGGAGGAAACTCGTATGTGGGATCAGAGTTTCAAACATTGATAACATTCCGAATCAAATGGCTTTTGTTGTGGTATGCTGTGTGCTATGTTTGTTTATTTTTATTTCATATAATTCCAAGCGAAAACCTCAAATACAAACTTTAAAGAGACATTGAATGCCGTCCGTCGAACTGAGCGCGAACTAAACCCAGTCCATTAAATATCTAATGAAACCCATTAGAATACCAATCAATTTCCGAAATTGACTGATAGTCCCACTATCGAAAGCGTGTAGTTCATATGGTTAAAAATTCATCTGCTTCGGACTAGCAATATGTGGTTCTACAATTTGAATTCTTATCTGCAGAAATTAGACAGAAAAAAATAGAAACTGAAAACAGAGTTAAGTCTCTATCATCCTATCCCACCTTCCTCAAATCCATTTTAATATTACCCTCCCATCTACGTCTCGGCTTCCCCAAAGGTTTTTTTCCTCCGATCTCCCAACTCACACACTATATGCATTTCTAGATTCGCCCATACGTGCTATACCTGGTAAGGTTTATCTTGTCTCAGTAGCAATAAAACCAAGTCCCTTCAAATGAGGGTGGAGATTATAGGAGGGTTGTAAATTTTCAGGATTCCTTTCAAAATCTTGTTATTGTACAGGCTGCCGGAACTCAGTTTCTTGGAAGACAAGCTCAGTGACGGAACTACACAGTACGAAGAGAGATATTTTATTTTGCGCTACAGAATGTATCAACTAGTTCCTTCCGCCACTGGATGGATGGATGGACGGCACCGCTCCACTCCCCCATCGCTATAACAACACAGAAGAAGTAAGACATCCCCTTTCTCTCTCTTTTCACAGTGAGACAAGATACATCACACAGACTTTACATGCCCTACACATCTCTAGCGTATGGATTTAATGTTCCTAATTATGTCAGATTAAGAATACAATGCGTGCAGTTCTGCGTTATGTAACTTTCTATATTCTCCTGTAACTTCATCCCTCTTAGCCCGAAATATTTTCCTAAGAACCTTATTCTCAAACACCCTTAATCTCTGTTCCTCTCTCAAAGTGAGAGTCCAAGTATCAGAACCATACAGAACAACCGGTAATATAACTGTTTTATAAATTCTAACTTTGGGATTTTTTGACAGCAGACTAGATGACAAAAGCTTGTCAACCGAATATCAATCTATCAATCAATCGCTTATTAATGTCATGAGCAACAGTTTGTACAATAGACATAAAATATACAAAATTACAAGAGATATAAAATAATATTTGACATAAAATATAAAAACAGATAAATACAACAATACAAATGAAATACAATACTGGTAATAATAATAATAATGATAATAATAATAATAACAATAACAAATACTAATAAATAATCGTAATAATACAGAACAATGCAGCTTATAAAATTAGAATACATTTACAGTGGAGTCAAGAAATTCACTAATACTATAGAATGGATGGTTGATTAACCAGTTATAGCTACAAAACAGATTTAAATTGTATATAACAGACTTGCATCATGGGCCTTTTTGTGGTAACTTATTAAACATTGTTATAGCAATAGAATTGAACCATTTTTTGGAGTTACTTAATCTAACTCTAGGTTCTGAAAGATAATAATTGTACCTTATATAATAGTGATGAACTTCTGTTTTAGGGTGATGAGTATTAAAGTTTTCTTAATTTTCATTAGACATTGAAATATATATAAATTTATGACAGTTAAAACTTTTTCCTGAGTAAATAGTGGTCTACAGTGAGCGCAGAAGGTATTTCCCATATTTATTCTGCGTTTAACTTCCTCCCGAGTGTCATTTATATTTGTTACTGTTGCTCCACTATATTTGAATTTTTCCATCTCTTCGAAGGATAAATCTCTAATTTTTATATTTCCATTTCGTACAATATTCTGGTCACGAGACATAATCATATACTTTGTCTTTTCGGGATTTACTTCCAAACCTATCGCTGTACTTGTTTCAAGTAAAATTTCCATGTTTTACCTAATCGTTTGTGGATTTTTTCCTACACGGTTCACATTTCCAAGCGTTTACACATGCAATATGGTGAGAATATTGAAAGAATCAAGTTGAAAACGAACGTTCAATTAAGATGCATGCAGATTTCGTGTCTACACGGTACACATTATTGGACGTACAGTATATATAACATTTAATAAATACTAAATATCAATCCGATACTCAGGCATACTTGATTCGCAAAATTGTGGCTCAACACTCCATACGCACGAGTATTTGCGACAATCTTTAATAAAGCTAATCGTACTTGCCACCATTTTCAGCTTAAAAGTTCCACCATCACCAAAGAAAACAATTTTCAGTTTATTCAAGGCCACCTCATTTTTATATATATTTTTTTTATAAATGTGAATAAATACAATGTAAAACATGTACTAATTGTAATGCTACAAATAGTTCATGATAAATCTTAAAATTTGGCAGAAAAAAAAATTTTAGTTCTTTCTATGAGATCCCATAGTATCAAATGGTGTGTTCTTCCTGAAAATCTCCATTTCTGCTCAATGTGGGTTACCATTACATTGCCCCTTACTCTTAATTTGTCATCACCGTTTTGTAATTGAACATATTATCAAGGAATAACGTCTCACTTATTATCCATAATATTTTATTGCGATGAATGATTTTCACAAACAAAAATGTTTTTTTTTTGTCAGATTACCATGTAGAATCATCTCCAAAACCATGGCCAACTATATCCCGTCAACCCTATACGAGTATATCGTCATTGATTTTAAGAAACCTCTTATGTGGCAGTACAATTTCTTGGCTTAAAAATCGATAATGTGTTAAATTGGAAAAATCATATTTAAGAAATTACCCGCAAACTAAATTCAGCATGTTTTGCTATTAGATCTATGCAAAAGATAGTAAATATCAATACCTTAAAAACAATATATTTTGCATACTTCCACACGGTAATGAGTTTTGGAATAATATTCTGGGGAAATTCCACAGATAGCAACAGTATATTTCTATTACAAAAAAGAGTGATTAGAATAATAGTAGGTGCCAAATCTAGGGAATCGTGTAGGACTATTTTAAAAAAACTACAAATAATGCCCATGGCTTGTCAGTATATCTTTTCATTAATAATCTTCCTCGTATGTAATCATGAAAACTTTGTAACTAATTCAACAGTTCATAGCAGAAATACACGCCAAAAAATGACTTTCATACTCCATCGGCAAGTTTATCGTGCTATCAAAAAGGAGTGCGTTATATGGCAGTAAAAATTTTTAATAGCCTCCCTATCGATATAAAAAATGAAACTCAAAACATAAGATTATTTAGGGCCAAATTAAAGAAGTACCTAATTTCTCACGCCTTCTATTCTGTAGGTGAATTCATGACATTCAATAACACTTCATGAAATTGATACTAAAACTATGTGATGTACTAGTAGACTATATTGTAAATCTCGTCTGTATGTATTTCATCTAGACTGTGACTATAAATTAAGACTTTATAATAGTACTAATTGTTTTGCCTTGTTCCATATTCTAGCTGTAAAGCAATGTATGAATACCGTGGAATGTTAATAAATACAATACAATACAGAAAATAATTTTTCAGGAGGAAGAAAAAATTAATTAAATATCAATAGGCCTACACTGATCCTCGATGATGTCATCATATTCACCAACGTTATCTACCGATTTGCCTAATATCACTTATCTGTGGCACGCTAAGTATACCTCTTCATAGAACATCTTGTTATTCATCATCTTTTACAGTATCCACCTCGCGTCAATGGAATTCCTTGTCACAAAGTATTAGGGGCTGCAAGACAATAAACACCTTTAAGAACAGCTTAAAAGATAACCTTATTAGCATTTCACTCCAATCATACTGATTTAAACTATCACTGACTGCATTGTTACTTCTTTCTTTTAGACATCATCCTGATTGTGCTGTATTTTCAAAATTGTCTCATAATAATCTCTTTCTATTATCTAATATTATTTGAAATATATTAACATTCTATGTATTTTAGCTTAATTCTGCTACACAGTTTATTTCAGTGTTTAATTAATAGTTCATAGTATTTTGTTGTTTAATTCGTAAATAACTCTTGCATACATGTAACTCTCATCTAAATCAAATTGTTGAATTCTTTGTAAGTTCATGCATATGTATATACTCTTTTTGCTGGTTGAGTGGAAGAGAAGGCCTTACGGCCTTAACTCTGCCAGCTAAAATAAATCATTATTATTATTATTATTATTATTATTATTATTATTATTATTATTGATATTTAGTTACTTTTTCCTTCCTCCTAAACAATTATGCTGTATACTGTCACATAGGAAGTTTCATAAGATCAACGACAATATTCGTTTAAATCGATAAAGACGTAATTGGAAAACAGGCATACTCAAATACACACATTTTATCTTACTACGGGTAATTCCTATATTACAAAACCATTAAAACTATATTTTGTTGCACGAATCAAAATCACTGGACAGAATAATTTAGTGAGCATTTTAAGATGTTAATATTTATGAAACTGGAATATCATGAAATTGTTAATACACTTTATTTTTTACGGAAGAGTGTCCTAAATTTAACATTACTGTGAGTGGTTTAAGTGCACATAGCCACAAGCTTCTGTATGTACTGCTACCCCTATAGCAGAGGTCGATGTGTTGGTTTTACTACATATAGTGTTAGCCGGAGCAATATTTGTTCAGCTGGTTTGATGTAATGGAGAACGTTCGACTGACTCTACAGTGGTGGATTATCTTCATAATTGATCCTTGTGCAGAAAGCATGACTGCTTTAATCATTATGCAATGTTCTAAAATGGTACAAAAATATTCTCCAATATTTGACTATAATAGCGCTATAGGCTACTAATACTACTGCTGATATATTAAATTAATATTAAATACAGTAATACTACTATGAATATAATATAATAATACTGCCACTAGAGCTTTTGAACTGTATTTCGTTATGTCCCTGTTCACACACACACACACACACACACATAACATAGACACAATATATACAGGGTGATTCACGAGAATTTGCCGTCCTTTACGGAGCTTATTTCTGAAGATATTTTGAGCAAAATATGTCATATAAACATAGTTAATATACTTAATATTTTCAGAGTTACACTAATTTAAAGTTTAATTTAAAGTTTTCCCTTGAAATTATTCAAATCTGCTTTACAGGGAGCTTTACCTGAAAGACTAGATTTGCATAATATATACGTTACTGTGTTCGTTAACAGAAAACCACAATTCCAAGTCACACAGAGATTGTGTGCACTCGTTGTGGGTCTCTGGCGTTTTCGTCAGCCCACGCGAGTTGTGTGGATATAAAAAAAGGGAAAAGTTGAGACGGTGTCGGGTGGAGTTCCCGGGTAGCTCAGTGGTAGAGCGCTGGTACGTTCAACCAGAGGTCCCGGGATCGATATCCGGCCCCGGAATAATTTTTCCCTTGAAATTATTCTAATTTAAAGTTGTTTGTAAAATACGGTTTTGTTTTTAGTTTGAAGGTAAAAGAATAATACAAATAGAGAATGAACCATTCAGAAGTATCATTTCTTTAATTGGCAAGTATCATGAAGCTAAACATGTGCTGTGAACTCCTTAGTTGCTTCGTACAGACATCTTTTTCTATTTTTAACTAGAAAATTACATTATTCTTACGCACATATCACAACAATTATTACAAATCACACCACTTCCACCGACTTAATTATTTGCAGTTCAATTTTGCATCCTAATTTACAGTCTTGGAGAGTTTACAACATATTTTTTAAAAAGCCGCCGTCCGCTTGAGGTACACATGGCCGCACGCTTGTGAACGGCACTCGTCGCTCTACTTAACTGCATACGGCTATATTTGATTTCCGTAGCGCTCGCGCTGGCTGCTGACTGCACGCTGACCAAGATCACGCGTTCACAGCAATGCGTTCCAATAACGAAACGTAACTCTGTAAATATTTAGAATAGGACCCATGTTTATATGACATTTTTTTGCTCAGAATGTCTTCGGAAATAAGTTCCTTAAAGGACGGTAAATCCTCGTGAATCATCCTGTATATATACCTACATACATACACACATACATATCAGATTGGCCATTCCCATGTTATGAAATGGCAACATAGAATGAGAACAACCACCAGAACCTCCACGGTCCAAAAGCATGTTTGGTAACGACCGCTAGATGGAAGTACAGTTGCTCCATGCAATTTCACAAGGTTTATAACGTGACATCTTTTGCTGTTTCTAGATGGCAGTATAGTGAAACCGATAAAAGTTGTTGCTTTTATTGTCAATCTGTTATACAGTATATGATGTGACCGGGGTTAAGTCCATATCTGGTTTTTCTATTATCAGATAATCACTGAAACATTGAGACTTCCCATTAGGTACTTGAATTCATAGGACATCCACCTAAAACAACACATGAACTCACATTGACAATACACATGATCTCTGGACTTTGCACGGACAAATGAACTATTGTACGTAATATTATCTGCCTCCGAAGAGAAGATATGAATAGGACGTTCATATCACAAAACCAAATTAAAGTAGAAATGTATATAGCGTATAGAAACAACATATGAATATGAGTCGAAAGTGTAACAGATTCGGTGTTCAATTTAGAAGCAGTAGGCTCAGCTGTAAAATGTTTAATCTACTGTGCTTTGTTGTCTAGTTTGGTGAAATTATTCCATAATACCGCTTGCTGATCTTTCAATATTATGGCCCGGCTTCTTCAACCTTTGTTAAATTATAACAGTGTGTTATTCCATTTTAACTGTAAACTTAACAGTTGAAGCATTTCTTCAGCTACTGTTAGTACTAACAGGCTGTTAAAACCTATGGTAATTTAACTGCCCAATTTCATGCAGTTAAATCATTTAACTCTCTGTTAGCATAGAAGTATCCAATATGATTGGTGCGTTCGATGCTGAACTTATATATCTGGATTATTTAGAAAATGACATCCATGAATACATAAACAGAGCGGATGATTTCTGTGATTTGACAGACCAGAAGTTCACACAAAGGTATAGACTATTTTCTGCCAAGCCTCACTTTTCGCTTTCAACGTACATCCGTTTGTTCGTTTATTCTCATTAATTGGTTTATACTGCGAAATAATTTCCATCAGAAGGTTTCTTTCGAAAGAAGAGAAATTAGTCCCAAGATTTCTTTTTGTTCCAGTGTTTTCCATTTCATAACAGCAACACCAATACGCCGCTTCACGCTATTGTAATACAGACGAGGAAAGAAGCAGAAATCAAACCTGAGAGAATAGAAAGATTTCTATTCTCTCTGAATCAAACAACGGAAACAAGCGAGAATCGCAATTGTCAGAGTTCAGAAAACAGAAGTGAGCCTATACTTGGTTATAGGTTATGGTTAAACTCTAGAAACTCTGGTCCTAACAGAGAGTTAACAAACAGAATGTTAAAATGTGAAATGTAAAGTCGAAGAAACGCAATATTTTTAACAGCAATTCATACTTTTAACTTACAGTTAATTAACGCTATGTTAGGTGCATTATAACAAAGGTTGAAGAAACCGGGCCATAATATATTCGTCTGCATACACTAAACTTTGAACCGATTGTAAAATATTGTGTTCCTTCTTTGAAGAATGGACACTTTAGTTTATAAAACATTACTGATGCTACGAAGATGACATTTTCATATCTGTCGCGTGTTTCGTGACAATTTAATTCTCTTTGGTGTAATAAAGCTATTTCTGTTTGCAATTTATGTTCCTAAACTATCATTCAAGACAGACATGAATTAAGTCATTTATTTCTTCATTCAAATGCCACGTACAGCCGCTCGGACGTCAGAACTTATTTCAGCAAATCTGTTTTGAGCAAGTCGTTTAACGTCTATCTTTTTCTTCACTATTAATTTTAGAACTCGATAACAATCATTACGCAGGATATTTCCCAAGTACGAAATTTTCCTGCATTTAATAGTTAACCATTCACAATTCTACTGCGGTGATATAGAAGGAAGCTTTCTCGCTGTTTAAAATGCTCTTCATTGATAGGTGGTGAATTGTGTGGGCAACTACTGAGATGGAATGGGCAATAATTGTCTGCCAATGAATATTAAAGCTCGAACTCTTATTCATAAATAGATTCTGGCATACGAACCTAAACATGTACTTATAAATTCTTGTTTTAAATGTACGTTCAAAATTACCCAATGAATATAATCTATACTAATAATAAATCTGTAGCCGAAATTTTTCTGGTAATTTTCGATTTTCCAAAAATAATTGGTCCTAACATATATAATTAATCACCCTGAAACCGAAAATCGCTTTTTTAAATTTTTTGTTTGTATGTCTGTCTGTCTGTATGTTTGTTACCTTTTCACGCGATAATGGCTGAACGGATTTCGATGAAAATTGGAATATAAATTAAGTTCGTTGTAACTTAGATTTTAGGCTATATGGCATTCAAAATACATTATTTAAAAGGGGGGTTATAAGGAGGCCTGAATTAAATAAATCGAAATATCTCGCTTATTTTTTATTTTTGTGAAAAATATTACATAACAAAAGTTTCTTTAAAAATAATTTGCGATAAGTTTTATTCCATGCAAAATTTTGATAGGACTGATATTTAATGAGATAAATTATTTTTAAAATTAAAATAACTGCCATCTAAGGCCGTGTAATGAATTAAAAAACAAATGAATTCGTCTATAAGGGGCCTTGGACAGCAACAATCGAAATCTATGAAAGATAGCCTACAGAGAATGTTTCTGTGTTTGTATGAAGTAATATCGGAAGCTAAATTAACCGATTTGTATAATTAATTATTAATTCACGATTGGAAAGTGTAGTTTCTCTAGATGGACATAATGCTATAATGTTATTACAGTAACTTCTGAGTGAATCGAGGACAGGTAAGATTAAAATAGCTTCTTATGCACAGACAAATTGATAGGCTATTCTGGTACATTCGTTTCCTGTATTTCCTAAAATAATTTTTATGACCAAATGAGTGGTCTGTGGATCAAAATGATCGCATTTTAATTATGCAAATACAATTTAAATTAAGTAACATAATAAACGATTTATCCTTATATCAAACACGAATGTTCCCTGGATCAAACGTCCTATTTTAATTATGTAATTACTTTATATTTATTTATAACGGGTGCAGCGGAGCGCACGGGTACGGCTAGTAATTATAATAAAATAGATATCTTACCATTCAATTTGTCTTATTCTCTGCTATTGTAAGAGTACAACAAAAATTATAATATTAGTAACCAATGAATACTGTTCTCAGAAAAAAAAATTTTCCCCTAAATGTATAGCTCAGTGGTAGAGCATTCGGCTGCAGTATGGGGCGCAATCCTGGTCACTCACCAAGAAACAGGCATTAAAATTAGGAAGATGCCAAAGAAGAATGGAAAGGAAAATACTCGGAATAAGCCTGAAGGACAGAATCAGAAACGAAGAATTACGGCGGCGAAGCGGCATAGAGGAAGTGGTCACACTCGCTAATAGGATGAAATGGCGCTGGGGAGGACACGTGGTACGAATGCATCCTACCAGATCGGCACACACGGCGACACTGTGGGATCCAAGAATTGGCTGGAGAAACCGTGGACGACCGAGAACCAGATGGGGGGACGAGTTCAAGTTCCAGCTAGGACGACTGGGATCAGAATAGGACGCCAAAGAACACGATGGAAGGACGCAGTCAACCAACTTTGAGCGGGAGCAACAACCAGTGCTAGTGAAATTGTGGACAAAGAACTAGGAATGTACATATAGACCATCAGGTCGGCTCTTCTGATGGTCAAAACTTGAGCCACCCCTGCCCAAGCAGGAGGCCTTGACCCACTGGGGATTTAAGGCTTTTAATATTATTATTATTATTATTATTATTATTATTATTATTATTATTATTATTATTATTATTATTATTATTATTATTATTATTAACACTGTTTTACTCCGTAACATATTTAATAAAGTCTACATTTATGCCAAAATTATAATAAAAATTTTCAAATAACACCTAATTTGAACCTTCAGCGACAGTTTTTACAACATTCAGTGTCAACAGTTTCACAAGTTTCGTATGTAATATATCATTCTTCATTGTTATACAGTGGGTCCTAAATCCATGACAGGGATCCATATTCCATGATAGTGGATTCCTAATTCCGTGAGTGATATCCTAATTCCGTGATACTAAAATAATCGCCATTAACTGCTCAGAAAACAAACGTGTATTTGGAAATAGTACATTATGCAACGGGCCTATAATGATAGTAATTAAGAATCGAGTATGGTATTTATGAAACGAGCGCAAGCGATTTCATAATTTTCATAGCTTCTTAATTACCATTATAGGCGAGTTTCATACGACTTTTTATGCTCGACCATATTTCTGACTTGAAATTACCGGTATTCAGATGTATACATTTTATTTGTATCTGAACAGATCGGAAGTGACCTTGTTCTAGGTCGTGAATTGTGAGATGTACGCAGACGCGAAAGTATTGATTTTTTCCGAGGAACAATAATGTCATTAACCTTAACGTAGTCCCGTTAAACTTGATAATATTATAATATTATAACCTTGATTATTGAATTCGACATTAAAAAACGAGATGACAAATTGAATTTATTTGAATATTATTTACAATTAACGCTAATTATTATAGTAACAGAACATAACCTTCTGCGACAGTATTGGATTTCCAGCTTCCGTGACTTTTCGCTAATTCTCTTTCGATTGCATATCCGAGAATAATCGATACTTGCGATTTTATAACGGTACAAAGCTGACTTGTCATTGGCTGAACACATATAAGCTGAGTTATCATTGGCTGAAGACCTGTACTTTAATGAGTAGGTGTACTTTAATGACTTACATTAAAGGACTGCTACCAGGTGCATAATTAGTACATTTCGGCATGGTCGAGCATAAAACATATTAAAGTCATGATATATTGTTTTAATATGGATTAGGCAAGAAATTACAGCATAGGAAAAGGGCCTAAGTGACAAATTTAATAGAAAATACGTGTGTAACTATAGGAATACAGATTACATATCAATTTATTATAAGCAAAATAAACTAAAAGTTAAATTCAATACAAAATTAAATTTGAATAAATTGAATTAAAAACAATTATTTCTCATTATTTATATTGCTAACAACAACAGTAATTAAGTTAAATATATCTGTTATTATTTTATCATAATTATAAGTGATGTTTTCTATAACTTATTTCTATTATTATTTCTACGAACTATTTTCTTTTATATACATTAATTTTCACAATTTAGCGTTGACATCACTGGTCGAGTGAGCCAAGAAGGAGAAATATGAAAATAAATCCAAAAATGGGAAAGCTCCTGTAGCATTGTTATTGTCTCATAATGTTTAAATAATCAAACACATTGATTCAGCTGACTTTAATCTACAGCAATATATCATTATTATAATGCTGTATTAATTCTTACCTCAAATATAAAATGTTTCTTCAGGAGTGCTCACAAGAGAAAGAAAAACTTACTGGTCAACCACCTTTCACGGAACAAAAGCTTCTGCAGTCGACTGCTTCTATTCAAAAGGCGGGTAGTCAATAGAATTGAAAAGAAGACATCTCCTGGCATCTGTTAGGTATTTCAAAAACTTAAAAGTCAGAAATCACAACTCCATGGCAGTCAATTGAATTTTATCACGGGATTAGGGATATCACGGAATTAGGCACCTTTACCCTACTACTCGCACGATTCTGGTTTTTACTCTTATCATTAGAGAATCTGATAAGGAATAATTTATCCTTTTGCATTTTTAAATAAAATTGAAGATTTTTTTTCGCAAATGAACATGCATCATTATTTCCTGCCACTAGGAAGTTTGACAACCCTACTGCAATGACTAAAGGACGGAATGCTGTTTTTCAGACCTGATTTTGTGTGCGTGTTTCTTAGGTAAGTCGAGATGCGCTGTTGCCAAACTACTCAGACTTTCAACCTGATTTTCTAATTAACCATGCACTTAATTATAAAACGCACAATGAGTTTTATTTTTTAATGTTGCTCCTTCAGTCCACACCGTTACATCACATTAATGCTGTATAATGAAGATTGTATTGAGAAACTTGTAATTCTATTGTATCTCCAAAGAACATTTAAATTATTACAATTACAATTACAAAGATTTTATTGCAAGCAAAAATTAAATACAATAACAAATATTTTACAATATTATTGATATACTCGTATTCTTCAAAGTGAACGTTCTTCAAAATATTTGTATTCTATAATTTTGAAATATTAGTCCAATTTTCTTCTCTAGTGTTAATAAATTATATAATTCCATTGCCGCTGTAATTTAAATTTTATTTCATTTTATTTTACAATTTTTATTATTTTTCTCTATATTTCTCTTATATTAATATTGTATTATATAATTTTTGTAACTGTTAATTTTAATTCTATTTCCTATTTTATTTTATTTTATATTCTCTTATAGGCTTAAATATTTGTCTGAACTTGAGGTCTCATTCGGTCTCAAATTTTCTTACCAAGAATTGTTTGTATTATTTTAATATTTCTCTTGTTTGTTTGTAATTAAATTCTGAATATTTAAATCTAATAAAATAATAATTTAATGTAAAATAATAATAATGAAAGATAATGGAACGCGTAATAATAATAGCGTAATTAAAATAATATAATCACAACTGTGATTAAACTGTTAAATAAATGAAATGAATTAATAATAATAATAATAATAATAATAATAATAATAATAATAATAATAATAATAATAACTGTGATTAAACTGTTAAAGGTTTAAAAAGAATAAGAATAAAAACAAACAAACAAACAGTACCATAGCCTACAGTATACATAAACATACTAAATTAGAATACAACATTGTTAAGGTGACAGAAAAAAATAAATAAAGAATAAGAATTTATTATAATTTTATATGATTACATCAATTTTAATGAAATAGTTCAAAATACACTTGTTTTTTACTTGAATAATGATTGTTTAATAAATCCCGAAAAGACAAAGTATATGATTATGTCTCGTGACCAGCATATTGTAAAATCAAAAATTATTTATCTTGAAGAGGTGGAAAAATTCAAATATCTTGGAGCAACAGTAACAAATATAAATGACATCCGGGAGGAAATTAAACGCAGAATAAATATGGGAAACGCGTGTTATTATTCGGTTGAGAAGCTCTTATCATCAGTCTGCTGTCCAAAAATCTGAAAGTTAGAATTTATAAAACAGTTATATTACCGGTTGTTCTGTATGGTTGTGAAACTTGGACTCTCACTTTGAGAGAGGAACATCTCAGGTATTTGAGAATAAGGTGAAAATATTTGGGGCGGATGATATAATGGAGATTTAGCTTGAACTGCATTTACCTGACATAATTAGAACATTAAAAGATGGGCAGGGCATGTAGCATAAATTTCCAGAAATGCATATTTTAAATCATTAAGGGAGGCCGAGACGTAGATGGGAGGATAATATTAAAATGGATTTGAGGGAGGTGAGTTGATGATAGAGACTGTTAATCTTGCACAGGATAGGGACCTTTGGCGGTAGTTATGTGAGGGCGGCGATGAGCCTTCTGGTTCCTTAAACCATTTGTAAGTAAGTAAGTTGTATAATTTTAAAAACAGTTCAAGCACTTGTTTTTTTAATAATGTATTGTTTAATAATTTTAGTTTAGGATTCCTCTTTATAAAATCATTATATAATCTTGGATCGTAATTAGAACAGTGCCTCAGACCTCCTTCAGTCTCATTTTGGTTCAATGAGGGGGCGAAATATTGTATCTTTTTGTGTTGTGGCCATATCGGATGATATAAATTTAGCTTGATATTTATGGTAGTGATTCAAAATAGTATAGATATAAATCTGCTTGACATTTAAAACATTAAATTTGTATATGAGATTTGGATGATCAAGTTTTCTTCTTAAACATATATTATGCTCGACCATGCCGAAACGTAAATTATACACCTTTTAGTTTTGCATGTCATTAAGTGCACCTACTCATTAAAGGTCAGGTCTTTCAGCCAATGACGACTCAGGTTACAACTGTTCAGCCAATGAAAGTCAGCTTTGTACCGTTATAAAACCGCAAGTATCGATTATTCTCGGATATGCAATCGAAAGAGAATTAGCGAAAAGTCACGGAGGCTGGAAATCCAATACTGTCGTAGAAGGTTATGTTCTGTTACTATAATAATTAGCGTTAATTGTAAATAATATTCAAATAAATTCAATTTGTCATCTCGTTTTTCAATGTCTAATTTAATTTCAGTGTTATCTCTGTAAGTTCTTAAATTGTGGATATCTGTTCCTCGGAAAAAATCAATACTTTCGCGTCTGCGCACATCTCACAACATACGGAACATTGCTGAAGGTCAGATACAATTAAAATTAATAATATCAAGTTAGAAATATGTTCGAGCATAAAAAAGTCGTATGAAACTCGCCTGTAATGGTAATTAAGAAGTTCGTATGAAAATTATGAAACTTGCTTGCGCTCGTTTCATAAATATCCATACTCACTTCTTAATTACCTTCATTATAGGCTCGTTGCATAATGTACTATTAATAATTATTTTATGTAGTAATATTACTGGGCGAATGGTACTCTGATAATCCACCCCATCCTATAATTCCATACTGTATTATAGACTGAACTAGGGCTAAAAATGTTGTCCTCAATAGTTTCACTGGCATAAAGACGCAGTTGAACAAATTTGTATAGAGTTTTACGTCATTTAAGACGTAAGTAGTTAATATGAAAATTCCATTTTAAGTTTTGGTCGATGAAGATACAAAACGGTCAGCGCGTCTGGCCGCGAAACCAGGTGGCCCTTTCGAATCCCGGTCGGTGAAATTTACCTGGTTGAGGTTTTTCCGGGGTTTTTCAACCCAATACGAGCAAATGCTGGGAATTTCGAACTCATTTCACCGGCATTATCACCTTCATTTCATCCAGACGCTAAATAACCTAGATGTTGATACAGCCTCGTAAAATAACCCAATAAAAAAATAATAAAAAGTAAATAAAAATAAAAATAAAGATACCTAAATATTTCACGTTTTGGGGTAGTTTAGGACAATTGTTATTATCTTAGATAGAATTTTTACAGTTATTGCTATGAAATTTTAAATTATAATGAAATAAATACTATTATAGTCACAATCATGCCATTTTTAATTCATTAATATGTCACATCAACGGACGTATATACCCACCCAAACATCGTAAATGAAGATTACATTTGTACTTTCCAGCCTGACTAAGATCCACGCTATGGACAGTACTCATAACAGAGTCGCCAGTATGAAAGGTCATAATTATGCCTTTATTTAACGACGCTCAGTGGTACTGACCGGAGACCAGGAAGTCGCAGGTTATTCCCGCTTGATTGCGTTTTTCTTTCATACCGGATGATGCCGGATTTAATTTTAATATGTCACATCAACGGACTATATAAATCACCCAAACATCGTAAGATGAAGATTACATTTAAATTATAGTTGTTTTCCACTGTAGGAAAGTGTCAAGATTCTTTGTTTGACATCGCTTTTAAACTGGGTCCTATCAACCCGATGAGCTAATGGATTATTTTTAATGACACAAGTGAGAATGAAAGCGAAACTGAACCATGAATTCTTTTTACAGCCAACCAGGTCATTTTATTTTTACTTCAACTTTTATTGTCATTTTTGAATGTAAACCTCTTCTACTAACGAAGTTCCTCCAAAGAACCAAGTACTGAATTAGTGAGTATAGTAAGTTCCAGAAATATGTTCGCGTTTTCCAGCGACGAAAGACCTTCCAATATTGAATCATATTCTCGCACAGGTACTGTCGTCCGTTTTCCTACGTACTATCCCAGTTTCCCCCACCCGCTTCTGCTCGCTTCTCTGTAAAGGCTAATGGCTGGGCTGTCTTAGCTCTTTTCTGAAAACATTAATTTCTGTTAGGAATTGGACGTCTACGTAATATTATACAACCATTTAAAATAACTTAAATAACAGAGCCTCGTTAATTAATTAACTGCCACGTGATTTCCCTCCTTTCTACGACCCTGCGACAAAACCACTTGGATGGACATTAGATAGCATGTCTGGGTAATTTTATCTTTTCGAATCGGGCAGAAGTAAAGATTGAATTTACACTACGTAAGGTACTCTTTTATAGAGTAGGTACAGAGTTATTTCAACATGAGTTACTAGTACGAAGGACGAAACTGGTAATTGGAATTAGACACAGTAGTCTATAGTGCGATAATATGCAAGAAAGAACTGAAGCCTGTGTCGAAATGAACGGCCACCATTTTCAAAAATGTGTTTAAATATCCATATTATGATTATTTTTCATTTTCACTTAATTCTCTATATCGTACGCTAATGTGCTGTGGACAGTATAATATACACTGCATAATGAATACGTTCGCATGGATAACTCAATTCGTGAGTAAAAACACTCATTGTTAATACTGTATTGTACTTTGATTAAACAAAACCTAATGAAAATTATCAAACTCAAAATCGAGATATTTCCTACTTTACGTAAATGGATGAACTACTTTCCTTCCCTCCTGTACCTACTAAAGTGATTTGTTTGTATTTTACGCCAGTATCATCGAACACCAGTCGTGGAAGGGGGTAGCAAACGGTGTTTCCGGGTCTCAATGATTAATCAAAAGGTACAGCCAGGTTAATATTAGAAATGTTATTAAAAATAAAATGATGTCCCTGTACAAGTCTTCAGAGGGTTGCATAGTACGAGAGCCTTTGATTAGGAAGCGTCAGATGATTGCTGCGACAGTGCCCTCCGATGAGATGTTCGAGTAGATGACGAGAGTACGCAGCAAGCTGTATCTGTGTTTAATGGCAATGCTGTACAAATTAATGGTCTCTGCCAGAGGAAGGTAAGTGGCTCCATTTTACACCCCAGTTCCTTTTGCGCCATTGCAAAGGACCATCAGTGCAGTTTACCGGAGTCCTCTGAGCTCTATGAACATTACTGATGACGTGAAACGTAAATTCCCTCTATTGGACTGATAGCTCAAGTGAGACGAAATGTAGTCATCTATCGTTTATGTGTGCGTCTGCTACGTTTGTGATCGTATGCGCATGTCGTGTATCCTCTCATATAAGATGTTGTTTTTAATTCAATTTGTTTAATTTGTGTAATTTAATGTGAGAAAATGTAAATTAATAACCCGAATGAACAAAATAGCTCGTGTCCGGGCGCAGTTCAATAATGAATGCAGAATTATCAACTTACAATGCAATACACTAACAATTCAATAGTAAGTATGGCGTAATAATTTTAAGTAAGCAAGAAATACGTACAGAAATAACAAGAAATAACGTGAAAATCAGGAAATTATGTCCAAATTAGTGAAAACACTTAGGATTGAAGTTTCAGTTACAATTAATGAAAAAATAAAACTGATGTAACTTTGTGAACAAGATGTAATTAACATTATAGTTTGTTGTTTGACGAATCACTAATTCTGGGCGTTAATAATGAAATAAAGAGTAATAAACTCTGTAAACCACATTCCACTCACATCTTACAGGTAAAGGTAAAGGGTAAAGGTATCCCCGTAACATGCCATGAAGACACTTGGGGGCAACAGATACAGTTCAAAATGTCCACCATCAGCGTGCGTGCAGCTTTCATCTTATAAACGAACTCTGAAGTAGTTCTTCACTGTTCCGTTTCTTCCGCGGCCTGGATCATGTCTAATTACTCTCGTAGTTTTGAAATAAACTAATCTGTATCGCTGTTCGTCCACCTGCACCTAATGCAATGTGAACATCACAACAGCTGATCAGTTGCGAGTACTTTCGGCAAACTGTCTCCCGTCCGGACAACGATGCCAGATTTTTAGACCTTCTGTACGTGACCCAACAATCAATGATTCCTATGTTTCTTCAATCGATTAATTCGAATCTGTGAATTTTCTAATTAAAATACTGCTGCAACGTGAACATAATAAACGATCTCTTCGTTGTTATACAAGAAATTAAATAGTATTTTAAACAGTATTCGTAAAATTCGCGATCGAAATGTCGGCATAAAAGCATTAGTTCTTCAAAAACCTCGCAAAAACGAACAAAATGGTATTATACTTTTTGTTATATTTCAAGGACTCACATCCTACAATTAATGCCTACCTTACCTTCCACCCTGTTATATATTGGTCAAATATTGAGAGTATTTTTGTACTATTTTAGAACATTGTTCGTTTCCAGTGTAAATTCTAAATTCCCTTAGGATTTAGGTGAGGATTCGACGTCCTACTAACCCCACATTATTCGAATAACACTGTGTATCCTCACCGCTGTGGAGTAACAGCATACCTGACCATGAAAGAAGCGGGCCCAAGTTCAAATCCTCATGAGACAAATTCCCTGGTTGAGATTTCATTCTAGGTTTTCTCTCAACCAATTGAAACAGAATTGCTGGTTAACTTTCGGCGTTGGACCACAGACTCATTTCGCAATCATAATTACAATTCTCCTCTTTCATCATAATCTCCGTTTCTTTCCCGTATTTCCCTCATGGTATGTGGTCATTAGTTGCTGGTGGTAGTGCTACAAATTAATAAATACAATGAAAGATAAACTAGCCCACTTCTAAGTGAGTAAGACTCGTGCTCAGGACAGGATTCCAATACAGACAAAAATAAAATTAAAATTGAGAGTGAATACAGATTAAATAGTGTTTAATTTGTTTAAACCCAAATTATAAATCCAATACAATTTTTTTATTAATTTGGAGAGGATTCGTGATTGAAATATTATTGGAATAAAATTTGTTTAATAATCTGGGACTTTGACTCATGCTATGATAAAAAGCTGCATTGGTTTTACATTTTGGTTCAGACAAACGCAGAGAATTCATATTTTTAGTTCTATTATTTATGTATATACCTTTCCAAGTTATTAAAATTTACATGAAAATATTTTAATAAAATAAAATAATACATTTGTTTAATGTTGAAAACTTTGAAATGTTTAAACAACAATTCAGTTGGGTAATCTTTCTGCTTTTTTAAACAAATTTTTAATACTTTTTTCTGTTGTGTCATTTATACTTGTTACTGTTGCTCCAAGATATTTGAATTTTGCACCTCTTCAAAGGATAAATTTCTATTTTTATATTTCCATTTGGTCTGTACTAACACGACATTAAGAAAAGAAAATAATTAATACACTTTTGGATAGATATAGGGGAAAGAAAGCTCCATTTCTTAACGGAAGTCAAATCCGGTTTTTACTGAATTTTTAATCGGAAATTCTTCGATACATTGTAAATTTGTGAACAGTTTTCACTATAATAATATTTAAAATACGCTATAGTTTTCTCCTTTTTGTTTATATTTTACGATAGTCACTTATTATTTATTGGACGTTCCAAATGTGAAGTATCCAGTTTTGTTTCAGTTGAGCAGACCTTTTATAACGTAAAAAGAGTATTTTTTTGCCGTACATATATATCCATAAGGACACATCTGGAATTTTTCATCGCATATTGCTCGAATTATAGATAGTCGAGACGCAGCAGCTGAGTCTTGCATAAATCTCTCAAGAGGACGCGAGCCGTGCAAGTTGGTGTAATGTAGCGGGTGTTTAATACGCTAAAACTTGTGTCAGCCGCAAAGAAAATGAGGGAACAGGAACTACTAAGTTCTAAGCTGGACTGGCGAGGCTTGTCATGAATTTCAAGTGTGAAGAAATATTTTTCAACAATAACTGTAAAAGTACTTGCACAACGTACAACAAACTGGTTAATTATAGTTATTCTTACAACTTGGCTAAATGGCTGGGCACTTCACGCCTGAATCCTACCAAGCGATGTTCGACCACGTAGCAAGGTATGAAATCGCAAATGATCATTTAGTTTTCTTCGAAACTATGTATGCAATGCCTGTTGCGTTGGCTCCTTTGTATGTATTTTTAATTTATTCCTTCACGATTCCTGTAACACTAAACGTAACCAATGAAATATAACTTAATCATTTCTTAGAATCACCAGGAATTTTGGACTATTATTCTTTCTAATAAGGTACACGTACCAAATAGCGCCACCTTAACACTTCAGTTACTTTTGCTCTGGAAATAAGTTATGTACAAACACGAAAATTATGAAATGGAAACTGTAATCTTACCTTTACAAAATAGCACAATGAAAATGGATATATTATATACTGAACAAGAATTAGAACTCAAATAGGGAAACTTTGTAAACTGGTGTTATTAGGAACAGGTTGTCCAATTAACGCCACCTATTTTCTAGTAACCTATACATTTATAATTATTAATTAATTATTTTTTATAAGGTACACAAATGGAACTAATCAACTGAATTTGAGTTTCTGTTAATAAAAGATACAAAATCACTCAATACTAATGAACGATTCTTGATCTGAAACTGAAACACCAGATGGATTAGGAGAATATGTTTTCCAGTGACTCCTTACTTAAAAAAAGAGATAATGTGGCACAGTAGAAAGTTATTAAACACAAAAGCATTTATCTTAGTTTAATATGAATGTTTTCTAATAAGTAAAACAGAAAAATTAAGTTATGTAAAATAAAAAAAAATAAGAGTTCGATAAGCAATTTAACCAGTATCATCACTGCACATTATGAACATTTGTAAGTTGAAAGCTTAGTGATTTTCCTGATGTTTTCACACTTATCATGTAAATACCTCGCACAATATGAACATAATAACATTTTCTCAACGCGATCTTCTTCACATATAAAACACATCCAACTAGTGCTTGCACTTTATCCATGGGTTGCAGCTCTGGAAAGGCAATACAGTGTGATTCCGTAATTATCAGTGGCACTTGTAATGTTTGCGTCCAGATGAGATGATGCTCCATCAAATATCAACACCATCTCTCCTGCCACCTTATATCGGGCGAATTGATCAAGCCAATGGTCGAATACAGCAGTTGTCATAGAGCCCTTGGCACTCATGACAGTCTCTGTTCCAAGAGGCATATCTGTCTCCCACTCCGGCTACAAACGCTGACTTTTGAAGATAACCATAGTGTACAAAGAGCATTAGCGCATGTAACAATAAATTTATTTTGACATTTTCTGCGTGCTCAAATGCAACCAGATGCTCTTTCTTGCACATCTCCTAGCCAGAATAGTCTGCTGATAATGTCAGCCTTAACCTAAAATTTTGTCTGTAGACTTTAACACCACACTGCGTTAAAGCGGTACTGAGTACATGATAATATGACATGCCTGTTTCTCTAACATTTTCAAATTTTATAGACAGCAAATATCTTCTATACATAGAAGAATGTTTAAGGATCACGAAAATATATAGTTTAACATAGTTATTATTTGCTCAACACACAAAATAAAATATTGCCTCTTACCTTGATATAAAAACAGCCATTCACTATCAACACACAACAGGAAAATGATAGAATATGTACATCGTATTCGTAAATGTCAGCGGACAGCTAGTAACTCATTTCATCACTAGATTGCAAGCGAATGCAGGCTACAGCAGTGCACTACCGAAAACTTATGTCGTTAACAAAAATTAATAGGGTGGCGTTAAAGGTATACATGGCGTTATTTGACTCAGGGATCTTAGTCTGTCTACCTCGGTAACTGGTCCACGAGTCTATCAAAAGAATGCTATGATCACTGACAGATGGAAAGTGTACTACATGACACCGCTTGAAGAGGCGAGTTTTCATAAGCTTTCCCGATTTTGAGGGCAATGCATAAACATTTGAAGTCTTAAACATTTTCTTCTACAAGATGGCAATGGAGATATGAGACTTATACGACTGTCAAGCGATTATTTTGAATATTCATATTTCGAAGGCTAGGCCTTCTCCGGATGTAGAAATTTATAGAGAGATTTCTTATTTCAAATGGAAAGTAAAAGGGGAAAAATTGTTGTGAAAATCCATTATCACTGGTGAGCTTTCCTTGTCAATAATTAATAAGAGGAAGGCGAAAACTAGGAAAGATTAGAGAATGCTGAGTTTACAGTGAAAGATCTGTCCTTGGACAGAAAACTATAAATGAATGAGTAAATGGTTTAATAGACAACCCTGATCTTCTACAGCTAATTAGTTTCAATATTGGTAAATCAAATTTGAGAAAACGATCTCTCTTTTATTTACAGACATCAAAAACACAATCTCATAAAATGTCTCCACTTTTATTAATGCTTCGAACTTACAATCATCTATCAAATAAACAGGTTTTAGATTTTCGTTATCGTACAATATGTACAAGAAAAAGTTTTATACAGCAATAGTTTCATGATATGTTAAATTCTAATTGCATGTAAATTATAGTTATAATCAGATATCTTGCTAATTGGAACACATGTTCTGTAGTAGTGAATTTTTAAATAAATAAATAAATTAAGCCTATTAGTCCTACTATATAATACTGTATACTGAATTTATTAACATAGTGTTATATTTACTCTGTAATTTGCCAATTATAGCTACATTTTACATTTTTGGCTATGATATCTATACTTAACTCTTTTAAATTTATTTTTATTTGGTATTTTCATTTATATCTATATCTGTGTCTTTTATTTAGGTAGTATCTATTTTTTTTTAATTTGTAATTACACTTGTATCTTGCATTTGTTTCTGTTTTATCTCTTTTTTTCATGTTATATGCAATTCTATATTTTTTAAACAAATCTGTACTGTCTATTGTAATTGGGGCTTTGACCTGTTATAGACATAAATAAATAAATAAGTAAATAAATAAATAAGTAAATAAATAAATAAATAAATGGTGTTCTCTGCAAAAGAATCCTAGTCAATTTTTATGCTAGAACGAGTCATTAGTTCCATATTCTAGAAGAAAACATCTTGATTATACCGTATTTCCATGATTCTGTCTTCTTGAATAAATTTGAAAATTAATTTAAAAAATGTATCGTATTATTTGTAGAACTTAAATATCTACATCTCAGGTGAAATTAAAGACAAATAAGATGGTTTATTACTTCACTTTAGCCTACAAGATAAATTCCAATAACAATGACGGCAGTATTTTGTGTGCTCATTGTTTGCCCGATAAATGCTTCTGCTGGAACCGACCCTCTTAAAGCCTGAGGCTTCCCAGCTTGATGAGACGGCTAAATAAGTAAATGGATGACTGGGTGGTAATACCCTATTCATTTCACACAACGCTTACAGGGACCGGAAAGTTTAAAGGGAGTAAATAGACGTGTAATAGAGACCGTATTTTTATTAAATAAAATGAGTAATTTCAGTGTTAAGCGTGCCACTGTTTTGGTGGATATTTTGTGATATTTGTTTGTTTGGGTATTGCGTGAAATAAGTTGTAAATTGATTTAATAAATATATATTTTTCTAAATTATAGATATCAGCTCAAAGAATTTGAGTGACCACAAGGGTCCTGAATACAATAAACATGTACAGTGATGTGATACATTAAAGAAAAAAGAAAGCTAATTGTTGAAGGCAAATATAAGTGGATTAATTGAAATACAGATAATGATGCAATATTTGAAGAGAATCCTTGATAATATTTATAAGAATAGACATTACATAATCAAAAGGAATGTGAATTTCCTTAAGATAATTCCATGTGAATTTTGTAATAGAATCTCTACTGCCAAACAGCAAACCAATGACAGACCATTGTTTAAGAGGGACGTTGTACTTTTGAGAAAGATACGGCAGACAAGGTTCGTATATAGACTTCTTCTCAATATCAACTTCGGTGGCCTGATTTAGGTTTCTTTCGAAACGGATTGTAGGGTCAAGAACAAGAGCCCGTTTTAAGCGTCCGTTAATAGCAATAATGTCTGCCCGTCTAAAAGAACCATCTGATGATACACAATGTACTTCCTCATGAATCTCCCAATTTAAAGTTTTTAACGATGTCGCCAAAGCATGTCGTACACGATGATGTCTAGCATTGATCAGCAGCTCGCCTTTAGGGCATTGTCCAAGCACGTGTCCAAGTGTTTCAAGCTCACTACAGCCTGGAAGACGGCAGCGGGTTGTGCTTAGAGTTCTGCCCGGTATTGCGCGAACCGCCGAAATATTGCTCGATATTTTTAAAGCATTGGTCCATTCTGAGGAAGATAGGCCCTTTCGAGTGCTTATCCATGAGTTAGCCTTGGGGAGATCACTATAAACAATACACCTTTACCATGCAAAGTATGGTTTGTCCAAGTTTGGAATGCGCCTTTTCTTATTCTTTGATATAGGATAAAGTAGGGGTAATATGAAACAGACTTTAAAATGTACTAGAAGCTTAGTTTGAAAGTGTTTGAAACTTTTTTTTATGGAAGTACATTTTACGCTCTTTAAGTTGCAATATTGAACAAAGTTTGAAAAATCATTATCAGCCTGATAAATGTATTAAAAGAAAAGGCAGTTTTGTTTCTTGAAAAAACTTCGATGTGATACTCGGTTACTGTTGTTATCGCTCTTGAGTAAATAAAAATAGAATACTTTTTTAATTTTCCTTTTACTCAGAATAGTATCAACTTCATTTTTCTCTAAACAAAAGCTGTAAATGTTGAGCAGTTTAGCAGTAATTAGTATGTTAATACACATTTTAGGACTATTATGATACGCTAGAAGGGCTATTAAGATATTACGTTTACAATGAAAGAAATGGGAAAATTGATAAATTTTATAACATACAGTAATTTATTACCTCTCGAGGGTTATTTTTTAATTTCTCAGCTCTTTAGGAATATCTTAATTGACTTGTTGGAATCTACAATACAGAATAACTTAAACAGTTTCACATATAGATTTATTTTTACTTATTTACCTAATAATCTTTCTTCTTAGTGCTAAAATTTAACACAATCTTGCAAAATATATTCATAATTATTTAAAAACATATTTTAATTTATTTTAGCAATATAAACTGTATCACAATTCTCTCAATCTATACCTTAAACACACAAAAAAAGAATGATTTGGACATACAGTAATTCTCTAACATTGACAGTAAGGTGTTAAAGTTTCAGTATATTGTTTACCGGTAAATATTTATGGCAAAAAGAGGTCATTACAAAGTTGTTAAATCTTAGTCAATTTAAAGCGACCTCAGCCAAACTTTTAAGGGAGATACATTAAGCATCTGTGTGTATCACAATAGCCGTACTTCATTGCTCTGTGATTTCTTCTACGATGTTTCAAATATCTTAGCTCAGCGTTTCTCAAACTTTTCTGAAGTGGGGACCACTTTTTTATGTCAGAACAGTTCCGCGGACCACCTTACTCTTGTTCCCTTCGAAAGAAAATTTTTCATTTTTGTAGCATATTTTAATACCAGTATACTTATATTTTAAAATACAATCAATTAATTAAAATTAATTTAATTCAATTACTTTTATATTAGTATTAACTAATTAAGTTAATGTTAATAGAAGAAAATTCATTTTCGTTTTTTTTTTAATAATTGAAGGTATTTTAGTTTGGATAATCTTTAACTCATTAACTAAAAAAATTAATAAGTGTTGGTACTGTACCCACATTAATGAGATGAATGAGCCTGCCGATTTTTCCACAGTTGTATGTATGCTGGCTAGCTCAAGTCTGAGATCGTCACATACATCAAGTCGATTTCGGCACATTGTTTTTATTAGAGTTAGTGATGAAAACTCTTTCGCACACAGATACGTAGAAGCAAACTGAACTGTAATCTCTAAAGCACCATTGTACAGTTCACTGTATTATTCTCTTTTCACTTGTGATGAGGTCCAGAAATTAACCATATCTTTTCTCTTCGAATTTCATTTTAAATCCGGTGTCATTCGAGAATTCAATTAACTGTTCTCTTTCACTCAATGAAAGTTTATTTTCAATATTGCAATGAAATAAATCACGAAGCCATGAAAATTTTATTTATTTTATTTATTTATTATTATTTCACCTGGTACAGATAAGGCATTAGGCCTTAGCCTTAGTGTACGACGTACAGTACGTGACCATTTCAATATGCAGGCTGTGTGTCGGCAAAATTATTAAGAAATTCATAAGTACATGAAAAGGTTCGGTACTTTGGTCCTCTGTTATAAATTCGGGTGGTCCCTGGATGGATTGCAGGCGCCAGATTTGCAGGGAAAAGATGGCGAGAAACACCATCTTCACAGTGCTTTAAATCCCTCTTTGGTTGTTGAGAGTAGAGTGGGAAGTCACTAGACAGGTAGGGTAATAAATTCCATTAAATGTCAATACTGAGAGAAAAAGTGAAAGGCGATTGCCATGTGTCGTATCCAAACTCAAAAAATACTCAATTCGTTTGAATTTTATTTTTTCTTCCGTCGTTTTTGAAGGACCACAAGGGAAGACCACAGGTGGTCCGCGGACCATAGTTTGAGAAACGCTGTTATACAGAAGGCTATTATGATGCACTGGTTTTGTTCTAATTTTATCCATTATTACAAATAAATAATGACTAAAACTTCAAATCTTTCATAATATATGTCTGAAGTAGCACATATCTTAATTTTTAAAATTTGTATATGCTTTGATAAAAAAATAACAACAAAAGATTGATTTTTATTATAATAATTCTACTCTGACGCTATATAGTTGTGATTTCTCTGTTAGTGATAAGCCAGTTTCCTCGGAGATTTTTTATTTGCAGTGTGAGAAAATCCTATGTTTTTATGGTAATTTGCAGTCATATGTTAGGTGTTCTAACGTCTGCAGGCGCAGGTCTGTTCATCTGTTAGTTGAAATATGTGTAGGTAATATTTTGTTTTATCGTGTCCAGTGAGAAATGCTGTAAAATCTAGTGATACTGGGATTTTCATTTGCAGCCTTTTCTAAATATTCAGGACAATGCTTTTCGCAGCATTATCCCACTCCTTCAGCCGATTCCCAGCCTTTATTGTTGTTATTTTTAATTTTATTATCTTCATCGCCATCATCTGTGCGAGCCATTAGAAATTTTTACATTTGAACCATTTGCCAAATGAATTATTTTCATATAATGTATACATTTATCAATCGTTTATGTATATACATTGAAATATATTTCAACATCATTATTAATATACCTCAGTATTAGCGGTCTTGCCTACGGTGTTTTTCTTGTAATGTACTACCCATCACATCTTATCTCTTCTACGATGTTTCAAATATCTTAGATGCTTTAGGCAATTCTCTCACACTCGATGGACTGATATTATATTAATGTGATGCCATGCTAATCTAACATAGGGCCTATTTCTTTAAATATAGAACTTATAAGTTATCGTTAACTGAACAAGCTACTTGGCAAAACAAATAATAATAATAAAATAAATAATAATTATTTATTATTTATTATTATTATTATTATTATTATTATTATTATGTTTTAGGCGTAATAGATCAACTATTGACCAGATATTTTGTATTCGACAGATAATGGAGAAAAAATGGGAGTATAAGGGTACAGTGCATCAGTTATTCATAGATTTAAAAAAGGCATATGACTCGGTTAAGAGAGAAGTTTTATATGATAATCTTATTGAATTTGGTATTCCCAAGAAACTAGTTCGATTAATTAAAATGTGTCTCAGTGAAACGTACAGCGGAGTTCGTATAGGTCAGTTTCTGTAAGATGCGTTTCCATTTCATTGTGGGCTAAAGCAAGGAGATGCACTATCACCTTTACTTTTTAACTTTGCTCTAGAGTATGCCATTAGGAAAGTCCAGGATAACAGAGAGGGTTACATCAGCTGCTTGTCTATGCGGATGACGTGAATATGTTAGGAGAAAATCCACAAACGATTAGGGAAAAAACGGCAGTTTTAGTGGAAGCAAGAAAAGAGATAGGTTTGGAAGTAAATCCCAAAAAGACAAAGTATATGATTATGTCTCGTGACGAGAATATTGTACGAAATGTAAATATAAAAATTGGAAATTTATCTTTTGAAGAGATGGAGAAGTTCAAATATCTTGGAGCAACAGTAACAAATATAAATGAAATTAAACATAGAATAAATATGGGAAATGCCTATTATTATTCGGTTGAGAAGCTTTTATCATCCAGTCTGCTGTCAAAAAATCTGAAAGTTAGAATTTATAAAACAGTTATATTACCGGTTGATCTTTATGGTTGTGAAACTTGGACTCTCACTTTGAAGAGAGGAACATAGGTTAAAGGTGTTTGAGAATAAGGTGCTTAGGAAAATATTTGGGGCTAAGAGGGATGAAATTACAGGAGAATGGAGAACTGAACTGCACGCATTGTATTCTTCACATGACATAATTAGGAGTATTAAATCCAGACGTTTGAGATGAGCAGGGCATTTAGCACGTATGGGCAAATCCAGAAATGCATATAGACTGTTAGTTGGGAGGCCTGAGGGAAAAAGACCTTTAGGGAGGCCGAGAAGTAGATGAGAAGATAATATTAAAATGTATTTGAGGGAGTTGGGATATGATGATAGAGACTGGATTAATCTTGCTCAGGATAGGGAACAATGGCGGGCTTATTTGAGGGCGACATGAACCTCCGGGTTCCTTAAAAGCCAGTAAGTAAGTAAGTATGTAAGCATAAATGAATTTATTCAACTTGATTAGACTGTTCAAAATAATTACACAGTAGTAGATCCTACCACTCATAATAGCACGGTTATGTATATGGAGTGAAAATTTTTATGAAATTAATATTTACTGTCCATCACTACGTACAGAATCATTGATACAATCAGTTCTAATAATTTAGTAATTTCATTCTGATTTAATGTTACAGTTAAATAAAAAAAATATAATATAATAATAGCTTAACAATATTTTTATTAAAATTCTAGGAACCAATAATTGGATTTTCGTCTTCAAATGAGATTACACAAATATATTTGTCGACACTCCATCGTATATCTTTGATTCACCATCTGTGCATTATCGTAAATAAAAAAAAATCGTCTTAATTCTACAATGTTATTCAGACAACATTTTGCTCAGAGCATTCTTGGCCCTATTATTATTCTGCTATTGACAGAAACTCCAAGTCATCCTCTTTAGAATCGTCATTATAACGCTGTTCACTACGTTCTGTGTACTTCTTTTATTATTCACGAGAAAATCACAATTTCATGGTAATGAATAATGATTAGTAGCGCCCCATAGTGTGGAATTTCATGGCCAACCACGCTTCTGATAACTGAGACGAAAGATTCTCCACGATTAAACTATTCCTTGCTTTGAATTCACGAATCTCTAAGATGTTACAAAGCGTCCGTTTTTCTACTTCTGTTTCAGAAATCAATTTTTCTATTGTTGTTTTATTCTTTTCTTGTCTTTTACTAAATACACATTATCATTCAGTTTATTATCTGAATTTCTATGATTTTCTATAGTTGATTAATACATTTCAAAGACTATTCGATGTTATGTCTTTCACATGAGAAATGAATTTTTTGTCGATGGTATAGTGCAGGTCTGCACAGGTTTGCGCTCTCCGGGCCGGCTCACAGCTCATGAGCGGAATGCAGATATTAGCTGCGCTCTGTATAAGGGTGGACTGGAAGAAGGGGTGATCTCGTACAAAATATACACAAAAGGAAATACAATAGTAGTAAGAATGTTTATGAAATGAATTCCCGTTCAGTATTTGCAAAACTATCTTGGAATATTATTAATTAATAAAGAAATATTTATTTTACAGAAATAATAGAAATTCTATAGCTACTTAAATGTACAATATCATTTTGTTATATCTTTATTTATCAGTACATCAAAACGAGGTTTTATGCTGTTGGCAGCTGAAAGGAACAGTAGCCTACTGATCGTAATGAAACATCAGTTACAGATGTTCGATGTCTGCCTTTATTAAAGTTGATTATAGAAAACAGTTGCTCACAAATATAAACGTTGAGCCAAACATAACAATCATTTTCACAGCAAGCCTGTGTAGTCGTGGATATTATTGCTAATGTTTAGTCTTGTAAAACTCAACCAGGCTAGTAGTATTATTCAAACGATCTTTAGCCCTTAGGTCACATTGAAGATCAAAGTTCGAGCTGTAAATCGTTAAATGTTAAATGTTACGTTCGGTCTTTTAGATTCCTCCATACTGTACTGTAGCAGTAGGTAAGCAACGTGATACAGTTACTGAGAATAGGCCTACACACTGCACTCCACTGAGTGGTCGTTTCCTTCTCCTCTACCTATAGCAAGTCTATGTCATTCCGACGTATCTTCCTCTCCGTTTCGGCGAGCAGTAAACACAGATCTCCCGCTCCGAGGGAGCGCGCGCGCTCGTTGAGCGCTGTTTATACAGGTATGGTATAGTGGCTGTCATCTTTGCCATTACATGTACATTTTTCGGACGTTAAACTCGGCGATAAAATATTTAAGATGGCTATCGTGGGAAGAGAAGTAGCCTATATCAGGACAAGCTGTTCTTTTTCTCAATAGATATGGTTCCAGGCAATATTACCATCTATTTTCACAGTTGTCTTTGCTAACCAGTAGAGAGTAGACTAAAGTTTTAACCATCTTTGACGCTCGATGTTCGAATGAATCCAACATTTTTGTACGACTTCCATAGAGATTTTACACTTCAGGCACAGTCTACTATATACAGTCACGAAGCTTGGGATGATTTTTTGCAATTCTGGCAATAGTTGCTAGGAACAATGGACTGTGTTACAGTCATCGTGATCTAATACAGGCCATAAGGCAAACCATGTAACTCGCTTAACCCGTTCACGAAGGGTGGCGTTTCAACCATATAAATTAGTTGGAATGCATACACAGTAACATATGTTTCTCTAAAATGTAATGTAATTCCATTAATAAAATTTAAAACAATGATTATGAGACACTTCAGACATAATTCACTTGCGAGCTGAGGCGTAATATTATTTATGGTGTGAAAATTAGGTTGTTCGTATGTGTAATACCTGCCTTTATTTCGATTAAATATTGCTAAATTCTTGTACATTCATTTATGCACGATTCAATAATTTTCAATTGCACCGCACGGATATTTAGATATGTTGAAATTATAGGTTATGTTTACTGTACCAGTTGCCCCTTTCTGTCTAAATTTAGTGATCTCCAATGCCTTGCCATTCATATGAAAATTATAGGTTATGTTTACTATATTTAACTTATATTCCTAAATTCGCAATTATGCATTATTATTAAGCATAATGTCATGTGTGATACGCCGGACATTCAATTTGTCTGTATTTTAATACTACAATTGAGTACTGAATTATTGTATTTATCTACTACTTAAGAGACGAAGTAACACAATTGTACGTACACTAATTTCATAAGAGTGGTGTGGTAAATGTTTTGTCTAAAATTAAGGAATGTAGATGTGCTAAATTGAAATCACAATATAAATTATTTTTTTATTAAACCTCAAAATATCTTCCATTCTAAACTTAAAATGTTGACGCGAACAGATTATGTTAACACGTAAAATTCTCTTCACATTAAAATAACACAGTTTTGTAAATTATTTCTGCAACAAATTATGCAACAAGAAGTAAAGGGAACTTATGGACACATTACACTAAATAAAACTTAGCAATGATACGCAATAAAGTTATAATATAATATTTCACTGAGCTCCATACACTGAAATAGAAAACCCGAACAAACATTACGGCCTGGTCTAGATCGAAAACGCATTGACAGTGCCGTATTTCGCATTTTTGTGAAAAGCTATGTAAACTGTAAAATATTCGTTATCGGTTGTAATAACTGTAAATGGCTAAAATACAATAATTTGAATAATAATATGGGACAAGGAGACGTTTGTAGTACTATAAATTGTAAGAAAAATAGGTTAGAGTTATCCTTCTTCCGAAAGATCCAGGAAGGTGGGTTTATAGAATATAATATACATTTTACGAAAATAATATATAAACCTTATGTATTTCATATGTCAATAGTGGAAGGAAAGTGTTTATTTTTTTTCAAAAGAACACGATATCGAAAGTACCATACATTTTATAGTCTGCTAGGGAAAGAGTCTGTGATGAGGCGATAGTAGCGATCCTGGTGGTGAGCAACTATCTTTGTTTGCATATGTAGTAAGTATTGAGCTTCGTGACTGTATATACTAGACTGTGCTTCAGGGCTCGGAACTTGTTTAGGTTTCCAGGAGTATAAAAGAAAACCAAACTGACTGACGTAAATAGAGACGTGTCATTCATTGCAGATATAAATCAAATGTAATCAGTCACGAATACCACATAAGTCGAAATAGATCTATGTGTTGTTTACATTAAGTAATTCCACAATTTACAACTCTCAGCCATCTGCTAAACTTTTAAGAATTGTACTGGATCCCAAATTATCTTGGGCCCCACATATTGATTATGTTTGTACTAAACTCTCAAGGATTATTTATTTATTAAGCAAATTGAAATCACTGGTGCTTAAAACATATGTAAGCAGTGCTTATTTTGCCTTCTTCAATAGTAGAATAACCTATGGTATTTCTGTATGGGGAAATAGTTCTAGTGTATCTAATGTTCTCCTTCTACAAAAACAAAAAAAAAAAAAAAAAAAAAAAAAAAAAAAAAAAAAAAAAAAAAAAAACCTTACGTATTTTAACTGGTTCTGCTTATGATGCGCACTGTAAGCCATTATTCATAAATGAGGCTATTTTGACTATTATTAATGTTTACATCTTCACCTCTTTGCTGTGAGTAAAGAAAAATTTAGCAACTTATTATCATAGATCTGATCATCATAATTATAATACAAGATACAATTCTCACTTGACTGAATCTAATGTTAGACTGGAAACAACTAAAAAACAGTTTATATCTATGGCAGTATCTATGTTTAATAGATTACATAAGTCTGCACACACTGTTAGCTCTAAAACATTTAAGATTTTTTTTTAAACTCTGGAAGATTAATCATCCCTTTTATAGTATTAGTGAATACTTTGAGTCCTCTGTTAATAACTTATATTTCTAATATAATTTTATTCACTCTGTTTTGTTTTTATTATGAATATGTCCATAGTATTTGTATAATACTCATGACTTTAATAAAGTCTAATCTAAAATCTAATCCAATCTAATCTAATCACAATATTTTTTTTACTTGGTTATTTAACGACGCTGTATCAACTACGAGATTAGCCTATTTAACGTCGATGGAATTGGTAATAGCGAGATAGCATTTGGCGAGATGAGGCCAAGGATTCGCCATAGATTGCCTGACATTTACCTTATGCTTGGAGAAAACCTCGTAAAAAAGCCAAAAAGGTAATCAATCCAAGCGGGAATCGAACCCACGCCCGACCGCAACTCCGGATCAGTAGGCAAACACTTCAACCGATTGAGCTACACCGGTGGCCACCACAATCTTAACATATGAAGAGAGAATTATAAAAAAGTTGTGATTCTATAATATACCTGTCATCACATATAACAGATTGATCAGCCTAATAGAATTTCAAGACAATCATTTTTGTTAATTTCACTATGCTGCCATCTAGCGACTGCAAAAGAAGTCACGTTATAACTCTTACGGAATTGATGGAGCAACTGTACTTCCATCTAGCTGTCGTTACCAATAAATGGCTCTTCGACGGTGGAGGCTCGAGTGGTTGTTCTCAGTTCATGTTGCCAATTCATAACATGGGAATGACTAATCTGATAAATATGTGAGCAGGGAATATAGCCTGTATATACGTATTTCAAAGTTTATAATGCTTAAGTTATTATATTCACTTTTGTTATTTTTCATTTTTTCTTTAGATGAAATTTTTGAAAAAAAAAGAAAAGTATTTTTCTACTAAGTTGGGAATCTTTCAATCTTTCAAAATTCAATAAACCAATTAAAACTAAAGTATCATTTATGTATAAATAATTATACTCTTTTATATTATTGCAGAATATTTTGCATTTATTTTACAATTGCATTATTTAATATTTTTCACTTCATTTTATTATTTGTACTTTCTAGTTAACCAACCGAACATTCTATGTTTTACCTGATATAATTTCATTGAATTTCTTGTACTATTATTACTTGTATTATTATTTTGATACTCATCACTTTCTTTTCCTTACATATATTTGATATAATTTCATTTTATTTCTTACATTATTCTTTCTTGTATTATTATTTTGATATTCATAACTTTACTTTTGCTTACATAAATTTTGATTATTTAAATTAAACAATTAAATAATTATTTTAGTGTAGGCTTAAACTCGTAATATTACTTTTCCATTATTCGATGTAAACTCCACTCCCGGCCACAAGCGTTTGGTTCGTCGGAGTGCGAACCAAAAGTGTACCATTATTATGATCAATCAAATAAATATTATTATTATTATTATTATTATTATTATTATTATTATTATTATTATTATTATTATTATTATTATTATTATTATTATTATTATTATTAAGATAGTGTTTAAACAAGCGGATAAAATAATTTATACACACTTGTAATGTATTCGTAAATTTATAGTGGCTGATAAGTTACATATTACTTACTTACTTACTTACTTACTTACTTACTTACTTACTTACTTACTTACTTACTTACTTACTTACTTACTTACTTACTTATTGGCTTTTAAGGAACCCGGAGGTTCATTGCCGCCCTCATATAAGCCCGCCAAGATTAATCCAGTCTCTATCATCATATCCCACATCCCTCAAAATCATTTTAATATTATCTTCCCATCTACGTCTCGGCCTCCCCAAAGATCTTTTTCCCTCCGGCCTCCCAACTAAAACTCTATATGCATTTCTGGATTCGCTCATACGTGCTACATGCCCTGTCCATCTCAAACGTCGGGATTTAATGTTCCTAATTATGTCAGATGAGGAATACAATGCGTGCAGTTCTGTGTTGTGTAACTTTCTCCATTCTCCTCTTAAGATAAGTTACATATTACATGTTTTTATCGATAGTAAGGAAATTTATGTTCTAAATAAATTCTGAATATTTGTTCCGTGCGCAACATATTATCCGGTCTACATAGCGATGACTTAAATTCTGTATAGAAATACAAGGCGTTACCTAGGCTGCTACTGGCATTACCACATTCCTCGCATATCATGTAGCCGTTTATTGTCGAAGGAAATACTTTGGAATCAGTCTGAGATTTGTTCTGCAATTGCCAGCTGCAGAAAATGTCACATGTTAATAGCAAAACAAGGCAAATTATTGCAGAATATAACCGACCTTGCTCAAATATACATTATTACATTGTATAGTCTTCAGTATCATTTACTTTTAAAATGTAGACACATTATTTCTTTATTAAGGCCATTATGTGCAGGAATTCGCTTGTATCTCCGAAACGATGCCATATTTTTAAAAATGTTACTTATATTTTATTTTCCAAATGTATGTACATATCTTTCACCATGTAGCATTTCACAAAAACCTCTGGAATCACACTGCATATATGCGTGAAGCCATTTATGGTCGCTGAAATTTAAACATCTATTGCACAATAAAGAATGTTGTTAATATTCGTACTCTTTCTAAACATGACATGATAGGCATCATAAGGAAAAATGATGAAACAAAAATAAAGTAAATGTCGCTAGAATATCTAAATGTACAAAATACGTGGAAACATACATTGTCATAACAGTACCGGTAAGTTGTAACATAACACTTGCACTCTCCTAATACTGGCTACTCACTGTCGGTTAGCATAATATTATTAATAATAATAATTAATTTAACAGTATTATAGTTAATAACATTATCTTCACTATCGCTGTTACTAATTGCAATCTTACTATAGATAGGGCTTGCTATAGATTATAATTGAGGAGCATTTTCACAAAACTCGTTATCTGCAAAAGGAACGTCTTTAAAATACACTTATAACAAGATATTCATTTTTTTTTCTAAAACTATTGCATTGTATTTTGAATTTCATTTTTATCATATAAAATCTTTGAAAAAAATAATTTTACCAATTTTCACAGAACCATTATTTACAGAAACATATTTTTTTCCAGGAGAAACCTTTTTAAAATGCACGTATATCGTGATGGAATTTATTTTTTCCAATAATTATTATATGGGTATATTGGCACCTTAAATTGTAATAGGTTACGAAATTTTGAACATTATTTTTATTCAAATCTAGTCTTTCAGATGAAGCTCCCTGTAAAGCAGATTTGAATAATTTCAAGGGAAAAATTGTTCCGGGGCCGGGTATCGATCCCGGGACCTCTGGTTGAACGTACCAGCGCTCTCCCAACTGAGCTACCCGGGAACTCCACCCGACACCGTCTCAACTCTTCCCTTTATATCCACACAACTGGCGTGGGCTGACGAAACGCCAGAGGCCCACATCGAGTGCACACAAACTCTGTGTGACTTGGAATTGTGGTTTTCTGTTAACGTACACAGTGACGTATATATTATGCAAATCTAGTCTTTCAGGTGAACCTCCCTGTAAAGCAGATCAGTTGGGAGAGCGCTGGTACGTTCAACCAGAGGTCCCGGGATCGATACCCGGCCCCGGAACAATTTTTCCCTTGAAATTATTCATTATTTTTATTATATAGTATAATTATAAAAATCAATTTCTAGCCTTTGAATTACAATTGCATATTGCCCAAAAATACACATCCAAGGATTGAACAAATCTTGTAGTTTCTGGAGGGATAATTTGTGTTTTAATCTTCTTAGCATCGTTCACTTCTTCATCAGTAAATATAGTGTCATCTATCGGACCATTCCAGGAATCCAGATGTAGTAGTGTGTCTTTCCTAATATCCGAGAGAAGTACATCTCTTAACCATCTTCTCACGTGATTTTTTGTCAGTTTACCGGAACTGCTGGCGTCGACCACAACATTAAATGGCTTATCTTTGTCTACACGTTGTTTTACTTTACGTCCAAATTACCCTAGCATAGTATGTACAATCGTGTTCCTAGACTTCCAGCTGCATACCTATTTAATTAAATTCAAGCGCTATGACCTGGGACAGTTCCCTGTCAGTTTTGATAGCGCCATTCATTCTACTGATCCAGAAACACAAGGATACATAAAAATCTCAAAATCGACAATTTTGTATTTAGCGAGTTTTTTGAAAAGTCCCTACAATTTAGCACAAACTATAGTACCAATCATTACATTACTACTAGTGGCTTGTGCAGCAAATTTTGCAAACTAAGTTCATTAGACGTTCAAATAAACATTTTTCAGATTTATTTTTAGTGAAGAATACCAGACATTCTGAAAGTTATTTGCTTCCATAATAATGAAACATATTTCCTCTGAATGGTTTTTTTATGCCAAATACTTTTTCTTGAACCTATCCACCTTCAGTTTTTGAGTTTGAACGCCAAAACTCAAGTAACAATGTCAGGACATCAGTGGGTTTTTCATGTGGGAGTAAAGCAATAGCTATTTCAGGTCAATGTGGATTGTAGGTGAAAGTTTAAAAAAAGTCAGGTTTTCTATGCTTTCGAACAATAGACATAGCATCTTGATATAGCTACTGCATGTAGAGCTTCAAATGTAGAGGTAAAATCATTTTATCCTGCTAAGAGATATTGCTGAAATGATAGGGAGGCTACAAAAAAATCTTGTAGGCCTCTTATTTTATCAGTAAGTAATACCTTTTGGTTTTTCCTTAGGGACTCTAATTTTTGCGCTTTCTCGAACCAATACTGAAGAGAATCATGGATATAAATATCTACACTACACCGCCATTAAATATATGAAAAAGACCCAAACCCACTTGGTTAATAACTATAAAAATATTTGATTTTTAATAACAATATTGTTATTTTACATAAGTTGTATAGTTTTCAGTAACATATACTATATATACTATTTAGCCGCCACTCAGTAAATTATAGAAATCAAGATCTAATTTAAAATATTCTCTACATATACTTACTCGTATATAACCCCAAAACCTTTCACTTTCATATCATCAATATAGCATTAATATGTATATTTAATGAAAAATAGTCACAGCATGGCATTAACTATAATAATATTTCATTTCTGATGGTAATAATGTCATCAAACTACCTCAAGTTTTGTAGATTTTAATATCCAATACACAGCTGTACTCAGAAAATTACACACCGCAGAATCAGATCTGTAAATTGTTTTTAGTAAGTCCTGAAGTTTTTAATAACTAATTGAATTTGAGCTCTAAATATGTCAGCCATCTTGCAGATCATGGCCTTCGTGTTAATATTGTTTATTGTAGTGTGTGTTTTGTTTTATTCTGAAATGCAATTAGTTCTCAAAACTGACGACAGATGTATTTTGGAAAATAGGAAAATTATGTTGAAAAATTGACATTTCACAAAAAACTACTATTTTTCTGAAAAACTTTGGGTTCCAAGCTTCAAAATGAGGGGTCATTTATTAAAATGCGTTCAGCCGTTTTCCCGTAATTTCCATTACCAGTTCAAATTATATATTACTAGTGGCTTGTGCAGCAAATGCTGCAAACTAAGTTCATTAGACGTTCAGATAAATATTTTTCAGATTTATTTTCAATGAAGAATACCAGACATTCTGAAAGTTATTTGCTTCCATAATAATGAAAGATACTCTATCTCGAGCCAATACTGAAGAGAACCAAGCATATAAATATCTACACCACACCGCCATTAAATATAAGAAAAAGACCCAACCCCACTTGATTAATAACTATAAAAATATTTGATTTTTAATAATGTTATTATCTTACGTAACTTTTATAGCTTTCAATAACATATAATATATATACTATATAGCCGCCACTCAGTAAAATATAGAAATTAAAATCTAATTTAAGTTATTCTCTGTATCTACTTATATAACCCCAAAACGTTTCACTTTCATATCATCAATATAGCATTAATATGTATAATTAATGAAAAATAGTCACATCACGGCATTAACTACAACAATATTTTATTTCTAATAGTAATAATGCCATCAAACCACCTCAAGTTTTGTAGTTTTTAATATCCAATACACAGCTGTACCCAGAAAATTACACACCACAGAATCGAACCTGTAAATTATTTTAATAAGTTAAGTTTTTAATAACCAATTTAATTTCAGCTCTAAATATGTCAGCATTCTTGCAGATCATGGCCTTCGAGTAATATTGTTTACTGTAGTGTGTGTTTTGTTTTATTCTGAAATGCAACACGGCCGACTTGATGCTTGCTTCGCTTCTTCTGAATGCAATTAGCTAGTTCTCAAAACTGACGACAGATGGATTTTGGAAAATAGGAAAATTATGTAGGAAAATTGACATTTCACTGAAAACTACTATTTTTCCGAAAAACTTTGGGGTCCAAGCTTCAAAATGAGGGGTCATTTATTACAATGCGTTCAGCCGTTTTCCCGTAATTTCCATTACCAGTTCAAATTATATATAGGCCTATAGATATATATTTTTGCATTATTTCCATATGACTGGGGTCATAACTTCGACTTCTGTTTAGTCATTCGCACATAAGCGATATAAAAATGCTGCATACAAATAAGGTATGGGTGAAAAAAATAAATAAATAGAGAAGAAAATATGTTAGTATAATTATCGTAATAGCGGACATAATAACACTCCTTGCGGGGCCGAACTGGACTCAATTCTGCAAATGTTATTAGGCCACTGAATGGCGGTGTCATAAGAGTGGTGGGTGACCCAGTGCACCGCCAGCTGCCACTCTGCCACACCTCCACACACAAGCCCTACCAAGTGACTCTTTAACATCAAACTGGCCACAAAACAAGCAACTCGAAATGAGGACGACCTGACAGTGTAATTGTGGCTCGGCTTTGTCAGTTGTCAGTGAAGTAGGAATTGAAATTCGTTGGAAGTAAATGTTTTGCCACCTCACTCGTTAGCTGGTATTTTGTTTCAAGAAGGCAGATGGTCGTGGGATAATTGGTCTGTTTTCCCCACTCTTTCTTTTTCCCCTCGCTCTGTACCGCTAATCGAATACAGATGTAGTTCAAGAGTATTCGTTTCAGGATTATCAGTGGCGGTACTCTCATTATTCTTACTCACTGTTGGGAGAATTTTGAATCAGAACATACCACTCACTATCGGGACTCTGTGGAAATATATTCACCATGCTGGACGTTCCATTTCTCTGCCGCGAATCAAACCCGCGTTTAGTGAATTTCTGACTGCTCTGTCATAGTGCTGCTCAGAAGAGCGAATACAACTGACGGAGGAATCGGAGATCACGAATAAAGCTCTCTTCCAGTGGTGGCAACTCCTGCATATTTCTTAAGAGGAGTAAAGAAGTTAACAGCACAAAATGACACCTTCTTGAATGAAACATGCTATAGATGGGAGCAGTAGCAAGCTTGCTGCACGACCAGTCGATTATTTGTCTCTCACCTGCGAGTGGCGTATCGTCCAATGTCTCTCTCGAAGCCAGTGTACCTCTACAAAAACGAAAGTTTCAGGGAGGACGCATTTTTTTTTGCTAATATGATGAGAATATTAAATGTACCGGTATGATTTGTTCACAAGTATTACGAGGAAACGGTTGTATAACATAAAACGGCATCATCGATCCTTTTTCAGCAGATGTACGAATAATGCCGTTAGATCTTCAATTTAAACTCACAGATTTACAATGTGATGTTAAATGAAAGCTAGATGTAAGGACTTGAAAAATGTTGAACTTTCAAATCTTTGTCAAAAATAAATATCCGAAGCTTCGTTCTTTCGCGTGCTCTGTTGAAGCCATGTTCGCTAGAACTTACGTTTGTGAAAATTTATTTTCAACAATGAAAATAGTAAAAACCAAATTTAGATCACGACTGACAGACAAATACCTTCGTGATCAACTACGACTGGCAGTAAGTGACATAATTCCTGATTTTGAACCTTTGTCGCAGAGACATTCTGAAGACAGTTAATTTTAGGTTGTGATATTGTTTATTTATTGTTAATTTCTTTGAGAATAAGGTGCTTAGGAAAATATTTGGGGCTAAGAGGGATGAAGTTACAGGAGAATGGAGAAACACGGAACTGCACGCATTGTAGTCTTCACCTGACATAATTAGGAACATTAAATCCAGACGTTTGAGATGGGCAGGGCATGTAGCACGTATGGGCGAATCCAGAAATGCATATAGATTGTTAGTTGGGAGGCCGGAGGGAAAAAGACCTTTAGGGAGGCCGAGACGTAGATGGGAAGATAATATTAAAATGGATTTAAGGGAGGTGGGATATGATGATAGAGGATTGATTAATTTTACTCAGGATAGGGACCAATGGCGGGCTTATGTGAGGGCGGCAATGAACCTCCGAGTTCCTTAAAAGCCAGTAAGTAAGTAAGTATTGTTAATTTCTTTCTTCGTTACATGTACTAAACATTAGTTTGCAGCCTTGTACTGTATAAAATTACATTTAAGTGCTTGACGTAAGGAAAATGAAAATCCGTTAATAAGTCAGACAGTTGCTTCACTTCCCCTTCGCGTGTCCGCCTCCCTCCATAGGTGCTATGCACGTTGCAGGTTACACAGCGGCTCGGCGCACGATTACATTTTCGCCACGGCTGCATTACACGATCCGATTAAAGGAATGCTCAGCGGAAAGTGTACGTCTGCGCCACAGCACATATCAGCTTACAACCTGCTGTCTTGTCCACATTTCTGCACCTTTAAAGGATAAACGTTAAATTCTTTCTATCATTTATTATCATAACACGCTGCTCTCTTAAATTCACTGAGCATATCGGGTATTAAAACAATGGCTTTCTTAAAGCACGCTTTGAAATGTTTCATATAAAACAACTTTTACCTCGAAAAGGAAGAAAAAACGAGCGGAACTGTATTAAAGTTTTGTTCGAAATATCTAAAAATATCAGTTATTCATAGATTTCAAAAAGACGTATGACTTGGTTAAGAGAGACGTTTTATATAATATTCTTATTGAATTTGGTATTCCCAAGAAACTAGTTCGATTAATTAAAATGTGTTTTAGTGAAACTTACAGCAGATCTCGTATAGGCCAGTTTCTATCTGATGCTTTTCCAATTCACTGCGGGCTAAAGCAGGGAAATGCACTATCGCCTTTACTTTTTAACTTCGCTCTAGAATATGCCATTAGGAAAGTTCAGGATAACACAGAGGGTTTGGAATTGAACGGGTTACATCAGCTTCTTTTCTATGCGGATGACGTGAATATGTTAGGAGAAAATCCACAAACGGATAGGGAAAACACTGAAATTCTACTTGAAGCAAGTAAAACGATAGGGTTGAAAGTAAATCCCGAAAATACTAAGTATATGATTATGTCTCGTGATCAGAATATTGTAAGAAATGGAACTATAATAAAAGTTGGAGATTTATCCTTCGAAGAGGTGGAAAAATTCAAATATCTTGGAGCAACAGTAACAAATATAAATGACACTCGGGAGGAAATTAAACGCAGAATAAATATGGGAAATACCAGTTATTATTCGCTTGGGAAGATTTTGTCATTTAGTCTGCTGTCAAAAAATCTAAAAGTTAGAATTTATAAGACAGTTATATTACCGGTTGTTCTGTATGGCTGTGAAACTTGGATTCTCACTTTGAGAGAGGAACAGAGAATGAGGGTGTTTGAGAATAAGATTCTTAGAAAATATTTGGGGCTAAAAGGGATGAAGTTACAGGAGAATGGAGAAAGTTACATAACACAGAACTGCATGCATTGTATTCTTCACCTGACATAATTAGGAACATTAAATCCTGACGTTTGAGATGGGCAGGGCATGTAGCAGGTATGGGCGAATATAGAAATGCATATAGAGTGTTAGTTGGGAGGCCGGAGGGAAAAAGATCTTTAGGGAGGCCAAAACGTAGATGGGAAGATAATATTAAAGTGGATTTGAGGGAGGTGGGATATGATGGTAGAGACTGGATTAATCTTGCTCAGGATCGGGACCATTGGCGGCCTTATGTGAGGGCGGCAATGAACCTCCGGGTTCCTTAAAAGCCAGTAAGTAAATACGTAATACCTAAAAGAATAACTCCTTGAAATTAATTACATTAATTACAGTTCACCCTATATAAATATTTCTACAAAAATGCCAAGACTTGTGGTAAAATATCATATAATACAAAGCCCGCACGCAGTTGTTTTACATTACTCACCGCTTTGACTTGCATGATCCGTGGCAATGATTTTGAGCTGTTTAATCTAGACGCTTTATAAACCCAGGAAATTGACTTGCACTTTAGATAAACGGCGCTATTAACTAAGTAAATGTCGCCAGTGGCCATCGTGATAAAGTAGGCTACATTCATGTCTGTCTATACAACGCTGTTTGTGATTTTCCTTCTGTCAGTCAATCTCTCTTACATCTGTCCGTCTAGCTGACACGTCATAAGTTATAACAGCACGTTGCCGTATAATGTAACTTAAAGTTAATTTCATCTCTGTCTTTGGATACGTGAAAGGCATTTTGTATGTATTACACGTTGCTGAACGTATGTGTTATGAGACATGTAATATCAGACATGAAATACGCATAACGTAGAGAGTTGAAGGCAGTGTGTAATGAAATAATTGGATTATGTGATGAAACCTCAAAGAGAGATGAATTACAGCCGTACACAATAGGATAGTGAATATTACTTGAATCCTCCTTCCTCATAATTTTCAGTGCAGAGTTTAATTTGGATACCAATTGGAAAATGCCATTCAAGTTAAACTTGTAATGAAACTGTCTGAAAGCAGCCCGGCTATAATCCTTCCGTTCATAACGCCGCGCCGGACTATCACCACATCACGTGTGAACTTCAATACTAAAATTCAGAGACTGTAATCCGGTAATCTAATTCTCACTGAGGTGCAGATTAACTTGTTCGGACTGGCTTAATTCAACACATCTTTCTGGCGAGACAGCGTTTCGTCGCTGTTTGAAAGCTGATATCAGCTATAAAACGTGTTACCTGCTGCAAACAGATTTGTTCGCTTATACAGTATATTATGTCTTCATTGTCTGTGTTATCAGTTATCACTTCATTCTCTGTAGCCTCACTGAGCACAAAATGGTTTAATAATTATTATTACAATTATTGTAAACATAAAATTTTGTAATAAATCAAACGTTTACTATTAAATATTAAATAACCTCGATTATCCATCAAAATGTGTCTAAATTGGTGGATTATCCACTGTGGCTCTGTCTGTTAAGGCGCTTGCCAGAAAAATCGGTACTATATTATGTTAGTACGCATTTCTTCTAGGCGCGGGTGTTCGATCCCCAGTATGTAGTAGCAATGCTACCATCACTGGTAGTAAAAACTCTTACTTTTGGAAGGGGCTGATTTCACTTGGTTGGTTTCTTTCCGACTTTTAAAATAGGTGAATCTTCTCTCAAAGAATGATTCCACGTACTTCATCTTGCAAACCATCTTGCATCATTTAGTCATTCTCGACGCAAAATGTCAAAAGAAAATGATGAGCTGTTTAAATAAAATCCAACTAAAATTAGAAAAAATAAGAAGTGATCAAATAAGAATTTTAATAATAAAACAAGGATAAAGTGCTACGTATTTTTTTCATGTTTTTCTTAGTTATAACCAGCATAATATTGTGTAGTATGGAGACACTAGTGGTTGCATGGAGGAATTTCAAATTACGAAAATATTACAATTTATGAAAAAAGTGCTTTTCGGTGCTGGACCCCGGACTCATTTCACCGGCATTATCACCTTCATATTATTCAGACGCTAAATAACCTAGATGTTGATACAGCGTCGTAAAATAACAATAAAATAAAAAATATTTTATAATACCGATTATCCGATTCGATTAACCGTTCAGACCATCCCCTTCATTACCACGGATAATAGAGGTTCTAATGTATGTATGTATTCAGCATGTATATGTATATTCACACTGCAAATGGGTATATACCCGGTGGCAGTGGTAACTAATACACTCAATAATGACAATTGATAATAAACAGAACTAATAAAAACAATAATAATAATAATAATAATAATAATAATAAAAATAATAATGGAGCATCCTAAATTAAATGAAGCATGGTCACTAACGTTTAAAGTAAATCTAATTTGTATCTTAACCCAAGTTCGAACTAAGACCCACTGTGACAAACATACCTGCACAAGTACCTTTAGGCAAACTTATTTCGCTGTCAACTCACTCACTGCACTGATTCTAAATGATTTCACTAACACTTCTGCCATTTTACTGTTCAAATACTTTGCACTGCCACTTCACTGACAGCAATTTGACATTCAAGGGAAAACAATAGACTTCACTGACACTGCATTCACTGACACAACACACTTCCTCACTGATTTAACACTTCAAATAACAAGATATCAATTACACCCTTTAAATTGTGTATAATATACAACCCTATTAGTAAAGTCCTTGGCCTATTTTTAAATACATTTTTGGTTATTGGTAAAGCCTTTATAAGTCCCTGGTAACTTCCCCCCTGTATTGTGCAATAAAACCAAGAAATGGATTAAACACACTAAAAATCTGTGCTTCAGTGGCTGACCATGATAATATCTTTAAAAATAATAAATACTGAGAGGTCAAATTTTATTTCAAACATGTTTTCGGCATTTAAAACAATTTGAACAGATTTAGCGTCCAAGCGTCAAACAGAACCTGTCGGCCCATCTTCTTCGATGTTGTTTGTACACTATGATGTTAGTGAAAGAAATTAAAGTATTAGGGCTACATGAAAGCCTTTAGCAGGGACTTGAACCTCTGTCTTGGCGTAGAAATTCGCTACACCAGCTATTTGGGGATGAAGTTACAGGAGAATGGAGAAAGTTGCACAGCGCACAACTGCACGCATTGTATTCTTTACCTGACATAATTAGGAACTTTAAATCCAGACGTTTGAGATGGGGAGGACATATAGCACGTAATGGTGAATCCAGAAATGCGTATAAAGTGTTGGTTGGGAGACCTGAGGGAAAATATCTTTTGGGAGGCCGAGATGTAGATGGGAAGATAATATTAAAATGGATTTGAGGGAGTTGGGAAATAATGGTAGGGACTGGATTAATCTTGCACAGGATAGGAACAGATGGCGGGCTTATGTGAGGGCGGCAATGAAACTCCGGATTCTTTAAAGCCATTGTATTGTTATTTTGCTCATTACTACTACTACTACTACTACTACTACTACTACTACTGCTACTGCTACTGCTACTGCTACTGCTACTGCTGCTGCTGCTGCTGCTGCTGCTGCTGCTGCTGCTGCTACTACTGCTGCTGCTGCTGCTGCTACTAATACTAATACTAATGCTGCTGCTGCTGCTGCTGCTGCTGCTGCTGCTGCACCACAGCAGCTACTAATACTACTACTAATACTACTACTAATACTACTACTACTACTACTACTACTATTACTATTACTATTACTATTACTACTACTACTACTACAAACTTCTGAAAATTATTGTTTTAGCTATTATTGATAAGAATTTGAACTTCGCATAAGAACATTGCTATCCTTTACAAAAGAAAATTGTAAAGTATAACCACTAAATTCTCTATGTGGCAAGTTGCCACTGGATCCATTCATAATCAGAAAGAGAGATATTACAAATGATTAAAGGAATCGCTACATTTCAGTCGGATGTCCATAAGTCTTGGCTTATAAACCGTTTCTGAATGGAGTCGTCAATAAATCGTTTGTTTCAATCGCAATTGTTTTTAACTGGATTCAGATCGACTCTTAATTGAGTACATTTAAAATGATAACTTAGGTTGATTTGTACTTCTACATTAGCCTTATAAAATAATTGCAAATAGACTTGGTTTATATCTAGACCTATATAATATATATACATTAATTAGTATATCATATACTAACCAGAATAATGGGCGCAACTAAATTGCCACGTTACTCCTTCAATGTTTAATGTCACAGCAATCATACATATTACATCGTTATTTTATTTTACGGTCATTGCCACTTTAAACTATTAAATCTTCAGAGACTTATATTGCCAATTGATTTTTATTTCTGCCGTCACTATACACCCATTCAATTTCTAATAAAGCTTGATTTATATGCAGGATATATTTTGGATATAACATTGCTCAAAATATGCCAAATATGACTGGTCGATGTTTTCATATATATATGAATTGATGTTTCAATAAAATCATTTTGTGTGTAGCCTATATTTTTCTGTTTATGCAAGAATAATAATTGCTATTATTGAGGTTATTGTTATTAATAGTCACGAACTAGATTTTGCGATTATTTCATTTCTGTTGGAATTTTAAATAAAGAGTTCAGGTAGACATTTCCAAGTAGCGGAACTACCTGGTGTTATGGTTAGCATGACTCGAGATCAGCAATTATAACTTAGGAAAGAAAACGAGATAAATATCTTCTCCCTTCCCGCAAATGAAATCCAGATGTACTGCAATTCTTTGACTGCTTCCCATTTTATTTTCAAATAGATTTATTTTTTAATAGTTCTGCACCGTGTATCAAAAAGGACTTTACAACTTTATAAGGTTATAGAAACTGAAACACATACGTACAAAACTTATGTGTTTTGCTGACACATTAACAATTTCTGTAAGATATGTGGATAAATTTCTGTGAGCTTAAGATAGCTGTACAGTCCTTTTTGAGACACGGTGTATTTAAAGACACAGAGAAAGAAATTTCTGAAATAAAAACGCAGTACAGGAAATGACAGATATTAAAACATCATACAGTATATTATAGTTTAAAAATATGTTATGCCTTCATGTTTAATTCTAGTGAAGTAATAAAATAATAAAAGCCACAATAATATGTAGGGAGACGAACCTAATAAACAAAATTAGCACAAGATTATAGCTCGCGCAAGGAACGATTACCGAAAACCAATGGTGGCGTTGCTGTCTGTTTTGACGTGTGTATGTAGGCACGCCGACGGGAGGGGGGAGAGGTGCGGGCCGATGGAAGTACTGTCTCTTCCAAGAAGATGAACAAATGAGGACATAGCTGTGGAAATAAAGAACGTAGCAAGAGAAAAATTCGAAGTTAATTAAACGCGCAGCAAATGTTTACGAATGAAATAATAATACCGTGCGATATAAGACACGTATTCACATGCAATGGAACAAACTAAAGTCGTAATGTAACTATCACAACGCAAGACTGATTCATTTCTCTTCCGACTGTACTCTTAAATATTATCCAAGTATCTCGTGACCTTTCCTGTAGCCCGCTCTTCCTTATCGCATTGTTTCATTCGTATTCTTTCTGTCGGTATTTCCTGGTTTTGAGACCTATACCTTCATTTGTGTTTAATTTGTGTGTCGTCTTGGAGCTTCTTGTTGATACACTGGTGATGTGGTACTTGAGATAATGAATAATTAATGATTGTAAACAAATAGTACAATATGACGGTTGTAGCACGTGATAGCAGAAAACTGTATAACAAAATGGCCTTGCTTTCACTGAAACAATACAGGTGGAGACATCTATACTATAACATTAAAAACACAAAACAGTTCTGAGGATGCCCAAAATAGGTCGAAACATGTAAACCAGGCATGATAGAATTTAACACAAGAAAGCTATATAATACATATTCCGAAGTGATACAGTGTTAAAAGTTGTGTAATCAAGATGTACTTATTTTCTCTTACTTTTCTATATACTAATATTGTCCATGTGAATTCATCACTGACAGCCTTATACCGCATTAGCAATGAATGTTGCATGTCGAAATTGCGTAGTCAGTGATTTATGGAATTTTATTTTAGTGTGTTTATGAATACAATTACATTATTTCAAGACTAGTAACATTACCCAGGCTGTATAAATTATTCTGGCATTGATAAATGTGATTGCAACTCTATTTCTTACCGTTCAACTGCCCAGTTCTTGCAACTGATCTTAGTTCACATATTTTATTATATTTTGGGCCTATTTATTGTACCTTCATATCATCATAATCATCCTCACCTTCTTGAATATTCGTTGAAGGTTGCTACCGAGTTACGAGTTTGATTGATAAATAGCCGATAATTGCATGTTGTTCTCTTTTGCAAGACAGGAGGTACTTCACATATTACAAATTAACATATTCAAAGTCCCTCATAAGATAGTAGTCACACCAAGAAATTTTATCACCCTCAATTACCTCTATCTCACGGCTAGTCTGGACCACAGCATCATGACTTCAGTAGTTAATGTGGTAATCACAGTGAGTAGGTATAAAATATTGTACACCTTCTGACCATCATAGCATGTAATTTCACCACGACCATCGTCACCATTGCCATCACTATTAGCCGTCTTTGTAGCTCAGTTGAAAGATCGTTCCCTTACGACTATCGCAGACCTGAGGTCAAATCTCGTCAATGCAAGAGTTGTACAAAGGTTGTAACTTTAATAATGGCAACTATTTATTTATTACGAATATACAAGTGATACATCTATGAAAATTCTTCAGTCCTTCAATGTTGTAACCAGCATTGTCTACAGCTCGTTGCCAGCGATGTGGAAGTCGTAGTATCCCTGTAGCAGCTCCTATTCTGTTGACGTTTCTGATGGACCGCCCTACTGCCTGCAGAATATCGGGAACAGTCCGGAATCGAACATCACGAAATGGTTCCTTCATCTTTGGGATTGTCATAATCACAGGGGCTTAAGTCCGGTGAATGTGGTGGATGGAAAAGCACTTCCCACCCCCAGCGACGGTACAAATCAGCTATAGGGTGTGCCGTGTGCCCCCTTGCGTTATCCTGAAAAATAATGGGAGGGTTCTGCAAAACGTGTGGGCGCTTTCTTCGCAAAGCTGGTCTCAGATTGTGCTCCAAAAATGACGGAAATACTGTGCATTAACACTCTGTCTTTGCGGGACGGTATGTGTTAGGATGACGCCGTCAATGTCGTACACAACATACTACTACCACCACCACTACTACTACTACTACACTACTACTACTACTACTACTTTATCACTACTACTTTATATTACCACTATCACCACTATTACAACACCCTACTACTACTACTACTACTACTACTACTACTACTACTACTACTACTACTACTAGTACTACATAACAACCACTACTATTATCCGTTCATCACTATTACTACCACAATCTCTAGTACCACCACTATCCCCACTATTACTACTACCCTACTACTACTACTACTACTACTACTACTACTACTACTACTACTACTACTACTGCTATCACTACTACTAGTACTACACAACAACCACTACTATTATGCGTTTATCACTATTACTACCACAATTTATATTACCACTATTACAACTACCCTACTACTTCTTCTATTACTACTACTATTACCACTACTACTAGTACTACCACTACACAACAACTACTACTATCATAAGTTCATCACTACTACTACCACAATTTCTACTACCACCACTATCACCACTATTACTACTACTACTACTACTACTACTACTACTACTACTACCACCACCACCACCACCATCACCACCACCATTGTGATTAGTACCACCATTAACAAACATTACTGCTACTACAACTATACTACTACTATCACTGCTACCACTTTTACTGTTACTACTGGTGATCAAGGTGGGAATGAAATACGAATACCAAAATTCAGTTTTTATTAAGATAAGCTACATTATCATGACAATAATTAATGTTCAGAATATTTCTGTTGGCGTGGAAAGCTGTGCCGAAATATTCATCTGTGTTTATCTGAAATTATGGAAGCCTCGCTCTTGCATGTTACAGGAGTTAATTGACGTTTTCCATACGTCCTTATCATTGATAACACATTAATTCAGGGACTGTTTGTTCCCTCGACTCCTGCAAAGAGCGGTATTGGACGATCGCTCGTCACCTGTTAATGGATTATATGTCAGGGTCAGAGCATGTCAAATATTGGCGGGGTTTAGGTGCGTCTCTTTACCTTTCACACAACTCAGATCAGTGGGTAACGTATTACGGCACCATATGGCACACGCGACACCAAATCTACATTATTCTTTTTTTTTTTTTTATTTCCCGTCTCTGTGTTTCTTCAACGTGAAGTCTTAATAATGAAAGAAATAGGCATTGTTAATGATTATACTAAATCAAAACTAACTGAAAAGTGAAGGTCATAAGAAAAGAAAGAAAGAAAGAAAGAGGTAACGTGAGAAGGAAGAAAAAAATAAAGAGGTGTGGAAAAGAAAGTAAATAAAGAGACAAGCAAAAGGGAAGGAAGTGTAAGAATGAAAGAAGGAATGAAGGAACGATAATAATAATAATAATAATAATAATAATAATAATAATAATGATTTATTTTAGCTGGCAGAGTTAAGGCCGTAAGGCCTTCTTTCCACTCAACCAGCAAAAAGTATACATACATATGTATGAACTTACAAAGAATTCAACAATTTGATTTAGATAAGAGCTACATGTATACAAGAGTTATTTAACGAATTAAACAAAAAATACTATGAACTATTAATTAAACAAAATACAAACTATGTAGCAGAATTAAGCTAAAATACATAGAATGTTAATATATTTCGAATAATGTTAGATAATAGAAAGATATTATTATGAGACAATTTCAAAATACAGCACTATCAGGATGCATGCCTAAAGGAAGGTGAACAATGTAGACAGTGATAGTTTAAGTCAGTATGATTGGAGTGAAATGCTAATAAGGTTACCTTTTAAGCTGTTTTTAAAAGTGTTTATTGTCTTGCAGCCCCAACTAATACTTTGTGACAGGAATTCCATTTCGCGAGGTGCAAACTGTAAAAGATGATGAATAACGAGATGTTCTATGAAGAGGTATACTTAACGCGCCACAGGTAAGTGATCTGGTATTTACGTCGAGGTTAGAGTATAAATAAGAGAAACGAGAAGAAAGGTAATTTGGTGTTGAAGTGTGCAGAATTCGAAAGAGTAAAGACAAAGAGTGTAAAGTACTACGTTCTTTAAGTCGAGCCACGAAAGACTTTGCGAAGGACGGTGATATGTGATCATATCATCGGATGTTGCACACGTATCTGACGCACATATCCTGAACTCGCTGTAACTTGACTGACAGTTCAAAACTTACGTCACTAAACAAAACGTCACAATAATCGAAATGCGGCATTACTAGGGTCTGTACTAGGGTAAGTTTTTTGCTGGGGCAAAAAGTTTCTTCAAACGACTCAAACAGTGAATGGAGGAAAGTTTTTTTTTACCGTTTCTTTAACATCTGAAAATTCCAATTTAGATTATTATCGAAAAAGAAGCCAATATTTTTTTACGACAGATGAATAAAGGATTAATTCGTGTTGTTAAGTGTAACAACTGAAAGATTACTGTTATTAAGGAGTTAACTATACGCTTTGGCCAATAATTATAGCTTGAGTCTTAAAAGATAGGAAGATAGGAAGAAAGAAATTTTTCTACAAAAAAGGCCACAGGAAACTTCTTAATTCCACCAACGCTATTGTGATTTTATAATTATTATGAGTAAAAGTCAGAGTTTGGTCATCGAGTGAAGAAAACTGGTTAACTATGCTGTGGAGTATAGATGATAGCACACACACACGGCACGTTCGGTATAGTCAGCGCAGAAGGTAATAGAACAAGAGTACCGATGGTAAATGGTTAGGTGCCAATTATTAGTTTGATTGAAACAGTTTTTTGCCAACCTGTACAGGAAATTGAAACATACCACCCATCCCACCTCACTACGCTAGATTATTTATTGTTAAATGTTTGGAGTAACGGTTAGCAAGTCTGACCGTGGAACGAGTGGTCCTGGGTTGAAAACCTGTTTGGGACAAGTTACCTGGTTGAGGTTTTTTCCGGAATTTTCCCTCAACCACTAAGAGCAAATGTTGGGTAACTTTCGGCGCTGGATCCTGGATTTATTTCGCTGGCATTACCACCTTCATTTCATTTAGACACTAGATAACAATAGAAGTTGATAAAGCGCCTTAAAGTAACAAAAAAAATTATTGTTTGCGTGTTTTGGTGAACGAGGTTCATGCCAATATAAACATCGAGGTACCGTATTTTATGTATGCACCAGTAACTTCTTGTGGAATTGAAATAAGTTTCCGAAGTACAACCATTGTTTGTCCGAAAGAAACTTTCTCCAGAGGTTCGCAGAAGATGCTCCTTTTTCTATTAAAAGCTTCCTTTGCCATTGCTATATTCCTTTTTTAACTTCTTAGCAGCAACCCATGTTACTGCTTATAGTACATCCCAAGTAGATAGATAGATGGGTTTATTGAGTAATATTATACATACAGATTTGATATTATCATAATTTTGTCTAAAATCCAATGCACGGGTCTTCTGACCGTACGTGCTTTGTACCCAAAACAAGTTCTCCTTTGTAGGTTCCCCCACCTATGATTAAATCCAACTACTCTCTAAAAGAACATACATATTAAAATGAAAATGGTACAATAAAACCCATTATATAATATATCCCAACCTAAAAGACATAAAAGTGTACAGTTGGGTAGATACTATTATCCCTTCCTCAGTTCGCGTCACAAACTTCAACAGCTGAAGTTCTAATCTTTCTCGCCTTCAAGAGGAACAATCCAGTCTTTTGTGCCCATTGGTATAGGCTATTTGAAGCTATCCACTTGATCTACTGCCTCATTTAGGATTCGAAAGTTTACCTTCTTTACTTTTCTTCCTATGACCATGGTCTTCGTCATGTTGGCATTTATCTTCATTCCACATTGCTCACAGCTGTCATTTAGCTCCAGTAGCATATCCCTTAGTATCATTTCCTCTTCAGCTAACAACGCCATATCATCAGCAAATCTTATACACTTTATTTTTCTTCCTCCTACTATCACTCCTCCCATGTTCCGAAAACAGTTCTTCACGAAATCCTCCAAATAGATGTCGAACAGGGTAGGTGATAAAGGGCATCCTTGTCGTACTCCTCTCCCTATTTCACTTCCTTGACACATTTCTTCTCATATCCTGACTTTGACTCGTTGTTTCATATAAAGGTTACTGAACAGCCTCCTTTCTTTCCAATCCACGCCAATTTTCTTTAGGATCCCCATCAGTTTATTCCAATCCACTCTGTCAAACGCCTTTTCTAGGTCCACAAATTTTCTTACAATATAAACAACATTGTTTTTAGATGAATACACTAACTTGTTTCGTGAGCTGACTATGCAAGTTTATACATCGTTGCACAGAGCACTGGAAAACGTAGGTATGTGTTCAATAAACTTGTAGTTCAGTGTGACCAAACACTAGACTCTAATTAAGAGATGAATCTCGTATGTTGAATTGATGGGAAACTTGGAATCATGCTGGCCTCTACAGCGGGAGTCCTATCACTCATAGGCCTATATGTTTATTCAGTATTCTCAGTAAAGAGGGCACAGAGCGAATATAAATCAAAGGGGCAGGGCATAGTTGCGCTCCACGGTCAGGTAAGATGCAGCAGATAAAAAAGGGTCCCTGTTTTGTGGGCATAGTTGCGCCCCGTTCCCATCAGGTAGAGAAAAGGTCATGGCATAGTTGCGCCCCGATGAAATAGGCAGAGAAAAAGACACTACGGAAACTCGAGCCTCGTAATCAACCAACCTTATTGATTTCCTATATTCATTATCGATATCGTTAAAATGAACACCATGAAGTTGGCAGTATTTTATTAACTTTTTTCCACTATTTATGCAGCGATTATTGATAGCCTACCGTTAAAATGAACACCATGAATTTGGTAGTACTTTATCAACTGTTTTTCTACTATTTATGCAGCGATTATCGATAGCCTACCGTTAAAATGAACACCATGAAGTTGGCAGTACTTTACTCACATATTTAAAGTGAGCCGTTGTAATGTGGGACCTTAGCAGTCTTGACATTTTATTAGTGATTTTCACACCGTCTGTGGCGTATAGTGAGGTTAATTTAAAATTAATGTCAAGTTTAGTGCAAAGGGTAAAGAGTTAATAATTCACAATGGCTCTAAGTTTCAATTTTCGAAACCCTGTACCGTAGGGTTAAGATATCGGTGTACAAACAAAAAATGCAGTTGAATCACTAAATATGAAAAGGGAATAAGTCACAGTTTTGGCAAAAATGAGTTAAGACTGTAGTCATACTAATTTAGGCATGCTCTTTCATTCTGCATGAAAAGGAAACAGGTCCTGCATTTCCTTAGTCTAGATTTCAACACTTTAGTTTTCATGTTTACTTTGAAAAGGAGCTTAGTCCACGACTTGTTCCCTTCTCATAAGGAATTCAAGTTTGTTGTTCCTGCCATCTAGAGGAAAAATATGTATCATGAGTAAAATGGCGTCAAACGATGAAAATAGTGCTTCTTCAAGTCCTGCAAAACGAAGAAAGTGTTGCCTCACATTCCGGTCCAAGAGATATTTTACTTTAGACAACTCTGGTGTTTTGTTTATAAAAATCTTAAAACAGGAAAATCCCAATTCTACACGTATCATGAGGGTCTCGGCAGAAAAGGGTCCAATGAGGTTTGCACTCTCTTGAATGACTACATTCAAAGCAATATTCCTATTAATGTGAAATATCTATATGTATTTACAGACAGTGCTCCAGAACAAAATCGCAATCACACAGTAGCTCGTTTCTTAGTAACATTAGCTGCCACTGGAAGGTTCTGTAAAATAGTTCAGTATTATCCAGTACATGGGCACTCTTTCTTACCCTGCGATAGGGATTTCGGTGTCATAAAGCGCAAGCTGCGAAGGGAAGACAGAGTGCACGTACCAATAGATTACACTAAGCTCATAGCTGAATCTAGTTCTCTGGGAAATTTTAGTCCCTTACTTGGATTCGAACTTCACTACCAACTACAAAGTTTGGTGGCCACGATGCTTTAAGAAGAATCTATTTTTAATAGAGTCTATTGGACGAACCATCCCCACCCATAAAATGATAAATTTTAATATTTTACACTATTTCATGTGTGTGTATGAGAGCTCATATCCTGGCAGAATTGTAGCATATGAGAACATTGATGGTTTGATCTCTCATACATTTGAGCTCTTGTCAAGGAAAAATGTTATTCCCAATCTGCCTGTAGAAAAGGCCTATGCAACACATTGTCCGATACATTTCGTTTAATATTTGTACAATATATTTCGTTAGATATGAAAGGGAACAAGTCCCCACACAACGTTTTTTTGGTTTATGTAATAACCGAAAGCTTTCAATGTCTCTATGTACTACACTCTACTGTTGTTCATAAATCGGTATGCAATAAAGCTTTTGATTTGAATAATGGAGATAATTTAATATTTTTTACAATAAATTTCGTTAGATATGAAAAGGGAACAAGTCCACACACAAAAATTGTTTCTATAGGGCAGGTTAAATTGAGAAATATACGGTTTTTTTACATAAATATCTTATGTGGTCATGATTGTTTCATAGAAATATTTTCAATGCAATTTGTTTATATTTCGCTGTGTGCAGAACTTATTTCTGTTTTTCTCAGAACTAACTGAAGGTGACTTATTCCCTTTTCGAATTTAGTGATTCAGTTCATTTATTGTGTGATCAATAAATAAAAGTGTTATTTTAAATAGCAAAATTGATCTACACCCGCCCCAGCACGAGACAAGTTCTTCTTTTCCTACATAACACCTTCTGACGTAAAATCACCACTAAAGCGCATCAAGTCAAAATCACAAGGAGTAGACAATATAAATATAGAACTTCTGAACAAAATTATGGACATAATTCTTCCGACACTAACCCATATATTCAATGCATTCATAATGACTTCACATTATCCAGACATATGGAAAAAGGCTATTGTTCGTCCCCTTCCTAAAATTAAGCTACCTGTAACACCTAATGACTATAGACCAATTAGTATTCTTCCTGTTCTCTCAAAAGCTTTGGAACGAATTGTGCACAAACAATTGACAGATTATCTCAATACTCACAATATTCTTGACTCTTACCAATCAGGCTTCAGAACGGGACACAGCACATCGACTGCACTGCTTAAAGTGACTGAGGATATACGTGAAGCTTTAGACAAAGGACAGATCACAATACTAACACTTTTAGACTACTCCAAATCCTTGGATACTGTAGACGTTGACTTACTAATTGCAAAATTAAGAGTACTGCATTTTTCTGATAATGCCTTAGCGTGGATGGACTCCTATCTTCGTGAACGCCAACAGTGCGTGTCTATTAATAATCGTTATTCCACTTATCGTACCACGAAGACTGGCGTACCACAAGGCTCTGTCCTAGGACCTTTACTATTTTCTATTTATATTAATGATATTTCTTCTAATCTAACATCCTGCCGACACCATATTTATGCTGACGACATACAAATCTATTCTGCATACTCGACCTAACTACATAAATGACGCCATAACTAAAGTTAATGATGACTTGAATTCTATATCCATATGGTCGAAAACGCACGGACTTAATTTAAATGCAAGTAAATCGCAGGCAATCTTAATAGAACATCAAAGATCGAAGTGTGACAAACAAAATTTGCCTCCGATAATTGTAAATAATACTACTATTCCATACAGTAAGACTGTGAAGAACCTTGGTATTTATATGGAGTGTCACCTGGAATGGAATGAACAAGTGAATCATACTTCCAAAAATATTTTCCATTATTCACTCATTAAAGCGACTGAAGCACTTTCTTCCTGATAAATTGAAATTAATCCTTGTACAAACACTCGTGATGCCACACTTTGACTACTGCGATATTATATTAAGTAACCTAAATGCAAATTTGAGCAGCAGGCTACAACGTGTGCATAATGCGTGCGTCCGTTATATTTGTAATATTCGTAAGTATGATCATGTTTCCCCGTCTTTCCAAACTCTGTCTTGGCTAAGGCTAAGCGATCGACGAGCCCTGCATTCTCTTGTTCTCTTATTTCAAATTCTGCGCACCGCTACCCCAATCTATTTGGCTTCTCGTTTTCAAAATTTATCCGCATATCATCAGCTAAGTACAAGATCTCATCATAACAATTTACTCGTTATACCCTACCATAAGGCATCTTTATATTCTTCATCCTATACAGTTTCAGTTGCTAGAAATTGGAACTCGCTTCCGAGTTGTTGGACAATAACTTCATTTAGGTCAAAATTACATAAATTCTTACTTAACAGATGAATTGCTGATTAATATTTGTTACTTATAATGAAACTAACATCTGTCCAGTCTTATTATTATTATCATTAATTTCTCTAAATAGATTTACAAAACCTCTAATGGCAATTGCATTAATATTCTCATTATAGAAATAGAAATATATATATTCTCCCTGTAACATAGTCCTAGTAAGCTTATATTAAATTAATTTTCATCATTTTACTAGCTATCTCAAATATTAAATTAATTATAATTCATTGAATTAAATTAGCTCATAAATTAAGTTACTACTTTACCTTATAGATTTATCTAAATTTAAATAAATGTGTAGTGAAGAATACTGCTGGAGAACCTTTTAAGTGTAGTATAAATATTTGTAATTTAAATTTGTGTATTGTATTGATTAAGGCTGGTTGAGTGGAAGAGAAGGCCTTATGGCCTTAACTCTGCCAACGAAAATAAAACATTATTATTATTATTATTATTATTATTATTACTATTATTACTATTATTATTATTATTATCATATGCTAGGCCTACTTGATTTCAATGCAGCTACCATTATAATATTTTAAAGTAATTTATTCATTTTATGACACTCACTTTCGTGTACTATGCCCATCGGGGCGCAACTACGCCATGTCCATTCTGCTACCTAATTTCTTCGGGGCGCAACTATGCCATGTCCATTCTGCTACCTGATTTCTTCGGGGCGCAACTATGCCACGTCCATTCTGCTACATGATTTCTTCGGGGCGCAACTATGCCATACCGAAATCAAAGATCGGGAAATGTAATCATATAGCATTAAATCTAAAATGCGGGAAAAAAAAAAAAACGATTTTTAAATTATTCATGCGTTGAAAAATCTTGGTTTAACATTGAAACGCTGAAGAGTACTCATATTATGAAATCATCTTGTTTTTGAGATATTCTTTAGTCTCTTGCTAGCGTTTCGTTGCGGTAATAATAAAAATTGTCGACATTAACATTATATTTATTGTCCCTGATGTCATTTTATCGCTGTTTTATACGTTTCTTACCCTAAATAAGGAATCTAGAAAAGGATTATTCTCGGAATGGAATCGGGTCGTTTTATTGTAGAAATTCACAAGTAAAAGAGCATAATTCATTTTCATTAAAGGAAAAGGCATGTGCGTACGCAGTTTTATTGCTCGCGGTATTTCCATAACAAGATGCGGTGCCTGGGACAGACTCCCGCGGCGCCTAGTGTTAGAAAAAACTCGTGGAATTACTAGAGTGACTTTGCATCCGGCAGGAGACAAAGGAAATATGAATACGGAGGCACAATAGGGCCTCATAATAAAGAATTATTCTGAGAAATGAAGACCAGAACCTACTTAAAGATATAAAAGTAATTGAAAACGAAAATATTTAACATTTGTACACGGTTTGTAATATTACTAAACCCTCCATCACAATCATGGTCAGCTTTTGAGGACAACCTCATTTAAGGGAATGAATATTTGTAAACTTGCGAACGAAATTCTAGGCATTCAAAATGTTCTTTATATGGGTATGATTGTTAGGGTCCGTATTCCAGCTACCTATAAACTGGAATGAAGTTGTCTAATTCGAAGTATATATGACGTCACAGCGCAGGTACAGGTACGTTCGTATACAAAATAGTCACGCATTCTCTGCCCTCTTCCTCTAGTCTAGAAAGTCAAAATCGGGACGCAGTCATAGTGAGTAGTCTTATCGATCACTGCTCTTACCAGTCGTATTATTTAAATAACTACATCTTTGTGGCTGATTGAAGGTTCATTGCAGAGGTAAAATGCCTTAGGTAAGACGCTCAAATGTGTATGTATGTATTTATTCACACTGCAAATGGGTATATATGACAATTAATAATAAACACAACTAATAAAAAACAATAATTAATAATACTACTAAGATTTATTTTAAATTATCCGTCCTCAAGTGACGTTGACCACTGGGATCCGGAATTAACAAACATAAAAGGATAAAGGGACTGAAACGAGCAAAATAATGATTCGATTTGTACATTAAAACATTTATGTGTTAACATATAGATGATGGTGTAGAATTTGAAGAGAGGCCTTCAGAATTTCCATTACAATCTTCTGAACCTCATAAAAGGGAATTTGAAAGGATTTAAGGATATTACATGTAAATTTTAGTAAACAACCCTCGCTCCAAATAGCAAGTCTTTAACATCCCAGTTGTAAAGTAATAATAATAATAATAATAATAATAATAATAATATTTCAGGACATAGTTGAAGATATTTGAACTAATATTTTCACTGTCAATATAGACAACATTACATATGAATTAGCCTATGTGAAATAAACGTAAAAGTGGCAAATACAATGCACTGAAAGATACGGCAATACCAAAAGGCACAGAAGGTATGTTGAACGTAATTCAAAATAACCAGTGCCATCACGATCTGAAAATTAGCAAGATATTAACTCGACGTTTAACGTGGATTTGTATACCTACCATAATGTTCACTGTTTAGTCAACTGTCCGAAGACAGGTCTGAACCTCACAAGTGATACCAAGAAGGCACCACTTATGAGGCAATTAGGCCAGGAGCTAATGGGGTAGAGTGGCCAGTTCCTTTACCCCTCCATTGCATACATCGCCGACTAGCTACATATTCTGAACTACTATTTTCACTGTCAATATAGATAACATTACATAAAAATTGTGTAAAATAAACGTAACAAAAACAGTGCATTGAAAGGCATTGCAATTCCAAAAGGCACAGAAAGTGTGTTGAACGTAGTAAAAAAAACGGTAACATAAAAATCTGAAAATTGTGAAGAAGCATGGATTTGTGCATCTACCATGATGTTCAGTGCCAACACTCCCATTAATCAATTAAATAATAGACATTTTAGGGAATTTCTTGAAAATTACATAGAAAATTAGTGGGTTTTCAGTGATGAGCGACATGCAGTATCCTAATGAAAGACGAAAAAATTTCAGAGAATAGGAATATCTTGTACTACATCATGCACCAATAACGTCATGTGCTACTGAAATAACTTCTTGCAATATAAAATAATTTCGCATATGTTCAAGTTCCGTAACTTATACGAATGCACATTATTATTCACTGCAAAGATCACGACGAAAATGAACGTCACGGCCCAAGCATGTGTTTACTAGTATAAGATAGCTTCAGAATGTCGGGAGTTGACTGTACTCCACGAACACGTAGCGAGATGCGTTTGTTTATATCATTATCAGTTGCATTACCTGTGTTCGGCGTACTATATACACCTACTGTGTCTTTAACTTCAGTCTTTAGGTAGCTGGAATACGGACCCTAATAGTCATGGTCAGCTTTTAGAGGACAACCCCATTTAAGTGAATGAATGTTCAGAAACTTGCAAACGTAATTCTAGGCATTCAGAATATTCTTTGTATGAGTATGATTGTACATGGGTGAATTCCGTGCGTGTTTGTACTTTTTCACTTTGATTCTGGAATAATGCGACGATGTGAGTCGCGTGTTAGGACTCACCGAGCAGAGGTCTTCATCGGACGTTTTCGCTCGAGCGCCAAGTAGTTCATAGCATATTCCGATCGGTAGCGCACATGGGTAAAATTGTCACGAGCGAAAATCCTCGAACGGTATAAGCCGAGCGTTAGACATTCGTTCTTGTTACAGTGATGAACCGTGTTGTAACATCTTAGATTTTTTTATTTTAGTAGGTTATTTTACGACGCTTTATCAACATCTAGGTTATTTAGCGTCTGAATGAGATGAAGGTGATAATGCCGGTGAAATGAGTCCGGGGTCCAGCACCGAAAGTTACCCAGCAGTATTGGGTTGAGGGAAAACCCCGGAAAAAACCTCAACCAAGTAACTTGCCCCGACCGGGAATCGAACCCGGGCCACCAGACCCGCTGACCGTTACTCCACAGGTGTGGATAACATCTTAGATGTTTATCATTTCAAAACTTTGCAGTGCTTAACTAACCTCTCCATAGTAAAACTACAAAACTTGCTTTAAAATGTAATATAAATGTTGTAGGTAAATGGTTTTTTTTTTTTTTTTAGCACACAGGAGTGGTTTTGTTTTTGCCACATCTGATAGATGTTATTGGATGTAAATGTAATTATTATAAACGAAGAACACAATCACGATAATGCAAGAACTGTATCAAGTTTTCTAGTAATAATAATAATAATAATAATAATAATAATATAATAATAATAATAATCTGTAATAATTAGTGTATCAATCTTTGAGTCTGTAACAGTTGTGCAGCATGATTATTCGTTTTATTATATTTTCTGTGACGTTATCTCTGTACTAATATTGTTCTTAATCTACTGCTATATCAACAATATTTAGTAAAACATTTCTACATTGTCGCAGTATATAGGCAGAACACTATGTATGGACCTATCGTATTGTATATGTGATAAATAAAATATTGAATAATTATTAATTAGCAATAACAACTGTATATCGAAGTTTTTCAAACTATTTTATTTATAACTTCATGTTCCTGTTTTGGTACGTTCCATTAAACGTTTGTCATAAACGCAGAAAATAAAGCCTTATTTTTTCCGTGTGAGCAAAACATATGTGTATCTTATCTGTCGCCTTCCATACAAGATAAGATATGTCGGTGAGTTGACCTTGTACTGTGCTTCTATTTATTACGAGCGTATCACGACCGATCGTATCTCACTCGAGGGTGCGACACTCGACCGAGTTCAAGCGAGCGATTTAACTCCAATGCAGGACTCTGTTACCGAGTATAAACGCGGTAAACCTTTCGTTTACTACGATACGATTCAGGAGCCTCAGCTTTACGTCCCTCTCGGAGAAATCATTTCTAAACATTTAGTACTCTTTGAAGTACAGTACGTAACTCTCGACCAGTATGAATACGAGAATCTCGGATAAAACGGCTGGCATGGTGACCACAAGACCATTGAGGACGACTCCACGCTGCAGCTGTGCAGCATTCTGTAGTCCACGTTTTTCATACGAAGCGAAGACTCTGAAATGAATAATAAACAGGTTTTCCCAGCGGATTCCCCACGTTTACACCTACATACAAACCACGAAATCATCAAGTCTGCTGTTTATGGCACACGATCATCGTTCCTGACACAGATGCCTTTAATGCAGACAGTTACCACCACTCAATCTGCTGTACTACATCGTGTCCCATAATGTGGAATTAAATCTTCATATTCCAGGCTGCAGATCTCGAGGTCAAGAGTCGTTTTCGTGTTCAAGCATTTCAAATACCGTCACGGATGTTCACAGTATGCATCAGCTTGTGTAAAATGTATTGTTCATGTACTTAATTATGTTGAAGTATCTTTACTTACTTACTTACTGACTTTTAAGGAACCCGAAGGTTCATTTCCGCCCTCACATAAGCCCGCAATAGGTCCCTATCCTGAGCAAGATCAATCCAGTCTCTCTCATCATATCCCATCTCCTTCAAATCCATTTTAATATTATCTTCCCATCTACGTCTCGGCCTCCCCAAAGGTATTTTTCTCTCCGGCCTCTGGATTCGCCCATACGTGCTACATGTCCTGCCCATCTCAAACGTCTGGATTTAATGTTCCTAATTATGTCAGGTGAAGAGTACAATGCGTGCAGTTCTGCGTTGTGTAACTTTCTCCATTCTCCTGTAACTTCATCCCTCTTAGCTCCAAATATTTTCCTAAGCACCTTATTCTCAAACACCCTTAACCTATGTTCCTCTCTCAAAGTGAGAGTCCAAGTTTCGCAACCATAAAGAACAACCGGTAATATAACTGTTTTATAAATTCTAACTTTCAGATTTTTTGACAGTAGACTGGATGATAAAAGCTTCTCAACCGAATAATAACAGGAATTTCCCATATTTATTCTGTGTTTAATTTCCTCCCGAGTATCATTTATATTTGTTATTGTTGCTCCCAGGTATTTGAATTTTCCACCTCTTCAAAGGATAAATTTTCAATTTTTATATTTCCATTTCGTACAATATTCTCGTCACGAGACATAATCATTTACTTTGTCTTTTCGGGATTTACTTCCAAACCCATCTCTTTACTTGCTTCAAGGAAAATTCCCGTATTTTCCCTAATGGTTTGTGGATTTTCTCCTAACATATTCACGTCTTCCGCATAGACAAGCAGCTGATGTAACCCGTTCAATTCCAAACCCTCTTTGTTATCGTGGGCTTTCCTAATGGCATACTCTAGAGCAAAATTAAAAAGTAAAGGTGATAGTGCATCTCCTTGCTTTAGCCCACAGTGAATTGGAAACGCATCTGACAGAAACTGACCTATACGGACTCTGCTGTACGTTTCACTGAGACACATTTTAATTAACCGAACTAGTTTCTTGGGAATACCAAATTCGATAAGAATATCATATAAAACTTCTCTCTTAACCGAGTCATATGCCTTTTTTAAATCTATGAATAATTGATGCACTGTACCCTTATACTCCCATTTGAAGTATCTTTAAAATCCATATTTGGAACGTTATGTGGAACAAGAACTTATCTACAAAATCCTGAATTCTAGATACAGAGCATCAAACATTTTAGATCTAGAACAACAGCTTTGCTCAGAACGATATTCAAATGTTTCTAGAGGGCGCTGTTTGTTGAAGGGAAATAATATTAGGCCTATGTCGGAAGAGAGATGTGTTATTAAGGTTCAGTATGCTGCAAACGGAGAAACGACTTTACGTTAAGTTGTTATTCCAGAAAATGTCTCAATAGGATTGGCTTCAGCTACATACTACTTACACTGTGTTTACAGGATGTTTCATAATTATAGGTGCAAACTGCAGAGATGAGTAGAGGACACTGAAACAAGGCATTAAGTCTTAATGAACATAGGTCCGAAAACCAGCCATTTTCGAAATATAGCCTATAGGGTTTATTATACAGGGACATCACTTTATTTTTACCAACATTTTTAACATTAACCTGGCTATACTCGGAAACACTATTGCCCCCTTCCATTACAGGAGTTTGATGTTACTAGTGCAATATGTAAACAAATCATTTTACTAGGTATAGGAGGAGAGAAAAGTAGTGTATCCATTTATGTTGTAGGGAAATACGATATTACGATTTTCAGTTTGATCATCACTTTTACGGAATTTATCAAAATACAGTAGAGTAGTAACATTTTTTTCTCAAAAACTCAACTTTTCAGGCGGCTATGTTCGTTATGTAATGTCAACTTTATTTAGCATAATAATTATTGATGTTAACATACAATATAGAGAGTGCATTTAAATTGAGGGGCTCATAAGTAAAGGGCTGTAAGTGCACTTAAGTTACTTTTGAGAAAATGGGGTTTAAATATTTAAGCTTTCGTAAAATCGGTGAAATTTTTATTTAAATTTTAATGTGTGATGCGATTAAAATATCCCTTTGCCACTAAAATTTTAGATACTTTTGCTTACACTGGATGCACTTAACTCATGTTATTACAAATGTCACTAGCATTCCTTTGCTTCTAGCCTCCTCAATTCAAAAAAAAGCTAATCCGAATTTTTAAACAAGTTGCTGAAAATGGTTGCTGTTCATTACAATGCAGGCTTCAATTCAGTACGCATATTATTAAAAATATCTTGAAGCATATTCTCTGAAATTGAATTTATCGTTTCTTGAATATAATTTTTAGTACGATATTATTAATATAGGTTCTTTCTTCTATAGAAAACGCAATCATATATTTTATGAAACACACTATACACTGCAGTGTTTACTTCACTGCTTGAAGACTTCAAATGCAACAGCGGCCGTAAGTTTGTGTGTCTGACGGGAGCAAGGACATTAGTGAAGGGGTGAGAGTGAAGTACATTCAGAAATGCAGGTGCAATAAAAATGCAAGTAAAAATAAAATGATGTCCCTGTATATCGCCAGAACAGTTGCTCTGGGATATGCATTGGAAGAAGAAAAGCTACTAGATTAATGGAAGATTTATATATGCTAGCTGCACATTGCAGATTGAAACGTGAAGCACAACTTAGGCAAGTGAGCAAATACTAATTGTATCAGGGATTTCAGTAGCAGAACATGTCACTATTTGTGACGAAATGAGTTTATTCGAGTTTCATGGGGCAAGTTACCTGGTTGAAGTTTTTTCCGGGGTTTTCCCTCAACCCAATACGAGCAAATGCTGGGTAACTTTCGGTGCTGGACCCTGGACTCATTTCACCGGCATTATCACCTTCATTTCATTCAGTCGCTAAATAACCTAAATGTTGATACAGTGTCGTAAAATAACCCAATACAATAAAATAAAAAATTAAAACTTCCACAATTTCGGTCAAAATTTGTGAAATTTAAACTATATAAACAGATCTATAATAATGTCATCTCTACAAAATTTGGTGCAATTAGGTCTAATAGTTTTGAAGTTATATCTTTAAGTATATTTTATATTGACGTTACTAAAAAAGCTCCTTGCATCAAAGTTTTCAAAATGTTTAGTTCATATTTGCTCAAAATCCTGAAAATAGTTACTGGAATAAAAGTGAATTAGCATTTTGAGCTTAGTATAGTAATAGTATAAGTTAAAGTGCAATCAAAGATAAAATATTTACTTACTTACTTACTTACTTACTTACTTACTTTCTTACTTACTTACTTACTTACTTACTTGCTTGCTTACTTACTGGCTTTTAAGGAACCCGGAGGTTCATTGCCGCCCTCACATAAGCCCGCCATTGGTCCCTATCCTGAGCAAGATTAATCCATTCTCTATCATCATATCCCACCTCCCTCAAATCCATTTTAATATTATCCTCCCATCTACGTCTCGGCCTTCCCAAAGGCCTTTTTCCCTCCGGCCTCCCAACTAACACTCTATGTGCATTTCTGAATTCGCCCATACGTGCTACATGCCCTGCCCATCTCAAACGTCATCAAAGATAAAATATTATTTCTAAATTAAAGAAACACGTAGTATAATAAAAATAAATATCCAGAAACAAGCAACAAATAAAACATCAACAATACAATTAAAATAAAGAAATAAAAGGAATCTAGATACAATCTACTGACCCAAATGTAAATTAATTTACCTTCGATGTCAATTCCGAAATGAATTTATTTCTCTCTTCTCCTGTATAATGCCTATATATATATTTTTTTGCGTCTCATAATGCCGTTTTATGTTGCTTTTTTGCAAATGATATTTTTTTTACACAACAAACACTGGACTTCATCATCATGTTCAAAGCATAAATATTGTATCTTCCACTCTTGCTTGAAAGCTGTAAGCGCTTCCGTTCCGTCATGATGCGCTGTGTTCTAAGACTCGTACATCCTTTAGCAATGTTTACAGGTAAAAGAGCTCCGCGCGCGCGCAGCGTGCGTAAAAGAGCTCTCGCTCGCAATTATTAGTCACCATCGCAAAACTGATATAGGCCTAATAAATATCATATCATTATTTATTTAATATGTCTTTAATTCCTTCAAGTCTTTTCTTTTTCATTCTTTGTTTTGGATCATAAATATTAGAAAATCTTCACAATGATTTACCTTTTCAATTAAATATGTTATGTGTTAACACAAACATTGAATATCATGGGATGTCCCGTTGCAGTTCTTAATCTGATATTCTTTAAGATCGTTAAGTAACTTGCAGCGTGTAATTATTTAGTCAGTTCTTGTTATATTGCAACGGAAACTCCTATCGAGTTACAAAGACCTCTTTTTAATCCTTTCTCGCATGATTATATTTTAGAAAATAGCGTATCTACTTGTGTCGCATGGGTCTTGCTAACGTGTTCTACACGTATGCGTGACACTGTTTACTTAACCATTTGAATTTATTTTCTCCAGCACCGAACGTATTTGACTAAACTGCATAAAGTTCCTACATTGTGGACTGACCATACTCTTTCAATGTCGCCGTTGAATCCACACATGCTCGCTTCTGTGCCGTAAAGATGGTAATCAGATGGTACCGAAATAGTACAGCGTTGGCTAGATGAAGAACACTAGCATAACATCCCGCTTGCGTGCTGTATAGATTGATTTACATCTACTTGTGGCTCCTGACAAAGCCCTTGAAAAGCGTCATTTGCATATCAAGATGACGTCTGGAAGTGCTTCAGCACTTAGTTTACACCATTATACGCTTGGCATAGACGACAAATTTTACTATCAATAGTGAAGACATTTGAATAAATGAGAGAAGAAAACCTGATCTTATTCATAGCTCTTGTATAATGCTCCTACATCTAATCTTGAGAAGAGAAAGGACTTTTTGTTACCTTTGTATTGTGTTATAAATTATTCATTTTATTGGATAAAATAGTTACTTTGTATTAAACACTTTAAATTCCATTTTAAGTGAAAGATAACTACATAAAATTCAATTACATTAACCAAACTTCACTTCTTACAGTAGATATTCATTTTGTAAACAAAATTGAAGTTTATTTTATCTTCTGTTGATTTTAGTTTAGTTTCTCTTCTTTCTTTAATTCACGATAAATTTTAAGTGATATTTGCTTTAAATTTTTATAGTGTGTGGAAAGTTTTTTTCTGCAGTGCTTGCGAAAAGTGATATTTTCCATTTTTGATAAAATGCACTGGTTTATGTCGATTTGATTTTTTTGTATGAATTATTGTAATGGGAGAAATACTTATGTATTTTTTTCCAAGCGAGCAGATGTTCCGTAAGTTGTCAATAAATTATCAAAAATGGTTTGTGAAAACTGACTTATGTCACTTTTTCCAAGCACTGCAGATTTAAAAGTAACAATTTAAGATTTTATCACAAAAGCATGAGAGGGGATTAATAAAATTGCGTGAAACGTCTTCATTATTGGTAAGCAAATAATTTTGTTTCATACTACATCGAATTTTACTTCTTTCCATACTCGAAATGAGTACGGCAAATAGAACTTTACGTTGTAGTTACTTTCCGGACTCTAGGCCTATGAACATACGAATACATTATGATAAACCTAGCATGAAAAAACTAAATTATTAGCCTTTTGGGTGGGTCTGTGTTATTCCTATAACCACAACTATGACTTCAACATATAATATTTAAAAATAATAAATTTAACGAGCCAAAACAAGGTATACTTCAAAGTATTTTTATGAAACGAGCGCAACAGTTTCAGAAAACGAGCTTCAATTACCAGATAGGCGAGTTTCATACGACTTATGCTCGACCATATTTCTAACTTGATACTATTAATTTTCTTTGTATCTGACTTTGGCCAATGTCCCATATGTTGTGAGATGTGCAGACGCGAAATTATTGATTTTTTTCGAGGAACAGATGTCTCATTGACCTTGCAGTGAACTTGTGAGATAACATTGAAATAAAATTAGACATTGAAAACGAGATGACAAATTGAATTTATTTGAATATTATTTACAATTAACGCTAATTATTATAGTAACAGAACATAACCTTCTGCGACAGTATTGGTTTACTGCCTGTGACTTTTCGTCAATTCTCTTTCGATTGCATATCCGAGAATAATCGATACTTTGCGGTTTTATAACGGTAGAAAGCTAGCCCTGTCATTGGCTGAACAGTTGTAACCTGAGTCGTCATTGGCTGAAAGATCTGACCTTTAATTAATAGGTGTCAATGACATGCATTAAAGGTCTGCTACCAGGTGTATAATTACTACATTTCCATGGTCGAGCATAAAAATAATAATTACATAGCACAAAACATATACTTCAAATTATTTTTATGAAAATACACACATAGAAAATTTCAGTTTTAGACATACTACCCATAATATCAAGTAAATCTTTTATCGATGGGAATGCCCTGTAATGTGCATTATATATATAGTAAACTTTACCTAATTTAAGTCAATAAATTAAAGATACGTATGGTCAAATCTGTCGTTCCATTAACTTTCAACTAAACTAAATTCATTTACTTCCAGTTAATATTTATTTTATCTTTGTTGCACCTTTCATAAGATCTTCTATAATTCTCTTGTTACAATATTGAATCGCATCGTGACGATTCTGCACCAGATGTCAGTCCATTTCCTGTACCTCTACGATCACGTAGGCCAGTGATGTCAAAGCAAGCGCATTTTTCTGACCTTGACGTCCCTTTGTAGCTGGGATGTCTTAGCACTTATGGAAAGAGGAAGGGTTGTGTATATGAATAAGCAACCTGTTGGATTAAGAAACAGTGGTAAAAAACTTAAATAACGGAACGTTAAATTTTATAACGTTATTTTTATTTCTTTCCCATTTCTATCTATATTGTCTGTAAAACCAAAGTTGGACGATTTCTTAATATTGCATTTGAATAAATCTTATAACATAATAGATAGTTAAGAAGTGAATATTCTGAAATTCCATAGTAGTATAATATTATACTGTATTAGAGTGGATGAAACACATCATTTCAACAAGAAAGTGATATTCCAAAGAAAGAGAATGAGTATGATATGATAAGTTGGAATTTATATTGATGGTATCTTTAGCCTTACAAAAGTAATCAATAAACTAATCAAAACAATATTACAGTACAAACCAAAGTTACCTAAATGTACTGTATCTGTTTCACTTTTACATAACAAAACTCTTTCGCATTATGCTTTAAGATGATATTTGAACAACTTCCTATCGTCATTTAATATTAAATTATTTTCTCGAAATCTGCTGAAGCTATAAAGCTATATTTTTACAACACCTAGGCACGTATATTTTTCTTATGATGTAACAGGAGTTGCTTTGTTCATTCATTTCCTAAAACAATTTCATTATTTTCAAAATTTTAATGCACTATTTCAGTAAAGATAAACCTATATTAGATTTAAAAACATTCTGTAAACTACTAAATAAATAGGCCTATCACGATAATTTCACTTTTCTATACGAAAAGTGGATGAAAACATTTCTTTTGAATTAAAAAATTAAACTTATGAAAAATGAGCATTAAAATTAAAACTTACATAATAATGCAATGTTAAATCTAAAAATTAAATGATGTTTTAATAAGTTTTTCCCTTTATCTATTGAATCAATTGGCATCCCTGAAATATAGTTTCTTTCCAAACGGCATATACCGCTTTTCGTCTGTCTCTTCCTTTCCGCCAAAGATGTCAGGCTTCCTGGGTTCTAAAGCGCGCGCTTGCTCCTGTGGGCATCAATTGACATGTCTGACGTAGGCAATGACCATTATTATAATGCTATTCTAATTTCATCCGTTGTGGGACATGAAGTCGCCACAGAATGGCAGGATTCAATATGACCAACATTAATTAAATAAAGTAACTTACTGAACTAATGGCAACATTTAACATTAAATTACAAAAATTTTATTTACTGTCTTCCATGAACAAATTCTTTATATTCCTTCTCATTTTTACATATTTTGAAAGTAGTGCCGTAATGAAAGATTTCGATATATACTGTCTGGTTCAGTATAGAAAATAGACCCTTTATGCTACTTGTTTTTCAGATTATTTATTCGTAACAAATGATTTGAATATCCAATCAGATAGTAAGATCTCTTACTTGTGCCCTCGTTCGTTTCCTTTTTCTTTTTTATTTAAGATCTAAAGCTGTTGCAGATGTAGAATTCATTTAATACAATGGCGCCATTCCTAATGGAATGGTCGTATGTATTGCTTCGTAGACTGCCTAACCTTAATATGTTAGTGCCGTCATTACATTCAAATTGCCTCAGCATATAAACCTCGTCTCATCAAACAATGGTGAGATGCTATAAGAGCAGCAAAAAACAAGCAAGGCATCCTGTGCTACATACATTTTGTTCCCACTTGCACAATCACGACAACTAACATTTTGACTTCTTATTTAATTTTATTTCTGTATCAAAAGTTGCATGTGGCAATTTAGGTTGTAAAATAGTTTATGTTTTTGTTATTACTGTTTGTAATTATTTAAAGTTTGTTTCCTATGTCTGAATGCAACCTGATTCTAAGGCATAAATACGTACAGTCGGTTTGGGTGGCGCAGTCGGTGTAGTGCTGGCCTTCTGTGTGCGAGGTTGCCTGTTCGATCCCGGCCCGGTCGATGGCATTTAAGTGTGCTTAAATACGAAAGGCTCATGTCAGCAGTAGACTTATTGGCATGCAAAAGAACTCCTGCGGGACAAAATTCCTGCACACCGACGACGCTGATATAACCTCGGCAGTTTGAACGTCGTTAAATAAAACATAAAAGTATTAGTAGTATTTAGTATTTATTTATTTAACCTGGTAGAGATAAGGCCGTCAGGCCTTCTCTGCCCCTCTACCAGGAGAATCCAACTACAATATGAACAATAAAATTACAATTAGTATTAAATTTACAATTACAATTACATATAACATTACAATTAGTATTAAATTTACAATTACATATAACATTACAATTAGTATTAAATTTACAATTACAATTACAATAAAATCAAAGTACTTTTACCTGAATAATTAAAGCTAGATAATTTATCATAGAGAAACAAAGAATATTTTATATTTACTGAATTACAAATTAAATGTAGAATAACAAAATTGTATAGTGATGAAATTACTGAATATTGAAATATTTTGTGATAGATTAAAGAAACTATTTACAAGAAATCAATTACTGACCAAGTGCCTAGTAAGTTTTCGTTTGAATTCAATTTTATTTCGACAGTCCCTGATTCTAGCAGGTAGCGAATTCCAGAGTCTTGGCAGGGCTATTGTGAAAGAAGATGAGTATGAGGAGGTGCGATGGGATGGTATTGTTAGTATTGTTTCATGACGAGAGCGTATGTTCAGATTATGGTGGGAAGAAAGGTAAGTGAAGCGAGACGACAGGTACGAAGGAATAGAAGAGTTCAAGATTTCGAAGAGAAAGAGTGTGAATGTAAATGTATTTTCTTATCTAGTTTAAGCCAACCTATTGCTTCCAGGGATGGGGTAATATGATCATATTTACGAATATTGCTAGTAACGTACACACAAATTATGAGCACGTTGAAGTTTCATTTTGTTGTCGCTGCAGAGGTCAGTCAGTAAAATGTCCGCATAGTATTGTTACTAAGCTGCGGATTGTTAGGCACTAAAAACAGTTGAAATAGGCAGGCAAAAAATAGGCATTTAAAAAGGCACTAACAGTTTCTAAATTCTTAACGGCTAACACGACCATAGCGTAACATTATACACTAATGTCCATAGTAATTCCATTATGGCAGTGAATAACTGAATATTCCTGCAAATGTTGTAATGAGAACTGATGTCTGTTGTCTGTAAGGATGTTCTTAAATAAAAATTCTCTCCACTTCATGAAGTGATGGGGCAATACTTCAGGGATCCAATTGTTGGGGACCAAACCAGTGGGAACGTGTCAATGTCATTTCCAATCAGCAATAACACTTGCTCCCAATCAGGATTTCTTTTCACAATTTTCAAATACTTATTTCTCATTGTTTCTCTCACACTGCTTGGTATTTCTTTCAGAATAGTTTCAACTTTCTCCATAAGTTACACAGCACTGTGGAGTAGAATACTCCTCGTTTCCAGTTGCGTTATGTTAGCAGGGGGCTTTTCAAAGTTTACTTTGATGAAAGCAAGATTAGATGTAAGCTTTGGGTTTTCCAGGATAATATATTTGCTGCTGGATAAAAAAGAAACAATTTACAGATTAAAAACAATCGATAGAATAGTAAATAAATTCGAATATAATATATAATACGGATATTTAGGCAACTTTTAGGCATTTATAAGCAAATAGGCATTTACTAGTGAAATAGGCAATTATAAGCACTATAGAATTCACATATAATACTCACAAGGCCTTAAAATGGATATGTAACCTAAAAGCTTGCGTCTTCAGGTTAAGGATTAAAATAGGCATATAGGCATAAATCCGCAGCTTAATTATTATATACGTACATGCATACATACATGTCATACTTATATAATGTATACACACACTCTTACTCTCTCTCTCTCTCTTTGTCTCCCTTATGAAAACGTTCACATGACGGTATTATTTCTCTTAGATTGTAGAGATTCACGGCCGGTGTCAATAAAATAAGAATTCTCTGGGCTGAGAAGCCATGATCTGCTGGAAATGGTATATCTAGATGTTTCGTCTGCAATTACGGTAGAAATCTCCAGTGGCATGGCAAAGGTGTGCGAAGTGATCTCCTCGGCATGTCAGTACGGTCTAATTCTTATTCCATTAGTATTATTTCTGTTAATCTTCTTGGGCCTTTGTATTAGCAAAGAATTTTGTAACTTGGATGACTGTAGCTTTTGCGAGGAATTTAAATCGATAAAATGAATTTCCATAGCCAAAATGAATAAAAATACGATGTTCTACTTAAGCATTGGGAGGTACTGTTATTTATTTGTTTGTTTGTTTGTTTGTTTGTTTATTTATTTATTTATTTAATCTGATAGGATTAAGGCCATAAGGCCTTCTCTTTCATCCTACCAGATAGCACATATAAATATAAAAAAGAAATACAGACGCTGATGAAAATACTACAAATTAAATTAAAGCCCTATAGAGTCAACAGGGTCAAAAGAACACTGTAGAGCTCTCATCGAGCTAATACAAGAAAAAAAAAAAAAGAAAGAAAAACAGAAATAGCAATGATGATAGTGATAACTGCTGCTGCTGATGATGATGATGATGATGATGATAATAATAATAATAATAATAATACTAATAATAAAATAATAATAATAATAATAATAATAAATACATTGCATATTAATTGTCAATTTTACAACAGCATAGTTACAATATTTACTATATCTCATGGGTTAAGCCGAAGTTGCGGAACCTGACTGTGTTCAATAAGGAATTCCATGAACTAGAATGTGATGCTTTAATTTAAATTTGAATTTTGATATGGTCCAACAGTCTCTGACATGGTCAGAGAGAGTTCAGATAAGAGATATGCTGAAAGATGATGAATAAGGATGTTCTGTGCAGAGTTAGAAAGGTATGTTTTTGGTTCGAGGTATGAAAGGTAAACAAAACGAGATGCTAGGTAAGAGGGTGTAGACGGTGTGGATGATTTTAAATAGTAATAAGAGAGAGTTGAAGAATCTTCTTCTTTAAGTGGACTCGACAACAATTCTAGTGACGGTGTTATATGATCGAATTTTCTAATGTTACAAACGAAACGAACGCAGATATTGTGAACACGCTGTAGTCTATGGGCAAGATCAGTATTTAGATTCGTGAGGCTCTAATATTATATAATAATATTTAGTGCTGTTTGTATTTTTATAATCCATTATCAAATTATTAACCCCTTTTGTTGGAAATTCCCTGTTTCTTTTGTTCTTTTTTATAATGTTTCAAGAATTTTTTTTTCTTTTTTTTCCAGTTGTTCGACCCATTCTTCCTTCAAGATATTCTCCCCAGTCATTTTCTATAATGTGTCTCGTTTTCTCCGCAACCGAGCTTTGTTCCTAGTTGCAGGCGTTAAGAATCAATATCACCGTAGGTTGGAATATACAGCACAGCTGCCGTCAGTATATAGTCTGTGCTGTGAATGAATGCCTATCAGTTTGTTTTTGACAGTTACAACAGTTGTGACCAAAGACTGCACCATAGAAAATAGTCGGGGAACACCTTCACTTATTGCCAGTTTAATTGTTTTAACTATGTATTCCAGCTACCTTCTTAAACCGGAGAAAGATGGAAAGATGCAGTAGATTCCTCTGTAATCAGAACGGATCATAGGACTTAAACATAAGGTCTAATGACTAACTACGTACATGTTCAAATGAGTCATGTTCTACTTCTCTGTAAAGGTGTTTATATTAAACTGAAATTAGTATCGGTACAGACATTTTTAATTTGTTTTAAATACTTTATGCATAGAAGCATAGATACAGTGCATCTCTTGAATGAAATATCGTCTTACGGAAACCACAAAATCAATAACCATGGCAACGAGAACTCGGCACGTAGCTGCAGTCGGTAGTTATCAGACTTCCTACATGTCCAGGGATCCTGAACTTTTCCCATGAGCAGAGAGAGGAAAGTATATTGTACCAAAAAGTGTAGACATTTATGTTATTTTACAGTAATATGAATTATCTGTTATCAAATTTTACTAAACGGCCGTGAAATAACGCATTTAATTTTGCCACGAAATAATGAGTACCGGTACGTATTCAGTTTCTATATGAAATTTGTAATAATTTTTTTGACTAATTTCAAGGCAAATATCACCTTTACTTTTTAACTTCGCTCTAGAATATGCCATTAGGAAAGTTCAGTTCTGAGGGTTTGTTGAATCTCGTTACATCAGCTTCTTGTCTATTCATGACTGTATGTTAGGAAAAATCCACAAACGATTAGGGAAAATCTAAAATTCTACTTGAAGCAAGTAAAACGATAGGGTTGGAAGTAAATCCCGAAAAGACAAAGTAGGCCTATATGATTATGTCTCGTGACCAGAATATTTTACCAAATGGAACTATAAAAATTGGAGATTTATCCTTCGAAGAGGTGGAAAAATTCAAATATCTTAGAGCAACAGTAACAAATATAAATGACACTCGGGAGGAAATTAAACGCAGAATAAATATGGGAAATGCCTGTTATTATTCAGTTGAGAAGCTTTTGTCTTCTAGTCTGCTGTCAAAAAATCTGAAAGTTAGAATTTACAAAACAGTTACATTACCGGTTGTTCTGTATGGCTGTGAAACTTGGACTCTGACTTTGAGAGAGGAACAGAGATTAAGGGTGTTTGAGAATAAGATTCTTAGGAAAATATTTGGGGCTAAGAGGGATGAAGTTACAGGAGAATGGAGAAAGTTACACAACGCAGAACTGCACGCTCTGTATTCTTCACCTGACATAATTAGGAACATTAAATCCAGACGTTTGAGATGGGCAGGGCATGTAGCACGTATGGGCGAATCCAGAAATGCATATAGAGTGTTATTTGGGAGGCCGGAGGGAAAAAGACCTTTAGGGAGGCCGAGACGTAGATGGGAAGATAATATTAAAATGGATTTGAGGGAGGTGGGATATGATGGTAGAGACTGGATTAATCTTGCTCAGGATAGGGAAAAATGGCGGGCTTATGTGAGGGCGGCAATGAACCTCCGGGTTCCTTAAAAGCCACTAAGTAAGTAAGTAAGTAATTTCAAGGCAAATACTACCGGTTCACAAGTCAGAATCGCCCTTGAATTATTTTCCGTTCTGTATTTGTTCGTATCTCCCCGTCAGTAATTCGATGGTGTTCGGGTAAACGGGGTTGTCATATTTTGTGGAATGGAGTTCTGTTCTCCAGGGGAATACACAAGTTAACTTCTATGACTGGGTGTGCAAAAAACAGAAGAATACCAGCATTTGATGTGTTATATTTGCGTAGAAAATTATTTTTAATAAGGGTCCGATGTTTAATTTTCATTTAACTCAAAACTCATTTTTATGACTTATCTACCTTTACCCAAACACTATTGAATTACAATTATATTAGTCTCTATATTGATAAATATTTTCTTTTCTATACAGCGATGCTTCCCAAACTGGGGGTCGGCTTGGGGGGTCGTTTAAATAGCTGAGAGGGGTCGCGAGATAGTATAATGCACATAACAGGTCACTCCGATCGACATGTGCAAGGTCACTCATGTACTCGCAATGCGAAAGGACAGGGAGCCTTTCAATTTGCAGATTCAGAATTCACGGCGTCTCTTCTGACGGTCTTCACCTGCCTTGTCATCGAACAACAGACGACAGAGTCTTCTTGACTCCTCCTGCACTACGAAATGACAGTTCATTTCAATGTGCAGATTTACACCAGCCATCTCCTCGTCCCGTCCTGTGATTACCTTGATCACATTTCCGTCCCCTCGCGTATGTGGTACCTAAGGGGTTACGTCCATTTTCGGGTTTCCCCTTCAAAATTATTTAGAGCTCCATCAGTGGAGCAGCGTAACCCGGAGTGAGACTAGTGGCCAACAGGCTTGGAGCTCACATATTTAGTTTCGTACAGCCCCCAACCCCTTGCAAGGACGCGTTTTGCGTACCTTTTAAATTTGTCCTCCCAATTCTCCTCTTTCGATTCGATTCCTTAGGCGGCGAGATGGTTTACAAAATAAAACAAAAACACCTTATCAACATAATATTATGTTGTTTTTTTGTTGTTTTGTCAACTGCCCAAAGACAGATTTGAAACTCACAAGTGATACTAAGAAGGCACCACTTATGAGACAACTAGGTCAGGAGATAATGGGGAAGGGTGGACAGTTCCTTTCCCCCCTCCATTGCATACATTGCCTATTGGCTACATATTACGCTAATCAGACTTCAGATGTATACAAACAAATTGTTCTTCCTCTGACACGTATCATCAAGTGAGATGTACTGCCTGATAATAGATGTACACATCAGCCAGAACCTCAATCAGAAGCAATTATTATGTTGTATTTAGAAATATAAACAATGTTGAACATAAAAATAAAGGCCAAATGCTATTTCGAGAATGACGAGCGAGATTCGAAGCGCACGAGAAAGACGAATCGAGATTCAAAAGCTAAATGCAGCGAACACAGCGAGAGCGGCAGTTGGTTTTGTTCATCTATAGTAATTACAAATTATTGTTTATTTTTATATTATTCGTTTATTATTTTCTTGTTCTAATGCCGTAGATGATTGGAGCACATGTTTGGTTACCACCCGGCTGTACATGTTTGTCGTTCTGGTTTACTGACATTGAGAGCTGCGTTACTAATTTTCGTTCAGTAGAGATATAGTCCAAGCTCACACAACTTAACAGTTTTGGTACCAACTTTCTAGCTCTGGTAATCACCGTCACATCGAACGGTCCTAGACAAAACCGTTCAGTACGAGACAGAATCAATGTCCGATGCAGTATGCTGCATGCTCATGAGTAAAGAGCGGAAAGATGTGCATTATGCCTCAAGTTCAGTATCAACGGATTATACTTTTGTCGTTCACTCACGTAAACAGCGGAAAGAGAGTACCTCATCACTCCATTCAATCGATCTATAAATACAAGAATGAAGTTGTAATATACTGTAGTTACGATTTAAAAACTTATCTCAAATGTTACCTGCCACCGCATGATGATTAAAGAATGCATTATACTGAACCACAATATACTTACTTACTTACTGGCTTTTAAGGAACCCGGAGGTTCATTGCCGCCCTCACATAAGCCCGCCATTGGTCCCTATCCTGAGCAAGATAATCCAGTCTTTACCATCATATCCCACCTCGCTCATTTCCATTTTAATATTATCCTCCCACCTACGTCTCGGCCTCCCCAAAGGTCTTTTGCCCTCCGGCCCCCCAACTAACACTCTATATGCATTTCTGGATTCGTCCATATGTGCTACATGCCCTGCCCATCTCAAACGTCTGGATTTTATGGTCCTAATTATGTCAGGTGAAGTATACAATGCGTGCAGCTCTGTGTTGTGTAACTTTCTCCATTCTCCTGTAACTTCATCTCTCTTAGCCCGAAATATTTTCCTAAGAACCTTATTCTCAAACACCCTTATTCTCTGTTCCTCTCTCAATGTGAGATTCCAAGTTTCACAACCATACAGAACAACTGGTAATATAACTGTTTTATAAATTCTAACTTTCAGATTTTTTGACAGAAGACTAGATAACAAAAGTTTCTCAACCGAATAATAACAGGCATTTCCCATATTTATTCTGCGTTTAATTTCCTCCCGAGTATCATTTATGTTTGTTACTGTTGCTCCAGAACCACAATATACTGTACATTCGTAAATTATGGAAAGACAAAATTCGACGTCTCTCACTCAAACAGTTTTTCAACATCGAAAAGCCTCTTTCCGTGTCACAAGATGTTAGAGGTGCAATTTGCATAGTTTGTGGAATTTTTGTTTCACCTTTTCACATATAAAATGTGGATTATCAAGTTTCTTGAACGGAATAATTGCAGAAATCATATTACATAAATCCACATTAAATTCAGATCTTGCATGTTTTTCATTATTTGATGTCGAAGACGTTTTCGGTATGTTTCTTGCTGTTATAATGCCGCTCGACGTAATATTTCCTACGTATTTTAATTTCAAATTTGCGTACGGCACAGAAAATATTTTCCCCTTGCGGGATCAAAATCTCTCTTCCGTATTTATTTCTTAGACTGTTTAATTCCAAATTCTTCGACTTGGGCATTTTAAATCACTTTTACACAACACTAGCACCTGCACAAAGCCAATATACAATATATATATATATATATATATATATATATATATATATATATATATAATGTTTAATATTGGTCGACCAGCAGATTTGCTATACAGACCACTGTTAAATGATGGAATATCACATGCAGAATATCATGTTGAGGTTGGCTCTAAAGGCTCCTCTAATTAATTTAAATTAATTAATTAAACATTTTTGTCAATTATGTGAACAAAAATATGATGATTTCTGTGTCAAATTTATGAAGACTCGTACAGTATCACTAAGAAAGATGTCTTGAGGGAGTTTCCTTTTAAGTCGAGATGGCTGACAAGATCTTGCTCCAATGTTATATGTCACAGCTCCAGGAACACCAGGAAGTTTGTTGAAGAAAGAATATACAATATTGTAAATACCTGGCTTTCTTTACCATACGACTAGAAGTTGACACTGAAGATAATTTATTGGTTCCTACTTGTACTGCCGCCGTCTCGTAGTGCATTTATGTTACTGCGCTTGTACCTGTGTCGTCATCCATACTTCAGACCAAACTAACCTGTATCGCGTGGTAACGCACATTTTTCCGCCCTCTACTCATAAGATTGCTTATAATCACCGTCACATCGAAGGGTCCGATACAAAACCGTCCTGTCTGAGACAGAATGTCCGATGCAGTAAGCAGCCGGCCTTAGAGACAAGTCAGAAATGTACCTACATCTTTGCTTTTTTACAAGAGATCTCAGGATAAAATGGAATACCTGTGCTCGATCCAAGCCACTCATCTCATTTTGTACATCGCACTCACATTGAAGGAGCTTGAAAGGTTTATCTGCTGTGTTACGACTGTCACTTTGTGATGTTAAGGATGATTGAATATCAGATTTAAATGTGATGTTTGCTTACGCAATTTAATTTCCGTGTATTTTTGTTTTTATATTGAGGTTAAAAGAATTCTGCATTTTCGTAGACAATATGAAGCATGAGGTGAGAATAATGATTTAGATTTATATTTATTTAATAATAACATATACATAAAAACGTTACATTAGAGTACCCCGAAAGAGCAAAGCTCGTGTTCGAGGACAGTTCCGTTACATAAATATACATACTTCGTAGACAAAATACTTAAGAAAAAAGGTCACATAAAGACGATAATAAAATTAGTAATAATAATACTAGTAATAACTGACGTATTCATAGACATTTTTAGCGCAGGCTTCCGGTGGATGATCAGCGTTTTTCGTATTCATAAACCAGTGTTAGCGATAGGATATGATTTGAATTCTGTACAAGTAACCAGTGGTTAGCCGGGGCTAGCTTAGTACGCTCGTAGCGCGTGTTGCGAAATATCTATGAATAGCACCCTCACTGAACAAAGAGACGATGTTGAGATTGGTGGATTAATATTAAATTATTAGTAGTAGTATAATTAGTATGTTGATATAGTAACCAAGATAAAATAAAAAGAATATACTTAGGACAGAAATAAATTTGTTTTACAATATATGGTACATAATATAAATACAGGGAAGTCTGTCATATAAATTTTTTAATTCTGTGTCTGAAAATTTCATTGCTTAAAGTAGTCAATTCTGGATGAAATTTTATTATCGAATGATATAGACGTGGACCATAATTTGTACTGTGTAGTAAAGCAGCAGATGTGAAACATTTAGGTTCAACTAATTTAAGAATTTCATTTTGTCTTGTATTATGGTCATGTGGCTGAGCTACAAATTTCGTTCTATTTTTATGATAGAATTTCATTAAAGAGTATTTATAAATTTGATCAATTCTAAAAACATTCAATTCGGAATGGATCAAATTTGTTGGATATCCCAGTCGCCTTTTCAAACAAATTTTGATTATACGTTCTTGCAACATAATTAGAGGAAAAAGAGCAGTTTTTGTAATGCCTCCCCATCCAGTTATACCATATTGGATAATAGATTCAACTATAGCCAAATAAACCAAACGTAATACATGAGTAGGCAAGTAATGGCGAAGGTTTACAAATTTGTAAATTGTTTTACGGATCCTGTTACATAAAAAGATGATTTGTCTATTCCATTTCAAGTGCTGATCAACAATAATTCCCAGGTATTTCACATCTACAGATTCTTTCAGGCAAGGACATTACAGGTTGTAGAGAGTTGTGGATTATTAATTTTAAATGAGAAAGTGATTTCAATTTGTTCAACCCAGAGACTGTTAAAGAAAATGGCACCAAAATAGTTTTAGTTATACAGGGACATCATTTTATTTTTACTTCAATTTTTATTGTACCTGCGTTTTTTAATGTACTTCACTCCCACCCCTTCTACTAATGAAGTTTCAACTGTCCACCAGACAGAATCAAGGCTGCATATAATTAACAGCACTGAGTTATTGAGTATAGTACGTTCCAGAAATATGTTCGCGTTTTCCAGTGACGAAAGAACTTTCAATATTGAATCATATTTTCGCAAAGGTACTGTCCTTTTGCCTACGTCGCATCCCGATTTCCCCCACCTGCTTCTGGGCTGTCTTAGCTTTTTTCTGAAAACATTAATTTCTGTTAGGAATTGGACGTTTACGTAATATTATACAACTGTTTAAAATAACTTAAATGAAAGAGCCTCGTTAAGTAATTAACTGTCACGTGATTTCTCTCCTTTCTACGATCCTACGGCATAACCACTTGGACGGACAGTAGATAGCATGTCTGAGTAATTTTTATCTGTGCGGGTCGGGCAGAAGTGAAGATTGAATTTACAGTACGTAAGGTACTCTTTTATGGAGTAGGTACAGAATTATTTCAACATGAGTTACTAGTACGAAGGACGGAACTGGCAGTTGGAATTAGATGCAATAGTCTATAGTGCGATAATATGCACAAAAGAATTGAAGCGTGTATCGAAATGAACGACCACCATTTTCAAAAATGTGTTTAAATATCCATATTACGATTATTTTTCAATTGAACTTCATTCTCTATATTGCACGCTAATGGGCTGTAGACAGTATAATATACACTGCATAATGAATACGTTCGCATGGATAGCTCAGTTCGTGAGTAAAAATACTTATTCTTAATAGAGTACTGCATTTTGATTAAACAAAAACCTAATGAAAATTATCGAACTCAAAATCGCGATATTTTCTAGGTTACGTAAATGGATGAAGTACTTTTCTACCCTCCTATACCTAGTAAAGTGATTTGTTTGTGTTTTACGCCGGTATCATCGAACTCCAGTCGTGGAAGAAGGTAGCGAACGGTGTTTCCGGTTCTCTAAAGGTATAACCAGGTTAATATTAAAAATGTTAGTAAAAATAAAATGATGTCCCTGTATTTAGGGATAGAAAATTTGCATCAAGCCACTTTTTGATAATGAGAAATAAAAGTTTGAAGTAGAAATTTAGAGAAAACAGTCATTCATATCGGGCATGCAAACGATTTGATTCAGTAATTACTATAACAACGCCCGCGGGTAAAATTGCCGTTCATTAAAATATCGTTTCATTCTTGCTCATGTTCCTGTGCTATTCCCAGTTATGTTCTGAATTCACGAGTGCTTTTAATGCTGAGCCAGTTAGGTGTACTTCTTTCTGAACGTAGCTGACACGTAAAATAGAAACGCAAAGAGAAAATAATATGGAAATGTAAGGGAGACTGGGATGCGATGGAAAGTGTTACTGCCACGTAATTGTACTAAATTATCTCGTACATCTCCGCTAATCTTTTGTCTGTTTGATGAATTTTAAATGCCAACTTGACCTTGTCTCATACATTTGCCCCCGGTAATTGATGGCGATTCCGTGACTAAACCCCAAGCACACTGGGATGATAAAATTGTTGTTTAAGATTAGCTGCTCTTTGCATACCAAGTTGGGTTAATGCACCGTCGCTCGATATCTTACAATTAGCACATGGCTATTAAGGTTCTGTATACTGCTGGATAAAAGTTGTTAATTTGTTATTTAAATCGACAAAAATAGCGATAAACATATCTCTCGGGGTGGCTTCGGTATTCTATCCCGCGGCAAGGCGCTCGTTTTCTGGAATGTTAATGCAGTACAGTGTAATTGAAATCGAAGATATTCGCATTACATTATCGTACTGTTTTGTCGTTTAATTTTACTGCCTTAAGTAGAAGAGTAAGTTCTATTTTCATCACAACACTTCTGATATTGTAACCAGAGTATGTATGCGTATATAATGATAACAAATTTTTGAACAGTGTATTCGTAAAAGAATTTTATATGTTATTATTTTCCGTCGCTACGGCTATATGGATATTGAGTATGCTTCTCCTGGTTCGATTCTCCTTGTTCCATATGAAAGAATTTCTACCACTTAGTCTATAAAAGAATCTTATTCAGACGCTTTTAATGCCCCATTTTGATTATTGCGATTCCTTGATAACTAATGTAAGTTCACTCTTAGCTGAGAGACTACAACGTGTTCATAATGTGTGCATATGATTCATCTGCAATACTCATAAATTTGACCATATAACACCTTCCCTCCAGTTACTTTCATGGGCGCGTCTGAAGGAACGAAGAACAATACATTCACTGTTTCTTCTCTTTAGAATCATGCATACTTCTACTCCGAATTATCTGTTATCGCGCTTTCAATTTCTTACAACTCTCCGAAACCGACATCAAGCACTTCTTTCTATCCCTCATCATAGAACGTCTTTATACTCATCTTCCTACACTGTAGAAATACTTCGCCTCTGGAATTCGTTACCTAATGACGTCAGGGACTGCCGGACTTCATCACAATTCAAAATTAAATTGGAAAATTTTGTCTTAGTTAATGTTTTTAGGTATTGCTAGAAGTATTGATTTGTGTTTTTTTTTTCTTTTTCTTTTTTAATCTAGATTAAAATTGAAAGTTTCTTGTTTATGTTAGTTAATTACTTAGGATACAATTAATTATGATACTTAATCACTCATTTAAAGTTTGTGTGACTGCAACCTGTGTATATTTTTGTGTGGCTTTACTTTGTTTATTGTGTTTTTTCTCTCTCTCTCTTTATTTCTTGTGTAGCTTTACTTTGTATATAGTGTATTTTTTTCTGTTTATTTCTATTATTGCATTTGTATTTCTGGTGTTGTGGAAGAGAAGGTCTGATGGCCTTAACAACACAAGAATAAATAAATAAATAAATAAAACATAAATAAGTAAATAAATAAATTCCCGGCATAGGCAGAGATTTGTCTCCATTCCACGGGATGGGCGTTACAACTTTTATTGTACAATTTAGGGGCTCAGTGGAAAAGAGACCCATGCCACGAAAACTAATTTTTGAAGGAGAAGCATTTTTAAGTCGGTGCTTCTCCTATGCAAGGTAATGTATGCACATATGTGGAATGAGGACAATGATTATTAAAATATAATACTCATGCATATCTACAGGGTGATTCACAAGCATTTACCGCCACTTACAGAGCTTATTTCCCCAAGTCATTTTGAGCAAAAAAAGTCATATAAACATTTGTCCTAATCTCAGTATTTTCAGAGTTACACTAACTTGAAATTGTTAGTAAAATACCTTTTTTTTCTTTCTTTTTAAGGGCAAAAGAATATTACAAATAGAGAATGAACTATTCAGAAGTATCATTTCTTTAATGGGCTAGTGTTCTGAAGCTTAAAAATGTGTTATTAATTGCTTTGTACAGATTTTGTTTTTTTTTTTTTTCAATTTTTAACTAAAAATTACATTATTCCTACGCACTTATCACAAAAATTGTTACGATTTTAGGAAATCGATTCTTTACAGTTTAATTATGCATCCAAATGTACAGTCTTGAAGAATTTATAAGAGTGACGTGGTTTGTAACAATTTTTGTGATAAATGCGCAAGAAAAATATAATTTTTGTAATATTTTTTACCCTTAAAACTAAAGAGTAATGGTATTTTACAAAAAAACTTCAAATTAGTATAACTCTGAAAATATTCAGTTTAGGACAAATGTTTATATGGTATTTTTCTGCTCAGAATGTCTTCGGAAATAAGCTCCGTAAGTGACGGTAAATCCTCGTGAATTACCCTGATATCCGAATCTTCACTCGAATCGAGTCATTTTCACAGTGATAAAACTACAATCGAATTGATTACTTAAAGAATGCTATCATGGTTAGCTACTTGTTTTTAAGGCGCACAAGTGGATCGGATATCGATTACTATTTTATTAAAGTAATATATGGTCGACAGATGGACATACCGAGCTACCATGTGGTACCCCCGTATAGGAAGGAGACTTCAGGGCAGACCTCGGCGCAGATGGGCAGACTTCTTCAGAGAACAGGCAGGTCAACAATGGTCCAGAGAGGCAAGAGACAGAAGAAAGTGGAAACTACTCGAGGGACATTTGTGCATAGACAGGAAGTTGTGAAAGGCAGTGAGAGAACCATTGTTAAAGAAATTCAAGTTCTTAGACTTAAATATCACGTCTAACGTGAACTAGCTCATCGCGTTAGACAAATAGAGCTTTCCTTTATTTAAGGAGGCTTTGCCCTTCATGGGACACAATAGGCCATCTTTATCTAATATATAGTCTTAAATTTACTAGTACAAAAATGTGATCTTTTCCACTCATTGTTTTGGGCTTTAATATTTAAAACAAGCAATAAATAAATATAATATCATACTGTCATTATACACTTTCTCAGTCACAACAGATTTGATTCGTCTCACATACTGCCTACCACTTTTTCTTAATATCTTTCTTTCGTTATGCTTTCACTGATGTGTATTACGAGGACGTTACTTGACAGAAACTATTTCATTTCTTTGTTACACGATTCCTCCGTATTGTGAACGAGGTGAACACGAGACAGTACATAGCACCTAATTGGGCGGCTTCGTACGAGTCCGCCAATCAGAGTCACTTTACTATAAATCGAACACAATGTGGCATGGACCTTTATTCCACAAAGATTCTCTCTTTACCCACTTCCCTGATTAACCCGAGTTAACTCGGGTTGCTAACTTGTGTCAAAATTTATTAACCCGAGTTAACTCGTCTAAGTCCCATTTTCGCTTCTAAGGATTATATCCCGAATATATAATTATGTTTCCATTCTTTCATTAACCTTTTCCTCACTAGATCGCTACAGAAGTTAGTGATATTGTTATATCTGGTGGTGTTTTTTGTACTTCCTTGCGAGTGGAATTCTATGCTCATATAGCATTCACACACAGTAGTGAGTAGATGCTAGTTAGTTTTGGCGGTTTCTGTTTGTGTTTAGTGTTTCTTGTGCTGTTTTGTGTAAAAATGGATCAAGTTAGTGATTCCGAAACTTTTGATCAGGAATATATTCCTGTAGAAGATTAGGAAATGAAATATCGGTATCAGAAGACGAAGTTATAGACCAACAAACAAATTCAGATCAGTTGATGTCGCGTCTTTTCGACAGTGGTTTGAATAGAAGACATCTGACACCATTTCTTCTGCACCTCCGAGGTCCCCATTCCCTGAAATTTTAACATTGTTTCTGATAACGATAATTCTCAATTTTTAAAATTATTCTTTAATAATGACATCATCAACATTATATTCGAGGAGACGATTCGGCATGCTAATAAGTGCTCACAGAATGCTGAAAATAATTCTTGGCGGCCTACTACAGACTCTGAAATACGTGTACTTTTGGGCAAAGTGATACTGCAGAACATTATTCACAAACCTGAAGAACAGATGTACTGGTAAAAATATTCAATGACTGCTACACCATTCTTCCCAAAACGCTCTCATATAGGAGAGCAGATACTACTATCCGGAATGCAATGTGCCACTGTGCGTAATACCCTACTTTGGAGTCTGTCACAAGACAAGCAACATTTAACCCCTTGATAACAGCACTGGTATTGTACCTCATAAATTAATCCATAAAAAGAACATAATTTGGTAAATAGTTCAGGAGAAAATCAAAGTGGGATAACTACCAGAGCTGGAATCAAGGTGCACGAGATAACTCGGGATAATAATTCAGGTATGAATGTATGTCTATTTCATAGTGATTTTTAGGTATGTAAGAAAATTAGTGATGTTCAGTGATTCTGCAATATTAAATGACCTCTATACTCAAATAAAAAAATATGACACTTTTTTCACAAAACTGGTAAAATATATAGTAAGGGAAGAGGTTAAGTGAAGAAGAGGCATTTATAAATGCTTACCATGTCCGGTAGACACGTGCCACAAGACTATAAGTTCACAGAACAGGTGCTATATAATAAGATGTGTCGTATTATTGAAGAAAGAAATAATCGATAGGAATGTGGCATGGGCCTCTTTTCTACTGGGATCCTCAATTTCCAAGCACTTCAAACTTCGTGAAACACTTACGTAAAGATTAATTTTTGGTCCTACAGAATATATCTGTTATGGTAACAATTAATATTAGAGGATAAAAATTCTCTCCGGCGCCGGGGATCGAATCCGGGTCCTTGGTTCTACGTACCAAGCGCTCTAACCATTGAGCTACGACGAAGTTCAATCCACAGCACCGGATCGAATTCCTCTTCTCTAGTGTTTTTCCTTTTGTTGCCTGACTTCAAGTTCAACATGTACGAAGAACCAAGGACCCGGGTTCGATCCCCGGCGCCGGAGCGAATTTTTCTCCTCTAATATTAATTCGTAAAACACGGCCTGATCTGCAAGTAGGAATGGTAGACGAAAAATATGACAGTTTATTAGAGTTTTGGTGATATTGATTTAATACTAAAGGTTTTTTTTTTACATTCTGACGTACGAACCAAACTTTACACATCTTTCCAAAGAAGACTGAAATCTATCGGTCTCGGTCTTGTTTAAGCTCGCAGTACTTCAGCAAGTATGGCCACTACTACTAAGTTATATTACGTCACCGAGACAATCTAACGTATTGTATGAACTTCGAAAGTAAACATCGATTCTTCCAAATTCTATTTTCGTTTCAGGTTCCTAAATTAATGTTCTGTAAAAAGCATAATTTACAAAATTCAGATGTTTAAAACAAATATTATTCAAACTTACGATCTCCTTTAGACACTGAAGAAAATGTGTGGATGTGTGGAATATAAGAAGATAAATCTCTGTGAAAACATGCTGGATGTGTGGTTGAAATCAATGCTGCTACAGTCAATAAACGTTGGTAAATGTACAGCTTTTATCGCGTAATTACAGATCGTAATGTAGTCTTGGCGCTTGGTCAACATTTTTATGATCTTTGTGTGCCAAAAGAGCCGCTGTGAGCCCGAACGCATTGAAATGCCAGCCATTTGCATGGTTGATTGCTCGGCTTCTGTCAAACACAAATTATCACGTATCCATAAATTATTTGAAGATCATCTTGTCATGTAGTTAAAGTTCAAAATTGCCGAGATCTCGAGATAGAGGATTTTAATTTCTTGGAATGTTCTGTAATAGCTCCACTTATATATTGCTGGACTATTATTTTATGAGGTTACTTTTTTTTCTGACCTGAAGGATATTACCTGGATGCATTCCTCGGATACCTTATTCATCAACCTCGTTTTGATATAGGACCAGGTAGTTTTCCACATGATCCCTCTTTAACAGGTATTTTACCACTTACATACTGGACTAGAGTTACAACGTGTAAACAGAACCTTTTCGATATCTCCGGCTGTGACTTCATGACTGAACGGTTGTGAACCTTTGTTTTTGTGCCATGAGAAATATTTTTGCGTGCCGTGTAGTTTGTTTCAGGTATCTTTATTTTTAGTGTTTAAAAAATCAAAATCGTTTTAGCGCAATCGGTATAGTTCTCGCTACTGAAAAAAGACACAGGAGAAAGGAATATTCTCTTAATTTTGAGAATGACTCGCAGACAGTATCATCTATACGCCCTTTTTCATATGCCACGTGACCCCCTTTCCATTAAAAAGCTGTGATCTTGATCAAGATGCCGGTCATGTTCCAAATAAGACAGCAAACGTTGGTCCCCACCCATTCATTGGTGGGGTACTCAGATCTTTAATTATCCCTTCCGTCTCCGAAATGAAAGGCTATCCTAGAGCTTTTGACTCACCTGGTACCTCCTGTCAGAGGATTATATTTTGTTTAATTGTTAAGAATAACCGAACGCAAAATTATCTTGTAAATGAAAGAGAATTTAACATTATTTGGTACAAACAGAAAACTCAAGTGACATTTGGTACAATAAACAGTGGTCTATTGTTAAAAAAAAGTCCAGGATATTTACTTCATTGATTATATTTTATACAGTCCATATGGCCTACGTAATGTTGAAAAGGTTCAGGATATTTGGTTTAATGGTTTTCTTTCTTAAAAATATACATATTTGTGATAATAAAATTTACCCTAAAACAGTATCATGTGGCACGCCTGATTTTTAAATTTTCAGTGTTACTAAACTTATTATGAAGCTTACAAGGGAACCTTCTATCATGGTGAATTGAAAAAGCGGTAATGCCATATATTTTTGGAAAGAGGAGACAAAAGTAAGTCAGCAGGTGAAATTTTTCCGCCTGAGCTCCATAGGGATAAAAGTTATGGGACTTTAAATTTAACATGACAGTCTGTGGGAAGTGACTCAGTGTACATACTCATAGGTTAAAATGAAGTTGTTTTCGAAGTCACTGCATTGCACACGAGATATTCAGCTGTTGTGCATCTGAATTTCAAACATTATGGATATCGATCTTCATGCAATGAAGAAATTCTGGGCGAAAATACTTGCGAAAGCATATTCTTCATATGTGCATTCCGCTTATTCGCTGAATCAGAAGCATATGATTTGATATTATATGAGTCAGCAAGTTTATTTTTAGGGAACATGTTCTGTGAATCGGCTGACAGAAGATGCATTGGGGAGGAGATTTGTCCGTCCATGGAAATGACTGGCGTACGTCGTCGTAGCCTCTGATACTACTGTGGGATAAAATTTCTTCCCTCCTTTGAAACGCAGGGTTCGTCCGGAGTGAACCTCTTTTTTCAAATCGACTTTGATCAGTGTTGAGGATCTAGCGAAGAGTGAAGCCACGATCGATGAAGAATTGCTTCCTCTTCAACACGAAGCTGTCTGATTTCTGCTTCACGTCTGTCTCTTTGCTGCGAAGTTTCTACTCACTTTATGCGTCACAGAACGAGAAACGGTACGATTCTGCTGCTTGAATCTCTATACCCACGAGTCAGAAGCTCTAAAGTTAAGACGGTCGTCAGGATGAATTTGAGCCTTCACTTGTAAGCCCCAAAGCCTGATAGTTCTGCCATTTATGACAGAGTTCGTACTTGACATTTCTTTGAAATGTTGCAGAACCATGGCATTATTATCTGCCATTCCAGGTTTCTTCTTCTTCTTCTTCTTCTTCTTCTTCTTCTTCTTCTTCTTCACTTTTGCATCGTAATCGTAAAGCATCTTCCGTGTGATGAGAAGGAATCGATTTTTGTTTTACAGAGGTGAAGGATCGTCTCTTTCCGCTGACTGTATCGTTCGTATAGTCGATCGATTTCTGCTCGTAATCGTCGTCGACTACGTTTTTATTCTTTTAGAAGAGCGACGTAAGAAGACGTGCTGATTTGCGACGATGCGACGTCTCCGTCTCTTAAGCGTCCTCCGCTTTCTGGCCGTCTTTTTGACGTTCGTCTTCTATGTCACCATAATTTTGTTGCCCATCTTCCACGTCCAAATCTGGTATTTCATCAATAAGAGTGACGTGTATGTTTCCACGGCCTCCTGTTCGTCTTTTAACTCATTCTTCAACTGATGAAACATCCGGATGAATACGACTGACGGTTTAGCGTCACTGGTGCCAAACTCGCGCACCATCATCTGAACCACAACTTTCGGATCCATCCTGTATGTGGCACAAATGAAACGTAAGAGTAGCTGTAACACCAGAATTAGCTCGAGAAAGACTTACCTTCCCGTAGTAAAAGTAGGTGATCGCATCCTAGCGGTAATACGCAGTATTATTTAAAAAGCACAACAGCTGCAATATCTCGTTTGCAATGCAGTGACTTAAAAAACAGCTTCATTTTAACCTTTAAGTGCGCACATTGAGTCACTTGCCACAGACTGCCATGTTAAATTTGCAGTCCCATAACTTTTGTTCCTATGGAGCTAAGGCGGAAAAATTTCATCTGCTGACTTACTTTTGCCTCCTCTTTCCAAAAATTTGCGGCATTACCGCCTTTTCAATTCACCATGATAGAAGGTTCCCTTGTTAGTCATTTGTGTTCTATTACTTAACTGTGATTTAAAATATATATATATATATATATATATATATATATATATATATATATATATATATATACTATAAATTTCAAATTAGAGTGTGTTAATTAGATTTTCACAACAATATAGAGCTTTAAAATACATATTTCACAAAACTTTGAATTTTGAGTTATTTACCTTTTGAACTGGCTCGTCGATATATATATATATATATATATATATATATATATATATATATATATATATGTCTTTGAAGTTTTTATTGGACCATAATGCATTGTAACAAATGACTCTGGACGTTTTTATGTTTGGACCATATGTAAGTATTATATCAAATATATTATACCAAATGTCTCTGGACGTTGGACCATATGAACTGTACTTAATATCGTTTAATGGAAATTCAAACTTGGAAGTCATACATACTAATTTGTAATGTTACCGATGCATTACGGCTCGCCGATTGAATACATGTTGCATAGTGAGACAAATGGTCTTTAAGCTTGGAGCTCACATAAAGGTTAAGATGAGTCCAAGCGCCCTTGCAAGGACGCGATTTTCATTATGTACTTTTTAAATGTTTTTCCTCCCATTTCCCCGTTCTTTCACGCATTCTTTAATTTATTGTGCACTCAAACGTTCTCTTATCTTTGGCCGTCAACGAAACCTTTGCATTAACACCGTCAGGCATCGGGGACTGTAAAATTGTTGCACAATAAACAACAGGCCTTCTTCTAAATTTATGCCTGAAAAATTATTTCTGTGTCTCCCAAATATATACTAAGCAGGAGTACTATTATTTTTAAATGAATAGTATGGATTTGGTCACCCCTGTTTTGACATTTACGCCTCATTGTTTATCTGGTGTCCGAATTATGCTTGGGGCGACTGTGTTTGTTCGCAGCGACTTTTATTCTACCGTATTTCATTATTACTTTATCATTTTGCCGACACAATTAGAGCCCACTGTAAAGAAAGAAAGAAAAAAGTCTCTCGCTATTCTGCCTCAAAGTGTTCGCATTCATTTCAGTAAAGTGACCTCTTTAGTCAACAGTCCTGGAGAACTTATTTGTGGTTTCAGCGGCCATATTTATGCGGACAGTTGCTCATTTCCCGGACGAGAAACGAAGAAAAAACAGACTTTGATGATAAATTAAAGGAAATAGCCATGACACTCTGTTCAACAAATAAAACTCTTCTGTTATCGCTTTTGTTAATCGTTTTTAAAGGCGAAGATCATTGCATGAACGGTTTGAAACATGCTAAATGTCAAAGAAGCTTTTTAAATAACACGGCACAGTTCCTAGAAACATGTCAGTTGTATTCTTGATAATATAAGATAGCTTGATGACCAAGTTAAAATGTTATGGAAAAAGTACGATTAAGCATCTTTACAATTTTGTAGAACATTTATACAAGTTACAAAAATTGAATTCCGTGCTATGAAATCTTGGAAATAGCCATAATAAGAAGTGTTTTACCCTAAAACGTTAATCTTTATCAAGAAGGTAATAGAAAAATTCTTTACGATGAAGTGTTTGAATTACAAATAAGAAGCTCTCAGAATAATCTGTCAGGAATCATATTTAGCTCACTACAAACCATTGTTTTTAAAATTAGGAGTAATGACTATCCCAAGTCTTTATATATTTTATATACTTTCATTTGTAAGACAAATTTTTAATAAATAATAATCACCATAATCATTTTACCAGGAAAAATGGAGATTTAATAAATAAATTCTATAATAATAATAATAATAATAATAATAATAATAATAATAATAATAATAATGGTTTATTTTAACTAGCAGAGTTAAGGCCATTCGGCCTTCTCTTCCACTCAACCAGTATGATGGAAAATTACTACATTGCTATGAATGTAACATAATTAATGCAATACAATTCAAAGCAATACAATACTGCAATACAAGACAATATAATACATAATTAATATAATACAATGACAATTCTTTTCATCTTCACAACACTAATAAAATAATTATGTAATAATAATAATAATAATAATAATAATAATAATAATAATAATAATAGTTATACCTAAATTAAATTATATTGTTAAACTCGATCACAATTATAACTTCAATTTCACTGCGCCCGTAAGAAATCGTTTAGCCTTCTCTTGAACGTGGTTATTGTCTGGCAGCCCCTAATCTTCTGGGGTAGAGAATTCCATTCACGGGGAACTGAGATAGTAAAAGAGGATGAATAGTGGCATGTTCTGTGGGCAGGAATTGCTAGGGTTTGGCTCTCCTGTGACCTGGTGTTTAGATTGTGATTGGAGGATAAGTAGTTAAACCGGGAACGAAGATAATTTGGAGTAGAAGTGTGGAGAACTCGAAACAGAAGAGACAGCGAATGAAGTGTTCTACGGTTACTAAGTTGCAGCCAGGATAAAGATTTGAAAGAGGGTGTAATGTGGTCAAATTTGTGAGCATTGCTGATGAATCCGACACTCATATTGTGCACACGCTGCAGCTTGTTCGAAAGGTCAGTTGTCAAGTCTGTAAGTATTACGTCGCAATAGTCAAACAGTGGTAGTACGAGGATTTGCACTGAAATCTGTTTTAATTCTGGCGGAAGGAAGTTTCTGAATGGGTTAAGAGAATGCATGGTATAGCACACTCTCTTGGATATTTCCTTTATTTGGCATTCCCAATTTAAAATTTCGTCCAAGAAAATGCCGAGGTTTCTGACGACGGAATTGTACGGAATTTTAGTATGTGTCAAAAGAATTGGTATTTTATGTCAGTTAAATTTTGTAATAGTTTACCTCTGATTATGAGCTTTTTGACTGGTAATGTTTTTAAAAGTAAAATTAAGTGTATTTTAACAAAGGAGAGTTTGTATAATATTAATTATTTTTTGAAATATTAATATGTTCGACTATGTCTGTATACTTTGTGTTGTATGGCAATAAAGTAATATCAGTATCAATATCATATATCTTCGCTTTATAATCGGTTGTGTCTTTTGCTGTAGATCAAGCCGTAGTGCTTCTAGCCATAAATTCAGCGGTCCAGGGCTTTTATTCTTGACAGGAAATTGGAAACTTATATCCCGCCCATCGAGACTGAGTTCCTGTCTTTTGATTTATGTTTATCTCAAGATACAGACCACGCACCATACTATACATATGACTAGAAGGATGCAATATTTGTTCAATAATTCTCACAGCCGTAAGGAAGAAGCAAGCAACAGTAATCAAACTCTTTAAAGAGATTTAGTGAGAATGATAATCCTGGTGATATAATAAAATCATTCGTTATATTTATTACCGGTACTTTATTCCTACATTCTATTGTGTTCTCATAATCACCTGATAAAAAGAAAATACACCTTTATTCTGAAGACCAACGAGTTATTACAATGGCGAATACAGTTATTATTATTATTATTATTATTATTATTATTATTATTATTATTATTATTATTATTATGACTATTACTGTCATCATCATCTGATAACTGATTTCACGGCACTAAATTTTGGTATTTACTCTCCTAGTATCGTAAGACGTCTACACAAATTGTACAAAGAGGCGGTATTGTAATCGAGGAAATGATACTGACCACATCGCGTCGTATGCATTTTGTTTTGTGTGATCGAAATATAAAAATGTTTTATTCAAGTAAATTTAATGAGACAAAAACTAACATCTTTCATGAACAAAATACACTTCAAATTGACTCTATCCCTTTACCTTGAAACACTCTCAGTTGGCATGTTGTGTCAGCAGATTCTGCAGTTTCTCCTGGTCCATGTTTTTCAGAATGTGCATCTCAGTTGGCACATTGTGTCAGCAAGTTCTGCAGTTCCTTGTGATCCATGTTGTTCAGAGTGTGCATGTCAATTGGCACATTGTGTCAGCAGGTTCACCAGATCCTAATGGTCCATGTTATTCAGGGTGTGCATGTCAATTGGCACATTGTGTCAGCAGGTTCAGCAGATCCTAATGGTCCGTGTTATTCAGGGTGTGCATGGCAGTTCGCACATTGTGTCAGCAGGTTCAGGCAATCCTCATGCTACATGTTATTCAGGGTGTGCATATCAATTGGCACATTGTGTCAGCAGGTTCAGAAGATCCTCATGGCCCATGTTATTCAGGGTGAGCATGTCAATTGGCACATTGTGTCAGCAGGTTCAGCAGATCCTCATGGTCCATGTTATTCAGGGTGTGCATGTCAGTTGGCACGTTGTGTCAGTAGGTTCAGCAGATCCTCATGGTCCATGTTATTCAGGGTGTGCATGTCAGTTGGCACATTGTGTCAGCAGGTTCAGCAGATCCTCATGGTCCATGTTATTCAGGGTGTGCATGTCAGTTGGCACATTGTGTCAGCAGGTTCAGCAGATCTTCATGGTCCATGTTATTCAGGTGTGCATGTCAGTTCGCACATTGTGTCAGCAGGTTCAGCCAATCCTCATGGTCCATGTTATTCAGGGTGTGCATGTCAATTGGCACATTGTGTCAGCAGGTTCAGCAGATCCTCATGGCCGATGTTATTCAGGGTGAGCATGTCAATTGGCACATTGTGTCAGCAGGTTCAGCAGATCCTCATGGTCCATGTTATTCAGGGTGTGCATGTCAATTGGCACATTGTGTCAGCAGGTTCAGCAGATCCTCATGGCCCATGTTATTCAGGGTGAGCATGTCAATTGGCACATTGTGTCAGCAGGTTCAGCAGATCCTCATGGTCCATGTTATTCAGGGTGTGCATGTCAGTTGGCACGTTGTGTCAGTAGGTTCAGCAGATCCTCATGGTCCATGTTATTCAGGGTGTGCATGTCAGTTGGCACATTGTGTCAGCAGGTTCAGCAGATCTTCATGGTCCATGTTATTCAGGTGTGCATGTCAGTTCGCACGTTGTGTCAGCAGGTTCAGCCAGTCCTCATGGTCCATGTTATTCGGGTGTGCATGTCAGTTCGCACGTTGTGTCAGCAGGTTCAGCAGATCCTCATGGTCCATGTTATTCAGGTGTGCATGTCATTTCGCACGTTGTGTCAGCAGGTTCAGCAGCTCCTCATGGTCCATGTTATTCAAGTGTGCATGTCAGTTCGCACGTTGTGTCAGCAGGTTCAGCAGATCCTCATGGTCCATGTTGTTCAGGGTATGCATGTCAGTTGGCACATTTTGTCTGTAGGTTCAGCAGATCCTCATGATCCATGTTATTCAGGGTATGCATGTCAGTTGGCACATTGTGTCAGCAGGTTCAGCAGATCCTCATGGTCCATGTTCAGGGTATGCATGTCAATTGGCACATTGTGTCAGCAGGTTCAGCAGATCCTCATGGTCCATGTTGTTCAGGGTATGCATGTCAGTTGGCACGATGTGTCAGCAGGTTCAGCAGATCCTCATGGTCCATGTTTTTCAGGGTATGCATGTCAGTTGGCACATTGTGTCAGCAGGTTCAGCAGATCCTTATGGTCCATGTTGTTCAGGGTATGCATGTCAGTTGGCACATTGTGTCAGCAGGTTCAGCAGATCCTCATAGTCCATGTTATTCAGGGTATGCCATTGAGCGATAGCAACCGTTAGATTGGAAGTAGTTGGCACGAATGATTCCTACATTATAACTACAACACATCAATTGTATCAGATAATGTATTTATTTATTTAATTAATTAATTAATTATTTGTTTATTTATTTATTTATTTATTTATTTATTTATTTATTTATTTATTTATTTATTTATTTATTTATTTTGCTAATAATTATAACATAAAATTTAATATATACAGAAAAACTTTAGCTCGCCTCTGAAAGAGTAGAAGTCGTGCTCAGGGGCGGATTCCTGAATTGAAATGTGATATGTGATCAGTGTTCGTAGTTTGCCATATACAAGAGCCCGTTCTTGAATTCAATCCTAACATTCATTAACGTCACTCAGAGCTATATTCTATTATCCATGTGCTAAAAAGGGTAAATTTTCTCCCCTCTTGCTTAAATAAATCCCTTGTGTAGACACTTGTATTTCCCTATTTTGACTATGCTGACATTTTACTGACTGACCTCTCCAGCGACAACAAAACGAAACTTCAACGTGCTCATAATTTGTGTGTATGTTTTGTAAGCAATGTTCGTAAGTATGGTCATATTACCCCATCCCTGTAAGCAATAGGTTGGCTTAAACTAGATAAGAAAAGACATTTACATTCACTTCTCTTTCTCTTCGAAATCTTGAACTCTTCTATTCCTTCGTACCTGTCGTCTCGCTTCACTTACCTTTCTTCCCATAATCTGAACACACGCTCTCGTCATGAAACAATACTAACAATACCATCCCATCGCACATCCTCGTACTCATCCTCTTTCACAATAGCCCTGCCAAGACTCTGGAATTCGTTACATGCTAGCATCAGGGACTGTCGAAATAAAATTGAATTCAAACGCAAACTTACTAGGCACTTGGTCAGTAATTGATTTCTTGTAAATAGTTTCCTTAATCTATCACAAAATATTTCAATATTCAGTAATTTCATCACTATACAATTTTGTTATTCTAGGTTTCATTTGTAATTCAGTGAATATAAAATATTCTTTGTTTTTCTATGATAAATTATCTAGCTTTAATTAGTCAGGTAATCTTTTCGTACTTTGATTTTATTATAATTGTAATTGTAAATTTAATACTAATTGTAATTTTATTGTTCATATTGTAGTTGGAATCTCCTGGTAGAGGGGCAGAGAAGCTCTGACGGCCTTATCTCTACCAGGTCAAATAAGTAAATAATAAATAAGCTCAAGATATAACGCTGGCTGTGTTCAAATTTTTATTTTCATAAGAGCTATCTATAAATTTTGGTTACTTAAAATCTCAGAGTTTAGATTTCAGAATTCTGCCAGCCGTTGCTGGTAGCTTGCGTAGTGTGTATATGTTTTAACAATTTATCGTAGTGTAGAGAAGACATAATTATTAATCACGAATGTTGATCGTACTTGCAGTGCATATCTTAATTAATATATATCATTTCCAGACTTTGAATTAAGATACAAATAATTAATAACAAATCAGTGTATTCCGTGACGTCATTCATTTATGTTTAACAAGTTTGAATACCCCTGAGTAATGAATGTATGATGAAACCATCATGGAAACAGAGCACTCCGAATAATCAGAACGGCATAGTATAGTCTGTGTAATTTATTTGTGATAATGGCGGCATGAAGAACCAGATTCATTGCGCCCGCTGTAAGAAAGAAAATAGAGGCCGTACTCTCACAATAATACTAGACATTCACACGCTGTTACCAGGACGTATTAAAACAGCCGGCGGTTATACCAAATATGGATCCCTGAAGAGAGGCACCGGCATGTTCAGCTGTACATGCACCAAGAAAATAAGTGCGTTTTTCAATTCGTCTTGCCTTGAATTAACGTCCAATGTTATAGAATTTATTACAGTCAAATGAAAGTGGCCAGATAAATAGGTTATAAATACGTCAAACCAACTTGCAACGTTGATTGATATAGATCAGCGTTTCTCAAACTTTTTTGAAGTGGGGACCCCTTTTTTAAGTCAGAGAAGTTCCGAGGACCACTTTACTCTTGTTCACTTCGAAAGCAAATTTATCATTTTTGTAGCATATTTAATACCAGTATACTTATATTTTAAAACAGAATTAATTAATTACAATACTTTTATGCTCGACCATGCCGAAATGTAGTAATTATACACCTGGTAGTAGCCCTTTAATGCACCTCATTAAAGTACACTTATTCATTAAAGTTCAGGTGTTCAGCCAATGACAAATCACCTTTGTACCATTATAAAACCGCAAGTATCGATTATTCTCCGATATGCAATCGAAAGACAATTGGCGAAAAGTCACGGAGGCTGGAAATCCAATACTGTCGCAGAAGGTTATGTTCTGTTACTATAATAATTAGCGTTAATTGTAAATAATATTCAAATAAATTCAATTTGTCATCTCGTTTTTCAATTCTGAATCAATTTCCAGGTTATATCAAGCCTACTGTTCAGCTTATTCTCTACGTTATATCAAGGTCAAATGACATTCGGCCTCGGAAAAAATCAATACTTTCGCGTCTGCGCACATTTCACAATTCAGATCAGTTCGTTACTCACATAACCATAATATGAATACTTTTGAATAATTTCAAGTTAGAAATGTGGTCGAGCATAAAAAGTCGTATGAAACTTGCCTATAATGGTAACTAAGACGCTCGTATGAAAATTATGAAACGAGCGCAAGCGAGTTTCATAAACGAACATACTTGCGTCTTAATTACTACAATTATAGGCTCGTTGCATAATGTACTATTTTAATTATATTTTTGTAGCCAATCACAAGTAACTTATAAAAATTCTGTGCATTGTTGATTCATCACTTGCCTATTAGTAGCCTAGTTAGTTGTTTGAAATCCTTCTTATGTGATACACGCTAGTAGTTGTCCATGTCTCTGTTAAATAATGGCCATTATAAGTAGCGTAATGGAAAACTGACTTCGATCCGGATCTTTGAAAAGAAATAAACATGATGATACGCTTCATTTATTCAGTGCTATGGCTAGTTCAGAAGCTGTGTGTGAATAAATATATTAATATCAGTGATTATAGTGCCATTAAAGAAATATCTAGTCCTAGTGGTAGCTATTCAAAGAAAGTATACTTTCGTAAATATAACAAGAGTTATTTGGAACTTGGATTTACTTGGTGTGGCAATGAGAGTGAACCAAAACCTCGGTGCGTTGTTTGTTACGAAGTGCTTTCAAACGAATGTATGAAACCCTCGAAATTAAAATGGCACTTAGACACGACTCGCACAAGTGTAAAAAGTAAATCTGTCGGATTTTTAAATAGACGGAGTCTTAATAGTACATTATGCAACGAGCCTATAATGATAGTAATTAAGACGCGATTAATAATTTTCATACAAGCGTCTTAATTACCATTATAGGCAAGTTTCATACGACTTTTTATGCTCGACCATATTTCTAATTTGAAATTTGAAAGTATTCATGTTAGCGTATGGTTATTTGACTGGGGAGCAAACTAACCTTGTGCAATCTCGTAAATTGTGAGATGTGCGCAGACGCGAAAGTATTGATTTTTTCCGGGCAACGAATGCCGACAATATTGATATAATCTAGTAAGATAAACGTTGGATTTGATATAACCTTGAAATTGAATTCGACATTGAAAAACGAGATGACAAATTGAATTTATTTGAATATTATTTACAATTAACGCTAATTATTATAGTAGCAGAACATAACCTTCTGCGACAGTATTGGATTTCCAGCCTGCGTGACGTTTTGCTATTTGTCTTTCGATTGCATATCCGAGAATAATCGAAAACCTGAACTTTAATGAATGGGTGTACTTTAATGACTGCTACCAGGTGTATAATTACTATATTTCGGCATGGTCGAGCATAAAATTTCTTATTTCGTCATCTGGAAAAACAAATAAAAAAATTAATGCAGAAACATGCCCGATTTTCAACAAGATGCAATTTGGCGCGTTCTATTATTGGTGTACAACGTAGCTACAGTACGTGCCCATTTCAATGTGCAGGCTGGGTGTCGACAAAACTATTAAGAAAGTCATCAATACATGAAAAGGTTCGGTACTTTGGTCCACTGTTATGAATTCGGGTGTTCTTTTGAGAAAATGGCGAGGAACACCACATTCATAGTGCTTAAAATTTCTCTTTTGTTGCTGAGAGTAGAGTGGGAAGTGGGTAGACGGCTAGGGTAAGAAATTTCATAAAATATTAGTAGTCTACTGGGAGAAAAAATGAAAGGCGATTTCCATATGTCATTTGTAAACTCTGAGATTTTCAGCTATAGTGTGATACGCAATTCGTTTGAATTTTATTTTTTTTTTTGTTCTTTTTTTTGAAGGACCACAAGGGCAGAACTCGAGGAGCACAGTTGGTCCGCGGACCATAGTTTGAGAAACGCTGATATAGATG